>JAIUCT010000019.1:6410171-6599931 GCA_021307375.1 Tetraneura akinire | reverse complement strand
TTATTATTATTATTATTATTATTATTATTATTATTATTATTATTATTATTATTATTATTATTAATCGTGCATGTTAAACAAACATATTTCACAAATTACACGAAACATAATCTTTTTTCCTACAGAAAACCTGTTTATTATAAATTTATAAATATTTATGTATAAATAATATTTGTAAATGCATATTTCAGATTATTTTATATATATTATTAAATATTTATTAAATATTACTAAAATTTATATTTTTTTTTCTTTCATATAATGGTATAAATGTAGTAATATAGTAGACAACTATTTAATTATTTATGTGTGTAAATATTCAATTTAAATTTTATTGTTTAGTTTTAAGTATAAATGAAATATTATAATATACCTAATTTATGAGTTTTGAATATTTTATTATATATTATCATGTCGTCAGTGTATACTGAGATTTTTCGAACATTAAATACAAATATAAAATACTCAAAATTATACTAAATAATAAATATAGGTACCTATTGACATTATATTAATAATTAATGTATGCAAATATTAACGGTTTAAGGTTGAATATATATATATATATTATATACGTGTCATGCTACTATAGCCATGTACCTACATATATACGATGTACATATAGTTTACAAATTCCATATCTAAATATATATTGTTGTTTAACGGTTAAACATGTTAAAATAGCATGTTTGATTTCGAAGTTTGACGCTTATAAAATAATACAAAATATAGGTCAAAATATAATTGAGCACGATTGGACCTTTTTTGTGTACGATTGAGCACACTCTGTGTATAACAATGACTAGCTACCTGCACCCGAAAAACAACACGATTGAGCATTATTTCTTGTACGGCGTTGCCATATTTATTTTGCACGTAATAATAATATAAATGAAAAAAAATAAAGTCGTAGTTTATGTAAGAAAAAAAAATTAAATATAATAAAATTAAACAAAATTAATTATTAAAATTTTCATTGGTTAGTTCAAAAATACAAAGGTCTCGCGAAGCGAGGTTTTAGGTCACACGAAATCCGCGCCAGTATCTGTTCAATGGGTAGGTATTAGGTAGGTATGCCTTAGTCCCTTGGGGCGTAAGGAAGTGAGCGAAGCTGGCAGGCGTAGCGAGCGTCCCTTCCACTTGAAAAGAACGATTCATCGGAGTTAATATATTGTTTACAATATGTATATTATATAACATAACATATAGTGTTAAAATATCTAGATAAAAATTGTACTATACGAGTATATCTTTTCGAAGCGAAAGAAATTTGGCAACGTTTTCAATATTTAAAAATATTTTTAAATATTGAACGTGCTCAATCGTAAGATCAAAAAGCAGGTAAAAAATGGTACCGTGCTCAATCGTATGACATCCAAAATATAGTATAATAGTAAACTTAGCTTAGTAATTAGATACCTATAACTATTTATAATAATTTGCAACTATAGCATTGTCAAACCCAAACAACCGGTTTTTATTAATTGACCTACTGTTTTTTTATGCATAGTGTTTTCTCCCTACGTTATGACTTATGACATACATACTATATTATGTATTTTTATAGTTACTAATTTGCTATAGAATTTTTTTTTTAAATTAACTAATCAGTGCTTTGCTTATAGTTAATCCTCCAACATTCAGATGACGTTGATCAAGTAGTTATAATATATTATTATATTGCATAAAATATTTTTTTTCCAGTTAAATATCTAAAATTATATTAGTTATTCAAAAATCAGAAGCGTCTTTATGAAGTAATAAATATCAAGATTAAACTGAACGGTTTTCCGACTGATATTGCAGTTAAAATGATTTACAACAAATAGGTAGGTACAAACTACAAATGTATAATCCGAATTAATTCAGTGACGCGGTGAAAAAAAAATTAAGTCACAATTGTAGAATTTGTATTAAAAATACAAGATAAATATTATGACATTAGACATTTATCTCTATGTGATTCAATAGATAACTTAAAATACACAAAATATATGAAAAAATCATGATTTAACTTTGGAGTTAAAGTTAAAATTAAAACGTACATTGAAAATATTACACATTTTAATAATAGAAAATGACTTATAATATCTTGCACGTTATAGTTAGATTGATTTTGTTTTCTTTTTTAACATAAATAACTAATTTTTGACAATTTTGTGACTTTTTTCACGAACCTGTTTATTTACTCTCATCATAATTCATTAATTTATAATTATAGCATTTATCTTTAATATTATCCTATATCATTAATATTATATACATATAGCCATATAGGTAGGTACCTACAGTCTAGGTACCACGATTGTTTTGGAATTTTTAAGAATGTGATTTTTTATTTTTAATTTGTCAAACTATGCCTACTATTTTAGTATTCACTACTACCTATATTATCGGGTAATTGTAAATTCCCCTAAAATTTGAAGTAGTAAATTCCCCTAAAAATATTTTGCTACCGTGTTACTCGTATGTAAACTCCCCTAAAATTATTTTGCTACCGTGTTACTCGTATGTAAATTCCCCTAAAATTATTTTGTTAATAGAACCATTTAGCATTAACCAGAGGACACCACGAGGAGGCGGTTCTAGTTATCCTCCAAAAATTGTTTATGTATTTTTTTATTTTATATTTTTTTTATATTAATTTATAATTATATTTTTATGTTAAAAAATAAAATAATGATTTAAAATTATTAATAATAAAAAATAAAATTTTATTAAAATAAAATTTGTTTTATACAATTTATATCACTGTGGATGACGATAATTGGTTCTACTTGTTTTAAATATTTTTAGGGGAGTTTACATACGAGTAATACGGTAGCAAAATATTTTTAGGGGAGTTTACATACGAGTAATACAGTAGCAAATTATTTTTAGGGGAGTTTACATGTGCCCATATTATCTATATAAGAACAAAATAATTAAATAATGTAAGACTATAATTACTAATTATTAATTATTATATAAATAATACAATTTAGGTGGGTAGTGGGTAGGTACTATAGTAGTATAGTTAAATATATTCTTAACGATATTTCTGCGGTTCAATGACTATTAAAGCGTTGAGTTTGAATAGGTATTAGTCTATTACTCTACTAGTGTATTACCTATACGATTGAATTTAATATCCAAACACCTAATTAAGTTTAAATTATAAAATAGAAAAATATTAATAATACCTACTGCAGTACTGCTGTTTCATTAGTTTTAACTTTTAACTTGTAAATACATGATTTACTTTCTATATTTTATAGATATGCATTGGCAATTTTTTTTTTTTTTTTATTTGACAAATTTGTTTAATAATTTTCTTTTAAATTATATAATTTAAAATTCGTATTATTTAAAAATTATAATATAAACAACCTAACCTACTTTTTTATAATTTTTTTAACAAGATATTTACTTAAATGTTTTAAAATTTGATATTTAATATTGTTGTACTTACAACTTACCTGATAACTTCGTATAATTAAATTACATCGATATTTAGAAGTCAAAAATGAGTTAATGTGTTCTGTATTATTTTTTTTAATTCAGGACATATATGTATAATGTATATTCTCGTGTATATTATATAGGCACCTACATATCTATATCATAAAATATTACGATAGCATATTAAAATATCATTATAATAATCAATTCATATTTCATATTTTAAAGAAATGAAAAATATTATCGAGGGTCTTTTAGGGGGACGATTACCCCATCGACCCCTTTAAATATGCCACTTGTTACTTGTACCTACGACCTACCTACCTACCATGAATTAAGATAGTACTATCTTAATTCATGCTACCTACTAACTTTCAGAAGTAACCAAGTAGGAACCTACAATATGCTATATTAAAATTATAATTATTATTGTAAATATATTTTGTATTTTTGTAATATTATAGACTATGTATTCTGTCTTAAAAAAAAAATAATAATAGGTAAACCTATTAATTAAAATCAATATAGTTTTTAATATGAATATTTTTTTGACAAGTGGCGATTATTTACTTTATACATTTTAATTTTTCATGTTTATTTAGGTATAGGTACACAATTGTGAAATGTACCTAATATATATATAGGTATATATATATGTAGGTACCTACCTAATATTAGTAATATTATAGTATGAATATTCCCCTAATTATATTGCTGAAATATATATAAAGTACCTATATACCTAATTATATAATGTGCAAATAAATGACAGTTAATTAGCTATGACAGTAGCTAATAGCTACCGTGTCGGTGTCCAGTGACTATTTATAGATTATAAAATGTGTAAATTTAGTCTATGATAAAAATCGGCAAATCTATTTTGTACATAAATATTTATCGATGGGCACCAATGTTATTGGATATAATATATAATAATAATATTATTATCATGACTTGTTGTTGTCGAAATGTCATGCGGTGAATTCCTCAATATTTCAAGGTCTACAAGAATTTCTGTTACACCTCACATACTCGACTTACAATCAATATAATCAATTATACAGTCTGCGAAAACCGAACTCGAAATCTCTGCATGTTCACCTATAACCTAAAGTAGTTACTAGTTGTATATCGTTATTAATTATATTACAATAAACAAAAATATAAAACTAGTGATTATAGGTACCTACCTGATATATATTATATATGAGTACCTATATGACATTATGACCTATTTATATTTCATAATAAATTTTGTACCTACATGGACGAAAATTTCGCCGGAATAAATTTGTGAATGCGGTTGATTTCGTGCAAGTGGTTAACAGAGCAGTCCCTAGGGCGGGGCTCTCGCCATTTTCCGTGGTTAAATAGGCCCTGAGTTTTTACCTATAAAGGCTATATATACCTATATATATAAATGTGTGCCCCGCAAACTGAAGGGACGGCTCAGTGGTTTACAACAAAAATAGTGGTACACTGGTATCTAAATGGGGTAAGGCATTCCAGTATTCCACATTAATAAAATTGTATCAATTTTAATGTTTTATAATACCTACCTATACAAAAACAATATTTTATTCTAAAAATTGTGTAAACTATCTATAATTTAAAACTTGGAAGATGAGAAAAATATATTAATGGGCAGGTATAACTACTGTATAAAAATATTTTAAAGTTAGTAGACACCTATTTTACTATAGTATAACCTAACTTATATTATCTGTGTTATATGCATTTTCTTTTTAATTTCAATTTTATTTGTATTTCTAATGAATTTAAAAATAATTCAGTTGTATTATAAATCGTATAAATTAATAAAATCCAACTTATATAATTTAAAATAAAACAATAAAATTGATTTTTATTTAAATTTAAACTTTAAACAAATATAATAGGACAATAGGTATATAATATAGTTCAATGAATTTTAGAACAAATAAAATAATATAATTATCAGTAGATAGGTACCTACCTAAGACATATTAACTAGGTAGTTACTTAACTGTAAACTATACTAAATAAAGTTTATTAATGGGTACGTACAGTCTACAGTGTAGAGTCTACACCATAATTTAAATTATTTCATTTATAAACTTGATAATTTTTAACAATGTTTTAATTGTTTTATGTTCTAAAATGTATGCTGAGGAAGTTTGAAATTATATTAAATTTTAATTTAGTTAAATTAAAAATTAAAAAAACTTGGGAATCTCGTTAATTCATAAATGTATAATGGATTACATTTCTAATGAGAATTATATTAATTATGAATAGGTACCTATATAATTGTACATAAAATAGTAATATAATTAATAATGCGTTTGTTTTAAATATGAAGTCAGTCGGTAGATAGGTACTTACTAAAATTTAATTTAATATAATTAATTGGGTATCGGGTATTTTCCTAAGATGAAAAAAATTAATTATTTTAATATCAAAAATATTTACCGATATTAATAATTATTAAATAGGTATAATCACGTGTGAAAAAAAATTATGAAATGTATTCACCTCAAAACTACTAAAATGAAGAAGCTATAGTAGATTCTTGAATGTTAGCAATGATCACTATAATTCACTATTCACATGATCTTTTTTTGTCTCTAGCCAATAACTAATTTTTTGGAAATATGATGCAATCATTCGGATTAAAGTATCAGAGAAAAAATTCATATTTTTAAATAATTAATAAATTAAAGAGCAAAAATCTAAACATTTTCAAGGGAACTAAATTTTTTGATTCATTTTATTTTTCTAATTTCACAATTTTCAATTCATTATATCTACTAAATATTTTTGGAGTAGCTAAAATCAATAAATTTTGTTCTATTGTATATTTGTATCTAATATATTTTAATTTTAATGGGAATGTCCAGTTGAAAAAACAATATACAAGTTTAGTTAGGCATTGGTTCTAATTAACTACCATAACTCGTAAAGTTATAACTAATGTTATTTTTATCTAAAATTATTTTTCAAAGTATTATTCAAATTTGAATTTGAATCCATTATTATTAGGATGTATGTATCAGTTCATACTAATCAACTCAGACCAATCAAAATCAAAAAGTGTGGGGTGTGGCACTATAAGATCCAATCCATAGACTCTATTTCTATTACAGATTCACATGTAATATTATTAAATAAAAGGTTGATGAATAAAAACATTCATAAATAGTTTTTTGTTAAATAAATAGCTTCCATTTTCTAGAGTTTTACATACAAGTCATAACCATCATAACATAATTTTCATTTTTCGTTAATTTTTTTTTTTTTAATAATACTGTATTTATTAAGTATACTTATGATTTTATGAATATATAATAATTTATTATTGTAACATATATTTCAGCTGCTATAGTATACATAAATATAGGATACTTTTAAGGTATATAGTTTATACAACTATAAAATATAATCAGTTTAGATATTTTAAAATAATGACTATTTAAAGAAACTAGACAAATAAAATAACAAGTTAAAAAAAGAAATAATAAAACAATAATAAAATTTAACAATATAAATAAGACCATTAATTGCCAAAAATACCAGGCTCAATAATAATACTTGTCTTTAGTGCTATACATATCACACTTTAACATAATAATATCTAAAATCACAATAGAATATAATATTTTGTTTTCAAAAATAATATGCAAAAGAGATTTCATAATGTGGTAATTTTAGTAATAGTTTTTAATAAACTATTCTATCTAAAATAATTATGTTATTATTTTAATACCATTGTACTTTTTTGCGAACTAAGAAAACTAATGTTAAATTTAAAAAAAAAGTTCATAGGTTTTGAGTACCTATAGGATTTATACAAAGCCTATGGCTAGAATTAGTTTTCCAAATTAAATTTATCATGTAAATGGATTGCTACGTCTTTTTAATGAAGATCTTTTAATGTCACACTCAGTTGGTCGAACCACTTCAAAAGGCGAATATACTGGTGCTTGAGACTCTTCTGCATCATCACTACTAGAGTAGTCTTCAAAACTCATATTACTAAAACCACTATTAGTAGTTAATGTAGATATTACTTTATTAGCTACCACTTGACTAACGTTTTGGGGTATTATTTTCATGTAAATTGGCTCTTGTGGGTCTAGATCCACTAAAATAGCTTCTTTAGGTTCAGATCTAAATTGTATTTCTGTTAATGGTGATTCTTCTTTTTGGAAATATATACTATCTGTAAAATCTGTCTGTTCAAAGGGGTTTGTATTTAATTTAAAGGGTACAGAGCCAAATAAATCCGAATCACTTTCTGAACATTTCTTTTTTGCCTTAGGAAACGGTGCCATTGCAAACACATCTGTATTTCCTAGGCTTTCATAATCTTCACCTTCGTTATCAGATATTAATGGTATTTCTGCATCAACATTTTTAACAGGTACAGGATCACGAAGTCTAGTTGCACCAAGGGCATTTGGTGGAGGAATATCGTCCCGTGCCATGCTTTCACATTCAGCATGATAAGCTGATGATCCACAAGTGATCATACTGTCTTTTACTGTCATTGTTTCAGGAATGTTTTTGTTTGTTTCTTCATCATCATTACGAGTTTGGAGATCACTAGCAGATCCTATTGAATCATCATCAGATTGATCATATTCATTCTGATGTTTTTTATTTTTTTTCTCCTTTCGAAAACGACTAGTTGCTTTGAATTCAGGTATTTTTCTTCGTTTAGAAGATTTTTTCCTAGTTTCACCACTTATAACTTGACTATCATCTGATGAAACTTCATCTGTATTGCAAGCCAATTTTTCATATTTAGACCGATCTTCAAGTGGAATTTTTACAAAAGGAGTTGAAGAACATTCATTTGATTCCAGTTCATCATCACTACGAGTCGTTGTTACTAAACCAGTACCAATCTCATCACTGTCTGGTTCATTTTTTAATATTAATCTATCCAATTTTAAATTATGTTCAATGAAGTAGGTTTTCCATTTATCTGCATTTTTTTTAAGATCAGTGCCTAAAAAATTAAGAGATGAAAGAGGAAAAACACTTTTATATATATATATAATATATACATATATAAAATAAATATAATATATTTTAAATAATTTGATATCCAACATTTAACATGCAAATTTGATAAGGTATATAAAATTATGGGTTATTTAGTTAGATATAAGAAATATATAATTTAACTAAGTTGATAAAAAGTACAATTGTTGTCGTAGAAAATAAATATTCATGCACATATTATCACCGTAACTCGTATCTATGATATGCACGATTTATAGTGAGACATTGTTAAATGTGTATCAATCCTGATTCCCATCATGTTGCAAACCTACAAAGAACCAACCAACAAGCACCATATTACCAAATAAGAGATTTAATGGTTGTTATTTTAGTAGCATAAGCTCAGTTAAGTTTGCAAACATGTATTATATTTTATAAGATGAAAGCTGAAATAATATGTTATCATGATAAAGCATATAAGAAATTTTGTATTTTTAAAATAATTATAGTAATAAGGAGGTTTCCAATATATGAGAATAATTTTAAATACTCGTAAATATATAATTTATATTATATAATAAATTTTAGTTATGGAATTTTGAATGATGATTTTTAAAATTTTTTTAGTTAACATTAATTAAGAATACATAGAAATAGATCAAATAATACAGATTTTTTTAAATCACAAATAAATGTATACTTGTACAAGAATTATCGTATTGTAATTTACAAGTGGAAAATAAATAAATATTTAATTTGTATAAAATATTCAAGTTTATTTTTTATTTTTTTTACCATTGTAATAAAATAACCTATAATAAATTATGTTTATTTTTTAATAGATTTTAAAATAAATATTAAATTATAAAATATATAATAAACCAAATAGTAGCAGATATTTTATGTATAATATAAAAATATAATCACATATGATATTTAATATTCAATCATTGAACAATGCCGATTAAATATTGATTAAATTTATTATTGGTAAAAACTAAAAGCTACTAATATGTAATTAAAGAATGAAGTGTATAAGTATAAATAATAATAAAATTGTGTAATATGTTATATTATATTAAATAAATTTGAGTAGCATTAAATGTATATTTTGAATTAAGAATTTAAATTTAAATTTATTTAATTTTACACTTCAAAATAATTACTGAATATGCTATCAAGGAAACCTCCATTGTAGCATTATGTTATAAAGCAATTAAACACAAATATTAATTAAATGTGTTTTAAATTTACTTACCATTGAGTGATATTTTGCTAACTGAATTACTTCCTAAAGGTTCATTAATACCTAAAATATATATGTATACATATTTTATAATAATTTAATTAGTGTTATAATATATAATACAATTATAATTAAACCGACTTTTATAGGGAAATGGTGCAGAACCAAATGGATCTTCATCAATTTTATTCGATTTCTTTGATTTTGTAATAATTTCTTGTGATTGTCCTTTAACTTCATCTAAAAATTGAATGTTTAACTAAAATAAAATTGTGAACTAATGGTACACAGATTTTAGTAATTATTAACATATATATTATTAAATTATTATAATAACTAATTACCATTGTCATTTGAAGAAATTCTAGCAAAAGAAGAATTAAATATTTTTTCTTCTTCTATTTGATATTGGAATGATGATGGTTCTTCAAATGGATTCCAAGATTTTTTTACATTTAAATTATTACTAGTCTCAACCTATATATAAAAAAAAATATATATGTATTAATAAAATAATATTAAATTACTAAAATACATACATTCGAAGCTGAGAAACTATTGGAATCTTGTGTTGATGGAGGACCCTCTTTGGTAGAATCTCCGTATGATGTTAAGAATGTATTATTATCATTAACGAATACTCTAAAATAAAATATATTAAAAGACTAAAAATGTTATAATCAGGGTTTATATTTTAAATTGATCAAACATATAAAACTATACATACTTTGAAAATGTAGTAGAATCACTAACATTTCGTTTATGTTTAGGTATAGAAACTAAAGGGGATGATGTAGGTGATGCTGTTGTAGATTGAGTAAATGGAGTTTCAACAAATGGATCTCCATAATCTAAATGTCATAAATGTTAATAATAAGTAATAATATAAATGTTTTATTTTAATTTAAGTACCTTTAGCTGGAAATAAAACCTGTGAAACTTTTTCACGGGGAGATATTTGTTGTACCATTTTATTTTGGAGAGATGTATCTGGCGAATTTGAATTAGCTAAAATTCCAACAACTGGCTGAAATGTTTTTTTAAATGTAGGAGATGATCCTAAAGGTGGAGGTAGTCCTGAACTCAATGAAGGTTTGGGTCTTTGACGTGGAGTCACACTAGTCCCCTCTACAATAGCAGACGTATGATGTTTAACATGGGTTTTTGGTGTTTGAGGAACTCGTTTTTCATTTAGTGATAAAATTAATTCATTGATATTTGGATTTGGAACATTCTGAAATAATGATTGTAATGAAATCAATATTATTATTATTAAAATAATTTTTTTTGTTAATAATTAAATAATATTTGTATTTTAGAATTAATATGTTACCATACATTTAAATTTTGAATTGGGCAATCTTTTCCACTTAATTGGAATGAAATATAAGAAACCTGGTAAATATCTGGACGCAAATCTGGTTCAAGTTCCAACATGTATTC
Organism: Tetraneura akinire; assembly: GCA_021307375.1. Lineage (NCBI taxonomy): Eukaryota > Metazoa > Arthropoda > Insecta > Hemiptera > Aphididae > Tetraneura > Tetraneura akinire. Next base: position 6,588,812 of record JAIUCT010000019.1, on the reverse strand, counting down.
TGTAAAATATTAAAAATATGTTTTATTTACCTATATTAATTAAAATACAAATTATAGCTGTTAATACAATATCATTTAGTACTTACTAATTAATGTGATTAATTTCACTGAATATTCTGGTGTATCTGGAATACTGAATTGGCCACTTTGTATTTTTAATGCACTTTCACCAAATGGTAAAGTAAAATAGCATAACTTGTATAATAAACAACCCAAAGCCCAAATATCAGCTTTTGTAGTTATTATTTTATTACTGTACAAGTCAATCATTTCAGGTGATCGATATGATATTGTAGTATACTTGTTAATTTCTTCCTCTATAGCATGTACCCCTTGTACACTAGGGTCAAGTTCACGTGCTGTTGCTGAACCAAAATCACATAGTAAATATTGCCCATTCTCACTAATTAAAATGTTTTCTATTTTTAAATCTCTATGTATTATGGGTGTTTGTGAATGATGTAGACGACCAACTGCTTCACAAGTATCACAAAATATTTGAAGAACTTCAGTTTCTGTTAAGCCTGATTGTAGTCTAAAATATAATAAAATTATTATTAAATTAATGCATAAAATTTACAATTATGTTATTAATTATTATGCACATGTTGTTACAGTAAAATATGAACATTTTAAAATTATATGTTAGTATTATGATTTAATCAAAAATTTAATTTAGAATTGCAAAATTAGAGTTCAAACTATAAATATTTTCTTACAAAATTGTATATAAGTTATTAATGTTACCTGTTATTCATTAGAGTTAAAACATTGGATGGACAGTAAGGCATCAACATCAATACCTCATGTACTCCATTATTATGGCGAATAATATTAGAATCAATAAATCCAACAATATTTTTATGACCATTAAAACTACTCTGTAAGTTCAAATTATTTATTAATATAACTAATTATGTTTAACAATTATTTAGTAGTTAATTAAAAATTAAATTTTTGCATTATTAAATAAAAAACAAAATTTTATTAAAAATACAAGTGATTTAATTTTGTTTAACTTACAGCTATTTGTATTTCCTTTTTGGCAACTCCCAAGTCTACTTCATCATTAACAAACAGTCGTTTTAAGGCATATTTTTTATTATTGCTTTTCACAAGGAAAACAACAGCAAAACCACCTAAGAACGTCAAAAATTGTAAATAAAAATTGTATACCTAATCAAACTTTAAATTTACCTTCAGCGATTACATCTTCAACGATCACAGATGTACGGCCAACTACAAATTGTTTGCCAATAAAACAATTTGGATCTTTGTTAGAACTATCAATTTTCGAAAAAAGTTTTTTCATATTGACCAACTGTAAAATGTCAAGTAATCGAATCAAATAATTTGGGAACAATGATAATACAACGACTATTAAATGAAAAAATACTCTGGATTGTAACGTACGTGTGTGGTGTTAATAGTGACATTGAAGGTAATATCTCATAGCCACGACCGAACATTTGTCGCTCATACAAGTATTCCGAGACTCCGACAGTCGGTCATCGAACGGCGCCCGAAGCAAAGGCACAACGGTGCCCAATTCAAAATCGATGACAAAATGATGAGATTTATTTTTTCAGAGTTTCGCATCAGGAGAAAAATATCACATCAATGAGGTGGTCTTGTGGCGTGAACGGAAAAGATAAGGAGGCCAAGTGTACAAGTACAATACCAAACAGCTGACGTACGAGTGCAGAGTGAGTACTAAATGAAAATATTACAATAGGTACGTATTGAATTATTTACGAGTTTATTTAATTTCATAGTCGATAAATTTTTATGTCCGAATCGTTGTACGTTAATAATGACATAATATCAATGCGACAATGCCTAGTTTAATATGTTTAACATTATAGATTTTTTATTGAGCGTTAATCGATATCGATGTATTAATTTTTCCCGGTTATTTGTTTTGTTTTATCGGTTCCGAGAAAGATACGAACTACGGTACGCAAAAAAAAAAAAAAAAACTATAATTTTTTTTTTTTTTGGAGTCGCCGCACTCGTAAATGTTAATATTATAATATATTATATTATATAAAAATTTTTCCTTCATAAATCATAATATATAACGGTAGTTGATTGTAAAATAAAACCTATAATATAATACCTTTATATCTATTATTGACCGTTTTTCGTCGGGAAACGGGGAAAGCGACGAGTTTGAGCACCACTGGAGCACTGGCGTACGTAGATAAAACATTTTTTTTTTTTTTTTATCGAGTTCGTATAGATATTAGATAGTGACGATTTATTTTAGTGGGTGGGCGAAAATTACAAACGAATAGCGAAACAAAATTGATGTGAAAACATTACACACAATATAATATATTTATATATACATATATATATAAATATATTATATTATAAACGTTAGCAATTAGTAATTCTACAAGCCTAAAATTTCAAGTGCTTTGGTCTGCCGTTCGAGTACATGCAACGACTGTTTTCACATTGGTAAGGTGAATCATTCTTATTTCTCAATAATTATTCCGATAATTGTGGTTCGTTTCACGGTCGGGGTCGTTCGTTGTTGTTTTAAACGGTCTGAACTCTTGACTTTTCATAAGAACCCGTTAAAAATTTGTTTCCATTGCATATTCAACATTGTACGTTCGAATGTCAAACACTAACTTTTGAGTCATCTCTAAAATCTTACCTTTTGTGTTTGCGATAAATGTAAATCCGTGTACCTATTCGTTACACATAATAACCAAATGTGTGTTATAATTGTTTGTTTATAAATTCCTGTTTATGTGTGTGCCAATTATCTATTGGCCGTTATGAAATAACTCATTATTGTTTTATTATTAAAATAAATTGGATACATTTTATCTCGTTTCTTAGTCTAATGAATTACCCTTGCATATGTTTATTTTCCTCGTTTGTTTATTCCATTACTAATTGTTAATTAGTCACTCTATTAAAATTTTTGTTAAATTCTATTTTATAAGTAAAATTATTCATTTACCTATTGTTGTTGATCATTAATAAATACTAATATAAAAACATCAATATCTAATCTAATTAGAAAAAAATATATTTATCTTACAATTTTCATGAAATAATAGGAACTGTAGATATAATTAATAGCTACACTGGAGTTTATTTGTCTCCAGACACGAGTCATAATATTTTTCTAACTATAATATTGTTTATTATTGTTACTTTTAATAGTATACATAGTAAACATATTTGATTATATTGTAAAATAAAATTTCCCATTGAAATTTATGAAGGTATTTATTTTATTATTTTTATAGGGAGTGAAACATTTTATTTATTATTTAAATTACGTACATAATAAATATGTATTATTATAATTTAATAGATATTTTTTTAAATTTTATGTTTCTTTTTAACATAAAATTGTAATATTGGTAGGTATTTCATTTTTATAATAATTTTGTTAATTATTATTACTAATAGATATAAATTTAATCTGATACCTATAAATTCTTAAACTGTAGTAAAATATTGTAAAATTACACTTTTTTATTACTAATAATGTATTTAATTGTTCAGTCTTTGGTATTCATGAAATTTATTTTCATTGTTTGTTTATAGTAGCTATAAATGTTATTGTTTTTTTTTTTTTTTTTTGATTAAGTGCTAATGTGCTATAAATTTTAAACAAAAATGTCATAAGTATGTAATAATATTTATTTTAAATTTTATATTAAATTACAATAATTATAATATTATTTTACAGTTGTATAATAATCAATGTGTGAAAGAAAACATAAATAGTTGCACATCAAAGAAATTTAATTTTTAAAGTTTAGAATAATATAGATACAATGTATCAATTTAAATAACAATGACCCACTTTTAAGAAATATAAAAAAATATACATATTGAAATATATTATACAAGGTATAATTCAATTGAAGTCTGGATAAATCTATAAAATCAAAGTTTTTTATACATTATGCATATGCAATAGTTAATATATTGTTTTAAATAATTATGATTGATTATATGTTTAGATTTAGATTTAATTAATAATCCAGTATTATGGATCCTTCAGTGGTCACCCTTCAAGAATGGACACGTTTTTGTGAACATTTTCAAGCATTGAAACCAGTAGATGGTATTATTACAGGAGAACAAGCTAAAGGATTTCTTTTACAATCCAGGCTACCTCCACCAGTACTTGGTGCTATATGGTAAAATTACTAAAACTTCACTACACCTATTAATTAATTTGTTTTTATTTATAATTTTAATATTCGTTAAAAATATGTATTAATTAATTTTGATATACAATTTTAGGAATTTAGCTGATACTGATGCAGATGGTCGTATGAACATTGTTGAATTTACTATTGCTTGTAAATTGATTAGTCTTAAACTTAGAGGTTTAGAGTTACCTAAAGTCATTCCTAGTAATCTGTGGAACTCTGTTCAGTCTTTAAGTAATTTAAAAATACTTGATTGTTTTTTTATGATTTATTATAATTAATGATTATTTTTATAACATTTATATATTTTTAGATTCAGTTCCTAAAGCATCTTCACCATTACTTACCAGTCCTCCAACAATGACTCCTGGGATTTCACCACCTATGACTTTACCATTATCAACTGTATCTCCATCAACTGTTTTACCTTCAGTATCACCATTGTCAATACCAGCAGTTCCATCCCCCGTTGGTCCTGCAAATTCCACTATTAGTCCAATTGTAAATAAACCTTCACCAGTTCAGATTGAAAATTTAGCTAATAACACAGCATTAGTTGGTCAAATTGGCCCTCCTCTTAAATCTGTAACTCCTGCAGCACCATCTCGTAAGTTTAAATTAGTAATTATACCTACTATTTGTTAAATTAATTTTGAAATTATTTTAGTTACCAGTACTCCGGTTAATACTATGCCAATGCCTGTATCAATTGATTCTCCGTAAGTTTAAACAATTTTATTTAATGTATTTACAATTATTAGTTTAAAATATACATATTTATATCCAATTCCTTGAAACATGTATATATTTTAGGGGAAACCAAGAATGGGCAGTACCACATCAAACTAAACTTAAGTATACACAGATTTTTAATACCACTGATCGCATGAGAACAGGATTTTTAACTGGTGTTCAAGCACGTGGAATTATGGTCGCTACTCAGTTACCACAGAATGTCCTTGCACAAATATGGTAAAATTAATTTTGATATTAAGTTATTTCAATATATTTATAATTTTTTTTATCACTTTTGAAGGAATCTTTCTGATATGGATAAAGATGGTCAATTATGTTGTGATGAGTTTGTTTTAGCAATGTATTTGTGTGATTTAGCGAAATCTGGAGAAAAAATTCGTATTCCTTTGCCTCCCGAGTTAATACCTCCATCTGTTCGACGCCAACGTCAAAATAGTTTAACTGCTCCTAGTGAAGGAACTCCTGAGTCTGATTCTTGTTTGATAAATCAAACTACATTTGAAGATAAACGCAAAGAAAATTTTGAGAAAGGACAAGCTGAGTTAGAACGGCGTCGTAAAGCTTTATTGGAAATACAAAGAAAGGAACAAGAAGAACGAGAACGTAAAGAAAGGGAGGAACAAGAAAGAAAAGAAAAAATACGTTTAGAACAAGAAAGAAGAAGACAAGAAGAACTTGAAATACAAATGAGAAAACAGAGAGAATTAGAACAAGAAAGAGAAGAGCAAAGAAAAAGAGCTCATGAACAAAGGGAAGCTGCTAGGAAGTAAGTTATACAATTGATAAATCTTTTACAATTTTTTATCATAAAAATAGTTCATTAATTAATTTTCATAATAATGAAATATAGAGAGATGGAAAGGCAACGGCAACTAGAGTGGGAAAAACAAAGGAGTATGGAACTTCAACAACAACGTCAAAAAGAACAAGAAACAGTATTAAAATTAAAGGGAAAAAATCAAAGTTTGAGCATAGATTTACAACAAATGGTTAGTTAATTATTTAAATTGTTAAGTTTTCTTTATTTAAATTTCTATTATATTGTATTGTATTTTTAGACGGATAAAGTGCGTGAATTATCACAAAAAATTAGTGAGACACGTGCAAGTGTAACAGGAGTAAAATCAACTATTGATAGTATGCGTACAACTCGAGACGCTCAAATGAATGAAATGTCTCGTTTAAAATCTACTTTAAAAGAACAAAATCAACGTCTTATTGCCGTTAGTCAAGAAAAAATACGCATAGAAGCCAAGAATAAAACTAATTCTATTGTTGAATCCTCAGAAGTACAAGAACAAGCTCAATTATCAGTTTCAAATAAGAAATTGACATTGAAAAGTTTACAAGATAAAATTAATGATCTTAACTTACAAGTAAGATTATTATTAATAATAATATTCGTATATTATTTATTAATCACATTAATTTTTTTTTTTTTTTTTTTTTAGATTGATCTTAAAAAACAAGATGTTGAAAATAATAACAATACTATTGACCAATTAAAAGAACAATTATCCAAACTAGTAGAGGATTGTGAAAAAATTTATCCAAATTATGAAGAAAATACTAAAAAAGTTGTGGAAATGAAGAAAAATAAAGCAAAGGAGATGTCATCTTGGGGAGACGATGCATGGAATTCAGCACCAACTTCTGAATGGGCTGAAGAAAATCCTTTGACTACTTTAGGTATAACAAATTTATATTTATTTGAATGTGAATGGGTATTATAATTATTAACTAAATTTATTTAATGAATTATTTATTAAATGTGTTTAGATTCAAGTGCATATAAAAAGTGTCGTGCTTTATATGAATTTGAAGCCCGTAACTCAGATGAATTGTCTTTTCAACCAGGAGATATTATTATGGTTCCATTGGAACAAAATGCTGAACCTGGATGGTTAGCAGGAGAATTGAAAAATAAAACAGGATGGTTTCCAGAATCATATGTCGAAACAGTGGATGGTACTGATGATATTCGTGACATAATAGCTAATCGTCAAGCTCCTTTAGAAGACAATTTTGTGTCTACTCAAAAACCACTAGAGTAAAAGAAATTTATAATTTTATATTTTATAAATTATATAATATTATTTTATCAATTATAGGGGAATTGCTGAATTACCCGAAAATGATTTTGGACAAGGTTTTGAAATCAATGAGAACTTTAGTTCTGTTAAACTTACTTTAGGACTTGGTAAAAGTGTCAATGTTACTGCAAATGTTTTAAGTGATTGGACTGGTAATGAAAGTACTCATTTGTCATTGAAGTCTGGTGATATTATTGAAGTAACTGAAAATCAAGTATGTATTGACTAATTAAAATACAGTAAAAATTAATTACATATTTGATGATTTATTTGTTAATTGTATTTTAATATATCAAAACAACTTTTTCTGTGTAGAAAAAATTAAATAGTAAATAAAAAAAGTTTAATAATTTAATTATTTATAGGATGATTGGTGGTATGGTAAAACTTTGGACAATCGTTCTGGTTGGTTTCCAAAATCTTATGTGACTATAATGAAAAATTTAGTGACTGATACAAATATTTCAAATAATAAACAAGGTTAGTTATAATTTTAACTTATACTTAATAATTTTTTCCTGTTATATTATTCATTTTTATTTTATTATAATAAATTTAAATGTTACATACAAAATTATTTCAATTAAATATTTATTTAAAATTTATTCATTTTATTTTATATATAATATATACGGTGTTTCAAAAGTCTTCATCCGATTACGAACTGATATAGTTCGGCAACGGTTAATTGCGGGTTAATGACCAATGTATTATTGGAAAGGTTAGATAACCAAGTTTATTTTAAGTTATCTAGTTGATAAATTTTGTACCGTAATGGTTAGTGAACTGTTAGTTTATTCATTATGGCGACTGAAACAGAAAGCGTTTTGCTTTCTACGTTTCAATAAGTGCGAGTTGGCAATAACCGTTCAAGGTGATTTTCAAAGAACTTATGGGACTGAAGCACCAACAATACATTGGTCATTAACCCGCGATTAACCGTTGCCGAACTATATCAGTTTGTGATCGGATTAAGACTTTTGAAACACCGTGTATATTGAATTTTGATGAATTGTACTTTGTTTTGATTTATTTAATTATTATATTAATATTTAATAAAAGTTGTATAGTGATTTATATTTAATCTGTGTATAATGTTAAAATTATTTAAAGAAAATTTTTTTGTATTATGGATAGTTAAGCCAAAGAGTCTTATATTTTAAATTAAAATAATTTATTATACATTATATGCAATAAACCAGCCACTATATCGCATGATGAGTATAGCCAATAAGGATCCATCAGCACTACTATATTATTAACTGTTTATACTTAATATATAATATTACTATATTGTAATTTGGGCATGTCCCGTATTATTATAAAAATAAATAAAATATATATATATAAATATATATAAATTGGAAGATCGTTAATTTATTTGTAAATTAATTTTTAGAGTATTACATTGTTCTTTACCCATATAATTCTGTGGAACCAGGGGATTTGAATATGAATCAAGATGAAATTGTTTTAGTAACAAAAAAAGATGGTGATTGGTGGACAGGAACAATAGGGGAAAGATCTGGAATTTTCCCTTCAAATTACGTGCAATATCTTGATCCTCAAGTAAAACTAAAATTTTCTTATATTAATATTAAATATTTTACTAAATGGATACCAATTTATATATTTTTTTGTATATTTGATGATATAACGTTTATACGCACACATATACCTAAATACATAAATAAAACTAAGTTCTAAAATAATTATTTTTAAATTTATTTTTATTTATTATTTTACTGTAAAAATCAGTTGTATATTTTTTTAAAAATATTTTCATTTTAATCGCATTATATATCTTTGTAGCCTAAGGAATCTACTATAAATAAGAATCCTTTAGAAACATCTTCTTCAGTCAAGTCAGAAACATCTGTTACTTCATCTCCACTAACTACTCCTATTCAACTAGAACCTCAAAAACCTAGTAGTAGTAGATCTGTTACACCTGATTTAGCCTCAACAAAGGTATGAATATTACAATATATTTTGTTATAAACTTTTATTAAGTCTACTAAATGCTTGACTTAATTGTTCTGTTTCTATAATTAACTTTAAATTGTACATTTTCCTTTTATTATGTTTTCCTCATTATTCTTTGCTTGTTTTGTATTTTCCTTTGATTGTTCGTTGTTGCTTAATGCTTGTGTTTCATGTCGTCAGAGAGAAAGCAGTGCAGCTGAAGATAGTGAAAATGACGACAAGGTAAAATTATGCTTCTTCGTTGTGTATGTTTGCATGAAATAACTTTGTCTAATTAAAAATTATATAAAACAATTTAAATGATATTAAACATTATTGACTTATTTCTTTAGATATCCAAAGGAACAAAGAAAGCCGAAGTAGCAACTGTTATTGCACCTTATACAGCAACTAGTACAGAACAATTAAGCTTACAACGCGGACAGTTAGTAAAAATTAGAAAAAAGACTACTACTGGATGGTGGGAAGGAGAATTACAAGTATAGTAAAAATTATAATATAAAAAAATAAATAATTTCATTAACATTTATTTATAGGCTAAAGGACAAAAACGCCAAATTGGTTGGTTTCCAGCATCGTATGTAAAGCCATTAGGTAATACTGGTAGAGCTAATTCACCTGCTATGAAAAGTAATCAACCAGTAATTCCAGTTACTACCACAGTTTCTTCAAATAATAATAAAGGTAAATTTAATTTATATTGATATACTTAATATATCTGAGTAAAACAAATGAGTTCAGTTTTTTTAATTAGTGATATTCATTTAAATATTCTCTTATTTATTGTTAATTAGATATTCACTTGCATAATACAATTTTTTCTTTTTAAATGGTAACCCTCATTTTGACTATTAATTTTTTCTTATGTTTTTTCATGAATTTTAGTACTTTTATGAACTTTATAATTACAAAATTAGCCAAGTTAAAGCAGTTTAAAATTGTTCAATATTTTTCATGATAATTTGTGACCTTTTTACTATTATATGGTTATTTTTTAATTTTTAATTTAAGTTTTAAGTTCTCATGAAAAAATATAGAAAAAAATAACTAGTAGCCAAGATTAGAGATTGCTATTTTTGAAAAAAAGAAGAGAAATGTATTACCAATGCATGTAAACAAATTAACATCAAAATAATCAACAGAAAATTTATATGTGTATTATTAAATATATAACAATTAATTAAAAGAATAAAATAATTATTTTATCCAGATATATTAAGTGTATTCAATTATTGTTTATGCGCTATATATATGTTAAGGTGTATGACCGCAGTAGGCAAATGTTGACAGTCACCGGTGTAGGTTGACATATACCAAAAACCATAGTGAATGTTGACGAAATTGTTTTAATGCGTTCATACACCGGTGATTGTTGACATTTACAGTCAGTGTTTGGTAAATGTTGACCACACTTGAAGCACAATGTATGTAAAAGGTATTTTTATATTATTTTGTAAAATTTAGACGTTATCGCCCAGCCACAATATGCATTGGAGACGTTTGGACGTTAGTAATGTCTTTGAAACAGGTATCGACAGCTGCTTCCAAAAGTGGTGGCCAAGGTTATATACGATGCAATTGTAAAAATAAATGAAATTGTAAGAATGGGGGAATACTTTGTAACAGTAAATGACACGATAGTTTACCGTGTTGTAATAAATAAAAATTAATAAAGCATATGTTACCTAAACTTAAATATTAAAAAATTAATTAGTTCAACTATATTTATTTAAGAATTTATCAGCTATCTATTTGATTATATATGTTGTCACACATGTCAACATTCACTAAGTAACTATTGCGCATGTCAACAAATACTGGTAAATGTCCGCATTGTGAGATATTTGAAATAATTGATAACATTCACCAAAATGATTAGTAAATGTCGACATACACCGGTGAATGTCAACATTTACTGCCATGCGGTCATACACCTTAACATATATATATATATCGTGCAATCATGATTTCTGGTAACACTTAATATTTTGACACAGCTTATTTTTTAATAGATTTGGATTCACCGATATTTTTTAAGTTAATTTGTCTTTATACAATTTTGCTCTAAACTCGCAACTGACTGAATTGAATATACATTTATATAACATATATTACAATTAAATAACGAAAATACTATTTTCAGAGAAAGTTATAGCTTTGTATCCATTTAATGCAGATCACAGTGATGAATTAACATTTCAGAAAGATGATATTATAACTTTGGTATCAAAAGATGAACAGGCTTGGTGGAGAGGAGAATTAAATGGAAAATCTGGATTATTTCCAAGTAATTACGTAGCACCTCTATGTAAGTATAATTAATTATATTAATAGAACTAAATAACAATATAATTTCATAAAATTCACAAAATAATATGGGTAAGAAAATTAAAATTTTAATTTAAAGCATTAAAAGATAGCATTTTACCAAATAACTTAAACAAAATTTTTTTTATTAAATATATTCTATAATAATTATTTGCAATTGAATATTTAAAACTTTGTGTAATTATATCACGTCATATATCAATATTATATGGGTTCACAAAATAATAATGAACTCTTCTAAATAGTTAATATAATCTAAGTTATTAATAAATATTAAGATACAACTTATACTAACATCTTCTATATTCTGTCTCTTTTGTTTTTTTTTGTTTTGCTTTTATTTTTTTTTTGTAGGAGTTTGTTATAGTCATTTGTTCACTGGCTAACAACCTATCAGACGGATGAACTTCAGAATATTAATATAATTATATTTAATTTAATTATGTATTTTTCCCCTAAAGCCTGATTAGTAAGTAAATTATTTATGCTTTATCTTTATGCAACTAACATGAAAAAATAATTTTCAGTCACAAACATAACGTGTAATTATTTATATTTTTAGTTATTAGTCATATACTATTACTATTGGTGGGTCAACCATTCAAAAAAAATAAATATAAGTATTATATTCTAATATAAAATGTAAAATTATTTTAGTATTTAGTATTTATTAAATTTTATTGTTTCCATTATTTAATTTTATATATATGTATAATTTAAAACATACATTATGTTAATATAATTATTTTTATTTTACCTAATGATTTTCTTAAGTGCAATATTTTCCCTCCATTTTATTGTTTGATAATTTATTTAAATTTATATTAACATGCATTTTATTAATGTTATTTTAATTTATTCATTATTGTTTGTATTAGAATCTCGTTATCTTATATTCATTTATATTATAAATATTATTTAGATTATAGTGTTACTGTATAACTACTTGAATTTATGAACAAATAATTAAATATGTTAATGTATAAATATATTGACTATTAAAAAAAATGTATTCTGTTAAGCTATATATATAATAATTATCCATTGTTAAATGTTCTTGCTTTGTAGTTATTTATATTTCATTTTACTTGTTAAAATTATTGTCAACTAATCATGTTATAAGTTAAGACATTTAGAGGAGTTCATTATAATTACTTAATATTGTGTGGTAAACCTATATTAAATTTATATTATTTATTTCTTTTTAAAAATATTATATATTCAATTCACAATGATATTTAGAAATATACACAATTTTTAAAATATAATTATATTTTTCTGGTTGTTCAATTAAACCAGTAATCCACCTTGATCCAAAATTTTATCTTTTTTATAATTAATAATAGTTAGAAAAGTACATTTGTATTAATTGAAATGCCCGAATGAAATATATTTAATAACTTGTTTAATACAAAAGAATAATTATAAAGTTAATGAGTATTGTTAATTTTAACAAGATTTTACAGTTGGGTATTTTATTTTTAATTAATATATTAATTACTTTCATACTAGCAAGTTATTAAGCACTTGTTTAGTTATTTTAATTACATTAATTAAACACAATATATTCACAAAAAAATATAAATGTGAAGTGTCATTTTATTAAGGTGTTTTAGATTATTGTTTTGATAGATGTGTATCACATTATCACCTATAAATATGTATTTCATACATGATTACATTTTTATATATTTTATATTCATAGAAAAAATAAATTATATAATCTATTTTAACTGAAATAATTATACATTATGGCTTTTGAATATGTAGTTTCTGTGGTCCTCTTATTGGTTTTTGAATATTAATTTCAAAATTAATATAAATAATGCATGTTAAGTAAATATAGATTATTGTTTTCAATAAAATAATTTTTATTTTATTAAGTCTACAAAAATTTAACAATTTTATTTTCCTTTATGAAATTTTTTCTACTTAAGTGTTAAAGTGATAATAATTATATAGAATAATTTTTTTTAAATACCCATTATATTATTACCTTATAGCCGAAAAGTCAATGGAAATAATAATAAGTAAGGAAGAACGAACACGACAACAACATATACAAGAATTAATCGATACTGAAGAAGCTTACATTAAAGACATGACTTTAATACATAAGGTATGATTATTTAATATTTTGTAATAAAATTTGTTTTATATATACACTTTTTATATTGTACCTACATATAATACAAATTAAATTTGAAAAATCTCAGTTTTAAGTATGATAAAAAAAAAAAATATTTAAGAAAATATATTTTTATATATAAAGGATTTCAGAAAGAAAAGTATAGCTGTTAAAATTTAAAGGTTTATGCAGGTATGTGGAAAACTGGGATAAAGGCAAAATAGATCATAATAAGTAGTAATATTATTAATGCAAGCATATTAAATTATAATTTTTTTATAGTATGTCCTTAATATTGTATATTATATTTTAATAATTTAACTATCGTAACAATTTTATTTGTGAAAATTACTTTTTAATTTCAGAGATCTATTTTTTGAATTTATTTTTTATATTTTAATATAATTTATATACTATTATATTCAAAAATTTGAAAATTTGAAAATTTGTATTAATTGTTAAATAGCAATAAATATAATATACAATATATATTGGATCTGGACAATCAACTGACAGTCAATTGACTGACAGGACAATCAACCGATAACCAATATACCGACACGGATAATTATTCGACGGATAAATGAACATTTAATGAATGCAAATGACAAATACTATAAAACATAATTATTATTAGTTATTATACACACAGATAGAAATTAAAATTAAATAATATACAATATAAATTAAAAATAAAATATAAAGTATGGTCAAAAATTATAGAAAAATATTTTGAGCCAGCCCTTTTAGATATTCTAAAATTGTTTTACCCATGCGATTATTAAAAGCTGTTTGTAAACATTTTTCTAGCCGTAGTAGAATATTGGTTGACGTGGCTAATATTTTCTATATTTGATTTTTATTACTTAATGATTTTATTTTATACGATTTTTCATTTGCATTTATTAAATATTCATTGTCCGTGTCGGTATATTGGTAATCGGTCGATTATCCGTGACAGTATATTGGTTGTTGGTTGATTGACCCAGATCCAATATATCACACCACACTGTTATTTATTATTAATAAAGTGTATTATTGTAAAATTAGATATTTCGTTAATTTTTTATGAAAATTGATAGGATTTATTTAAGAAATAATTATATAGCTTTAGAATATAATATATTTGGTATTACTTTCTTTATTAAAAATAATTATAAATGAATTTAAAATCATTAATTTCAAAAATTCGACTAAACTCTAATTAAATTGGTTATTGTACCTACATTGTATATTACCATATCGGAGTGTGTTGTATCATAGTAATTTTTTAAATATTATTTTACATAAATTGTTTTTTGTATAAAAATATAAGAAAAAAATACAAAAACTACTAATGTTTCATATTTCTTTTCATTTATAATTTACAAAGATCAGATCTATAATGTATTAAATGGAGAAAAGGTAATTGGAGAAGGCAGATGTAATGAATTGTTATAATGTATATATTTTATTCTTTTAAATATATATCTACCTACTTATTATATTTAATAATAGAATACTTTTAAATGATATTTAAAACTTTAGTTACAATATTTTTTAAATATGTATATTTTTAGATATTTGAAAAACCATTATATGATAGTGATATTCTTCCTGCTTCTGATATTCGTAAATTATTCATGAATTGGGAAGAAATAATTGAGTGCAATCAAATATTTTTATCGTAAGATTTTTTTATTACTTTATTTATAGTAATACTGATATATATTTTTAAGTTTACTTGATTTTAACTACCTACCTATGTATTTAAATTGTTTTTATTTTATACATTTTTCTTTTTTAGTAAGTATAAGTTATATGAAATTTTTTTTAAAAGCGCACTTAATTATTAATATTATTTATTTAATTTCTGTAATTATTTTATAAATTATATTTATTTAAAAAAATATTTTGCAGATCACTAAGAGTACGTAAAGATATGAGTATTGCTGGTATAGTAAGAATAGTTGGTGATATTTTGTGTGAGCATGTAAGAAATAATTTGATAATTTGATAATTTGATCTATTTTATATATTATTTTATATGTGTATATATATATATATATATATATTTTTAGTTTCCACGAATGACCCGATATGTACGTTATTGTTGTTGTCAATTAAATGCAGCAAATACTCTTCAAAAGATTACTGAAGCCAATTCATCTTTTTGTGAAATTAACAAACATTGTCAGGTCGATTATCGTATTAAAGGATTACCATTAAGTTCATTTTTGATTAAGCCTATGCAGCGAATTACTAAATATCCACTACTTGTGAAAAAGGTACATCTATATATTTGATTAAATATCAAAACAAAATATTTAGTATTTTTCTTTTATTATTATGAATTGTTTATAGATTTTAGAATTTACCCCTATAAATCATCCAGATCGTTTACACTTGGAAGAAGCTCATGTCAAAGCTGAAGAAATATGTCAACAAGTATAAACTAATATTTAACGATAAAAAAAATAATATATTTTTATTAATTGTTTAAATTATATTTAAATTAATAGGTAAATGAAGGTATTCGAGAACAAGAAAATTTTGATCGTTTAGAATGGATGCAAACACATATTAATAGTGAAGGGTTAAGTGAAATGTTAATATTTAATTCACTGACTAATTCATTGGGATCTAGAAAATTTTTACATTATGGGTCATTAACTAAAACTAAAAGTGGTAAAGAACTTGTTGGATTTTTAATGAATGATATGTTCCTTCTTGTTCAACCAGTAAAACCAGCAGTTTTATCTGGACAATCTTTTTCATTTGATAAATTTTCAAAAGATTCATTTAAAATTTACAAAAAAGTAAGTTTTTTTCTATTGTTTTTTAACTACCTAATTAAATATTTGTTTTAATTTAATTGTTTTAATATATAGCCTTTATTATTAATGCTATTAAATATTGCTGATTCTGTGGTGACTGATAGTACCGAACTGCGAGTTGATTATGATAATACACCAATACTGCTATCAGCTCCAAGTATTAATGAACGAAATTTGTGGTTAAAAAAGTTAAATGAAGCTAAAAAAATTTTAACAGATAGTGAAAATAATAAAAAACAACTATTAGAATCAAGTACTATTTAAAATTGATATGTAATTAATAATTATATTAATATTTCCCAAAATATTCGCTTGTTTTAGAAAAATCAGACTTTGGTGCTTGTGGTCGTGTCTTGATTAATATTATGGATGGCAGGAAACTTCAAACTCCAAAAAATGGTAATTTATTAAATACTTTAAATCTACTTAACATTTTAAAAATATTTTATCTTTAAAGTACAATTTTGATATTAATTTTTGTGGTGAATCACATGACTTTTTTTTAGGTAAAAAAGCTATATTCTGCAAAGTTACTATGGGATCTCGAGAACAATGTACACCAATAAGTGAATCTCCTGATCCTAAATGGGATTCATCAATGCAGTTCCTTGTCAAAGATATTTATGACGATATTCTTTGTGTAACAGTTTTTAATGAAGGCCATTATTCCCCTGATGGTAATTGTGTTTACGATACTT
Organism: Tetraneura akinire; assembly: GCA_021307375.1. Taxonomy (NCBI): domain Eukaryota; kingdom Metazoa; phylum Arthropoda; class Insecta; order Hemiptera; family Aphididae; genus Tetraneura; species Tetraneura akinire. The sequence continues at coordinate 6,571,814 of JAIUCT010000019.1, read as the reverse complement.
ATTTATGATTGATTATATATAAACAGATTTATAGTTTTTTTAAATGTTAATAATTATTTTATATTTGCTTATAGAATTTTTAGGTCGATCTGAAATCCGTGTATCAGAAATAATTCAATCTACTAAAAATTGCAGAGGACCTCTCACTAAACATTTACAATTAAGAGAAGTGGAGACTGGTATCATTACTTTAAAATTAGATTTATGTTTATTTGATAAAAATTAATGTGATTCAATATATTTTACAATCATAAAATATTAATTTACAGATAAAGTAAATTATCTCATGACTATTTTAGTTTAATATTTGTATTGGTACCTATATAATATATTTTAGATTTTTTTTTTTTTTTTATTTATACAAATATTACATTAATATTAATGTGATTATGATTTTTTTACACAATGTACAAATCAGTCATGTTACCATATTTTTAATCAACTTTGATTTGATATTTAATTTAAACAAACTATAATATATTAATATTATACTTATATAATATGTTATGGAAAAATACTGATGTTCCCATAACCTTCTGGTGTAATTAAATGTATTACTGTATAGTATTACAATTTTAATTTTAATAACATAATTGTTTTATAGTTTTAAATTACTACTATTAATATTATTATTGTCATTAATTCAGTACAAATAGTAGTAGTACAAAAAAAAAAAAAAAGTAATGAATTAATAAAGATTAACCATCTCAATTATTTTTCATAATTAATAAATTTGAATATTTTAGTTTCTATTTAATAATATATTTACAAATATATTATGTATTTCAATGATCTCTTAAATTTTAAAAATTCAATAACGTTATACTTAATACTATATTTTTTATCTCATTATATTAGATTCAAACTTAAAACGGTTTGATAATCCAAATATGTTTTTTCTACAAATTATTTATTGATGTTCCATCTTAATTACCTATAGTTCTTATATATTATATATATATATTTTTTTTTTAATATTACATAATCCTATATTTTTATTTTTATTAAATCATTGGACTTAAATACTTATATATCTATAATTTTATATATAATAACATATACATGTTTACAATAAAATGTAGGTGCTATTTTAATTAAAATTATAGATACTGTTTTTAATATGATATATTACATAGTCTGGTTTATTATTATTTTGTAATATTGTTGCTTATAGATATAAGCAACAATATTACAATAATAAATTAATAAATTATATTATATATTTTATGCAATTTGCATATTTTACTATTATAATATTTACATTATGTAAAATAAATTTGTTTTAATGTTTAATAATATTATTATTTTAATAAGTTATAATATTGTAATTTGTATTGTTCACTATTATATCATACAATAAATAAAAAACACATTATTATAAATTTGTTCTTAGATATAATGGATTAGATAGATAGTTATAGAAAGAACTAAAGAGCAGCATGAATTGCATAGCTTCTTTTTGAAACAATTTCGACTAAGGTTATGGACACCTACCATATTTCCTATATATATATATATATTATGTTTATAAATTTGGGTTATAGGATACCCGGTTAATGTTTTATTAAATACAAAATAAAATATTGTAATTATTATTTTTATTAAGGTTTTCTACAATATTAGTAAAAATATATATGTACACAGACAATTTTTACAAATATTTAGGAATACAAATATTGTGAATAAATTATTATACTAAGTGATTTTTTTTTATATATATACGAGTATATAGTACCTATATAATATAGAACAATATAAAAAGTGTATACAGGTACATTTATAATCTTTATTAAAAATAAACACAATGTGTATATTAATAATTAATACATTATGTATTTTGGTTTTAACTAACACAATATATAATTAATCTTTAAATTTTTAATTACCTACATTTGTTGTAGTTTTATGTATATTAATTTTAATTATTTACTTCTATCTATATTATACATTATATACATAAATATAAAAATATTAATTTGAAGTGTGATCATATACTTCAAATAATCAGTTTATCTTTTATTACAAATTTTATTAAAACTGTAAATTTTAATATATTTGTATCATGGTTCAGCAACCATTGTAATTATTATTAATTAATTAAAATTATAAATAAATTATGTAGTCATATTTTATAGATTATTTTGCCCTTTCAGATTCTGATTTTTTTTCTTTGGTATCTTCAGTAGGAGAATTGATAGGCATAAAACCTCCAACTAATTGCGGTTTAAAATTTTCTGGATCAAATTTCTCTGTAGATGTACTTACATCACTATCTTCGTCCGCTCTTTCAGAAACATTATCAATTTGTGGTTTTCTTACGACTGACCATCCATTACTATTTTCTGGTAATTTTAGACTTGGTTGGAATGGTATTTGGAAATTTTGTAATAGAGGTTTGTGACCTTCATCAACCATCTTATGGTTGTAATTATCTTCAGACGTTTTTAACGTAGCTGTAATTTGTTTTTGCGGAATCGCAACATTTGGAATTGAAGATTCACGAGTATTTATTGGAACATAATCTTGAATGTTTGGCACTAATTCTCGATCGTTATTCTGTTTTATAGTTTCTAGTTTTGTTGGACTGTATGCTTTATACTCCATCGAAGATGCGTTTTGATTTTCATTTGGTTTTATAATTGCATACGGAAAGTCGATTTTCATAGGTTTGTTTAGGGTCGTTTTAGTTTTCAGTATTGGAACATCAGATCTATCTTTTACATCAAGCATTACAGAATCATCTATTATTTTATCAACTGATTTTAGCGGAGTGTTTGATGCATAAACAACGTGTACAGGGTTTTCCTTGTCATCGTGATGGAGATTCGTTGGGACTCCGTGTTGAATCATTTGCAAAGTAGTGACTTTTGCGGGTTGTGGTCCTGTTCTCTGCAAAATTCTTGTTTCTTTTTCGGGTATATCTAGTATTTCTTCGTCAATATTTTCATCGTTCCTGTCTACTTTTAAAAACTGAGGTTTCGGAAGTGGCGGTGGTCTTAAATGGTCCATCGGCATTTGGACTCTTTCAATCGTTGCTGAATGTGACTGGGGTGTCATTGGTGGTGCGTCGACTTTAGCGTTCGGTCTAAACTGTGGTAAAATATTGGGTAAGTTTGGCCTTTGAGGCGGTGATATGCCATCTCGTTTCGGTGCTTGAATATGTGGAGAAGGTTTCGATACAGTTTCCCATTGCGGCCTAGCATAGTTTGGTTGTGGTTTCTGAATTGGTCTTTGTGGAGATATAAGCGGGATGGATGTAGTTGACTTATACTCGTACATCGGTATTGTCTGATTCATTAATGCCTCGGAAGAACCGTTTTCAACCAGTAATACTTGGCCAATGCCGTTTGCTGGACGTGTATCCGCAGTTCGTTCTCCGTCCATACCGATAGAAAAAGAAGTTTGAAGCGCGTAACTCTTGTTGTCTTCGTCCGGCAGAGTTTTTATAAAATGATTTATTACATGCTTAGGAGGTTTGAATTTCGATGTGTCAGGTTGACTCTGTGGTGCGGTGTATTGAGGTTGGCTTTGAGCTGGAGCAGTGTACTGAGGTTGGGTTTGGACTGAAGCGGTGTACTGGGGTTTGTTTTGATGCTGGGCGATGTATTGAGGTTGGTTTTGTGGAGATGCGTATTGCGAGGGTTGGCTTTGTGGAGCAGCATATTGCGAAGATTGACTTTGTGAAGGTACGTATTGCGCGGATTGGCTTTGAGGAGTTGAGAATTGCATGGGTTGGCTTTGTGAAGTTGCGTATTGATGTTTGTTTTTCGTGTATACATCCGATTGTATCGGCGGATAAGGTTTTGGTCGTCCTTGAGACATCGGAAGTTCGGCATTCACCGGCTTTCTAATTATATCTGACTGGGAAGTTTTTATTGTGGATGGCTCTGGCTGATAAGGTCGATTTTGAATCGGCTGGCTCGCTGGTCGGTTTGGATTCGTACCAGGTACTGCTGATTCCGGTCTCACTTTGTAGTAAATCGTTTCTGGTTGATCGTTTTCAATAGGTTTTTGCGGTTTGGGTTTTGAATGCGTTGACAATTCCGATTGACTGTTTGCTGCCGTTGGTTTAGTACTTTCGTACGCAGTGTTTAACGGTCTTTTTTGCGTATCTTTTTGGATTTCCGATTGCAAAGGTTTGGACGACGATGAGTGTGTCGGTTCTGATAATGCCGTAGCAGCCGGCGGTTTGAAATCTGGCGCGTGTTCTTTTTGATTCAACGATATACCGGACGAAACGTGAGCCGTAAATGTCATAGGCACTTTGCTGTTGGTTATTACTGGATACGTTTTGTCATCAAACTGATAGTTTGCGGGCAAAGGTTTAAAGCCTTGAACGTATTCCTGGTGATGTTTGTCCGTAGGTTTGTAGACGTCGTAATCGGCGAATGACGTTCCATCAAATTTGGAATCGATTTCCGGTCGGGTTGTGGTTGCTGGCGCTGCGGTTTTGTTTACGACCATGGTGATCGGGTTATTGTGACCAGATTTGTTCGTGGTGGCGGTAGTAGACGTCGTTGTGGATGGCGGCGCGCGCGTCGTCGCAGGCATGGCTGTGGTGGTCGTTGGTTCTGGGGTGATGACGGTCGGTATATAACGACTGGTCGTCGTGGTGGTGGTAGTAGTGGTGGCGGCAGTAGCTTTCACAGTGGATTCTGACACTGGTGCGGGTTCTTGTGGATGATAGTAATCGCTGTAATCGCCGTATTCTTCGTATTCTTGCGACGGCGGTACCACGGTATTGGCGTTTGTAGTTGTGGTGGTGGTTGTGGTGGTGGTTGAAGTAGTGGTAGGCCTGGTGACGGTTGTAGTCTTGACGGTATTGTACCACGATGGCGTTGTGGTCGATGGTGAATATGTCACGGTGGACAACGGAGAAGAAGACGAAGACGTCGGTGATGGCATCCTGTGATTACTGAGCGACGACGAACTGCCTCCGGACCCTTGGATTTTCATGTTGGCGTACGAGCTGGAAATCAGCGGAAACTTTTCAGTGAGATTGTAATTTTTCGGAAGGTTGAAAAAATGATAAGGGTTTGTCAGTTTGTCGACTTTGTTGTTGGGTTTGACGATGTCGTTAGGACGGGGTGCGTGTGGGTCCACCACGTCCTTTCGGTCGATTGGATCGCCCTTATAATCGTATGGCACTTCCTCCATCTTGTCGTAATCGTAATAATCGTCTGACCTTTGCTGCGGATGCTGTTGCTGTGGCGGCGACGGTGGCTTCGTGATAGAATCCATAAGACCGGCCGAGCTCGAATCCATGACGAACGGCTGTCCGTTGTTGAACGGAAACAGCCCCGGATGATAACCGTTCGTCAAGGTCATGGGTCTCTGCGGCATTTCTTCAACGGTGGCCGTCATGGCAGTAGCGGCCACGGGCTCTGGTCGTAGTTGCTCCGCGGCCACCGATGCGATAAACAAGATTACGACGACGACGAAGCCGCGTAACTTCGGCGACCACTCCATTTCCACTCTGAAAATGAAAAACGCAACCGTATAAATTCGTTGATAAATATTTTTTTGAAACATAATTGATTATAAAAATTATTTAAAAATAATTAAATAATTTTAATATTTAATATTTAATGTATAAAAGACGGGTACACTAATGTGATACATAATAATTATATAGGTACAAATTTATGCTTAATGAGCAAAACTGGATTTTTTTAAATAATAAAAATGGGGCTTTGAATATATTTTTTGTCGGATATATTTATTTTTATTTATAAAAATGGGCCCCATGAATAAATATATGACATAAACAATAAACTATACAATGTATAAAAATAAAATAATAAAACTGAAAGATTCTATAAACTAAAAAAAAAAAAGTAGGGTGCTCATATCATATAATACGTCGTACCATTGTTTTTATATACTACGTGGATGTTATTATAATATAGAGAATAAAATAAACACTCGATACAGAAACTCGACCGTCGATCGCGCGTGACCTTGACCGTATAACAATATAAGGAACATGCTAGTCTATATATTATAATGTCGTCACGACTTTCTTTTTGAACGTGTGTGCATGTATAAACGACTCGTTAACAATATAATATATGTTAAACGACACAGAAAAAATATCCGAGAACAATATAAATATTATATTGTTTCAATTTCACTTGGCGTAGTCGCGCCGACAAAATTTTAATTAAATAATCGAACAAAAAAAAAAAAAACCGTCGAATTTCGAATTTGAGGAACTACAATATCCGCACTCTGCGATATACCACGTACGCAATCACTTTTGGCATAATAAATAATTCTAATAAATATTTAATAATTTTCACGTGTGTTTCCACACCTGGGTCGCAAAAACCATATACAGTCCATCATGTTATTAATTATTATATAGTTAACTTTTTGTTTCGTCCTAGTAAATCCGAGCGCACCGATTAGAAAATGAGTTTTAAAGAATAAAGGTAATGCAATACATTCGTAAATTTGAATTTATATTTTATGACCATAATTTTTATCGATTTTTTTATTTATTTTTTGGTAGTTTTTTTTTTTACTTTCCCCTGCAACAATCTATATGGGTACCTACCTACTACCTATTCGGAATTTATAATATTAATATATACTATACAAAATGTATAATAGTTATAAAGTTATTGTAATTTTTTTTTTACCCGTTTGATAGCATAAAAAAATGTATATTTTTCAATTACCTGCTATTCGTCATAATATAATATTTTATATTATATTACCATATTGTTGAAATGTCTGTAAAACGTTTTTTAGCGTACTTTTTATATAAATTAGTATTTTAGTACTAATAAAATAAAGCAAATAAAAATAAGTGTTATTTTTTTATATAGATGGACATTAAGAATATGACCATATACTATTTTTGGTCATTTTAAATTGAGGTTTTTATTGTTGTAAATTTATAACTGTTACTGTTACAGATTTTAATGATTAAACCGCGATATTATTACTACACGAAACGTTATATTTTACTGTAATTCGATTTCTGGAGAAGTGAATACGAACAACTATGACGCGAAGGGCGGATTCCGTTTACCAGATGATACTGATACTTGTTAAAGTCACCCAAAAGTTAGTATATCTTAATATTCCTGCTTGTAGTGAATAGTAAAATTGTCATACAGAGTGATTGTAAAATTATTATTTGTCGGCAAAAATAAAATATACATTTGATACTACTACCTACATTAGCCACGTTACCATTTGGTTTTCGAACGTTGATCAAATCTCTTTGGGAAAAGAACAGAACACCCTTTCAAAATAATATCGTGCATAATGTGATTCTATTCGCGCGTTTTCTCTCGTTTCTCACAATGTAAAAACAATACAATTTTCGAAGGCCATCACTGTATAATATTATATTGTAATAATTTAATTCTGTCGATTATCTTCGGGACATTAAAAGCAAACGAGTGCACTAAAAAAAAAAAAAAAAACAGTTATATATAACGTATTATACACGCGGAAACGCGACTAGTTGTAGGTATTAATTATGTATTATACATCTATATATTAATATGTATAATAATAAAATATAAATATATATTTGTTTAGGTATATGCGGTTGTAACCGGGACTGAACGTATACGTATAGGTAGGTTAGGGTTACCGGTTACGGGTTATTAATAACTATACGCGTTCCTTGTGTTCAAAATAATATGATGGGTATCGCGAATACAGTTTGATCGGATTGACGCGTCGGGGACATAATTCAAATATGTGATTCCATATTTTGATCACTCTGTACTATATTATTGCACCCGTGTATTCGACTAAATGACGCGTAGGTACATATTATAATATATTTAATATTTATTTTTGTATGTAAAATATTATAAATAATGCACAATTATAATTAATGTCCTCAATACGCGCGTCTATTGAACTATGCGAGTATATACGGTTTTTTTTTTTTTAAAATTCTTTTTCTGGCCTACTTATTATACAGCGCGAGATCCGACCGAGACGAGCAATATTAAATGAATAATATTTATAAAATTATTATAATAGCGAACACGTTGCGATTATAGTTTCAGGTTTGAAAAAAAAAATCAATACAATTTTTTCGTAAAATTAATGTCGATTAGGTATTATTATTATTAATTCATGACCGTGTAAGATGCGTCCGTTATTCGAGAGTGAATATATTTATTTATTTTTTATAAATAATAAATAAATAAATAATGACTGTTTATTATACTGCACTTTTTATCTCGAAAGTCTGAGCAACGAATTAAGATTTCAAGTTTAAAAATAATCATTTTCCCTTAGAGCAACGTTCGATACGATTATGATTATTATTATTGGAGTACAATATAAATAGACATGTATAATATTAATGCGTTTAACCGTTTTTATGTGAGAAATACGAGTATTTCCACAATCGCTTTCTTCCTCGTCCGGTTTATAATAAACCCTTTACTGGGATATTATGACAAGATTACTTTATTTATTAAAAACGACAAGACAACATTCCAACAAACTATATATATATATCAGGGCGGAGGGGAAATAAACATAATAAAAAGGATGTTTTTTTTTTTTTACTTACGTTTTTCTTTCTTTTACGAAAGAGTTTATTATCGAATATTAAAAGAAAAAAAAAATACTTTTTTGTACGTTCTTATTAAATTGGTATTTTTCTTTTCGTTTTTTATATTATAGGTACATAATATTATCATCATCGAGTACATACAGAGTGATCAAAAATTAAAATTTCACATTATACGAATAAATAATGGGAATGACGTAGAAATCGTATTATTTTATAACGTGTAACACGGCTCAGCCTGTGAGCAAGACGATTCGCACATACAAATTGTTTATATCATCATCCGGCAGAAGTAAACAATACTTTACTATTATTAAAAACTGTGTATCATTAGCATATTTTGAATTTTTATCTTTTCTACAACGTTAAAGTAATAAAAGTAGTTCATTGCTGCGCGCGATCGGTTAACGGTCCGCAAACCGCAAAATCTTACAGCACTTGTTTACTTTTCATTAAATATTTTCCGAGATAACGGATAGGTTGAAAATTCGCAATTTTGGAAATGAGCCCGAGGGAATTCACATCGATCGATAAACCGTACCGTTGTTGAAAAAACTACGCGAATACCAATTATGATTTCCGCCATTCGATCTACGCAGAGAGTAAGATGATCGATATTTTGTTTCTTATTAATGTTTTTTTTTTCGAAAAAGAGCCGCAATCGTTTAAGGGATGATTTATTTCTCGTTCTTATCGTCGTGTCCGCCCTCTCCCGGCCTCAAGACGCTGTCACACGTTTTCGCGAGGTCTTCTGCAGATGTCGTGTCGCAAACAATACAACGTAACATAATATTTTAATGTGCGAATATTTGAATTAGTAACGGGTATAAAATATTATATACGAATGTCGAATAATATTATTACACGTATATATTAGGTAATATATTATTTTTTCCGAAAAAATGATTTTTTTTTTTTTACATTATATTTTATATAAACGTGTATATTTTGTATGCATATCAAAAATTATATATATCATACGAATATATGAACAAAAAAAAAAAAAAAAAAACAACTAAAACCAGTAATTTTCCGCGGTAGTCGTATATTCTGTTTTAACCGGATGAAATACCGATCAAATATCTTTCAGGTCAAACACCTTCAATACATATTTTACAAGTTCAACGCGTCCTAGATTAATAATAAATATAAAAATATGATATTTTAATGAATACACGTATACGATAATATTAATAATATATAATAACTAGAAGTTACAGAAGTTATAGAAAAGTTACATTTTGCCATAACGCATATTGCATATAATAATTAACGCGACTTCGTGCGTATAAAATGTATAAAAATTAATTAAAATTAAACGTATACCTACCTACTTACGAAAATAATAACGAAAAATATTTTTGGATAAAAATTATTATTCCTTTGATTGTATATTATATTACACATCACTCACATTATTATGGGTAGTTCGTACTTGTCATACTATTTAATATTTTGTGTACACAAAGTTTCGTATATATTTTAATATGTATATTCAATAATCAGTTTTATATATTATATTATACAGATATACGATTTTGATAAAATATTTTTATTTGTTTTTAGGTCATAGTTATTAATGTTATTATAATTATAAATATATGATTAATTTAAAGTTAAACGTTAAGAAAAGGTTAGTTTTTAGTTTTTTACCGTAAACCTAAAGTCTTAACATAACACAATTATCATATATATACCTAAATATAATGAAAAGAAAAATATATTATTATTATTCTCATTAAAGCGGAAGTCACATTGCATGAAAAAGTTTAAAAAATCGAATACATAAAAGTTATTAAGTATATTAAGTATTTTCGATAATTTAAAAAACAATATATTTTTTAATATTTGTTACACGGCCACACGCGATATGAATAATATATATATATATATCCGAGAGACTTTAACGAAGTAAATTAAATACTTTATTTTTTCTTTAGATTACTGAACATAATTTTATCAACATTACGACAATATTTTCCCAATTAAATAATATAACAATTGTGTTTTTACTGAAATTATATAAATATTACAATATTATAATAATATTGTATACTCACGGTTTATGGACGTTTCCTCCGGCCGTTATTGTATTATAATTTATAATATTATAACTATATGATGTTATATTGTATATACCTGTTACCGCGCTTACGGTTTACGGTTATTGCTATGTTATTATTAAAAACGACAAAAAGTAAATAATTAACCGACCGACCGACCGACTTTAACTAACCGCGCCGCGATGATAATATTAAATTCGGCGGTATATTACTGTAAAAATAATCGAGCGCGATTGTAAAAACTGCACGCGGTACAGTTCCGTGTAAGTGTCGCGTCGACCGATATGCGGCGACTAGATCCGTCGGAAGATTGAGGTGTATACGCGTAAAGTATGAGCAGGAAGACATATGCGGCGCCCTGCCGGCGCGGTGCAGGTGATAGGTGAATAGTGTCTGAGCCGGTCGCACGCGTCAACGTCTTCGCTGTTCGGCCGTTCCGCGAACACGAAAACCGTACGCGCACGCTGACGTTCCGCGGGAGGTCCGGCTGGACGGCGAACGGGCCGGCGGGCGGGTAGGCGGACAAACGTACACCCGTACAGGGTGTCCAGCCGCGGACGTTCGTCCGGGTCAACGGTATTTTTATTCCTTACCGGTTCTACATTCTGTGAAAGTCGGATGCATTATATTAAATTTTATAATTATTGTATATTATAAATTATTATAATAGATATATATGATAATTTATTGAACAGTGAAAATTGTATAATTTCATTTTTTTTTTCGAAATTTCGGACGATTAACAATATAATTTAGGTATTGGTATTGTAATTTGTAAGCATATTATAACAAAGAAAATATTTTAATTTTTTTTACATTTTTCATACTATATTACTATGACGTATAATACGTTATCATGTAATAGAGCGTATATAATAATATAGAATGAAGACCACATCAGTAAATGAGAAATATATAAGCGTCATCGGTATTATTATCGGCTTCAGAGGTCGTCAATTCGATTTAAAACCAACCGAAAAACATCCGATTTGAAAGAATAAAACGGGTAGATACGGACACACCCTGTATACGTTATTGTGGTATACCTGTTAAAAAAAACCCCGTCAAAAAAATGCTTGATGTTATTATGTACCACGTATACGAAACAAAGACAGCGGTATATAAACTATAAACATTCAGAACCAGTATACATGTACCTGGGTATAAACACTATAAACGAAGGAATTATATACAAATAAAATAATATGTTACGTATATGGTATATATTATTATGTTTCGAGTGGTGGTGTTGCTCGAACAACCCTCTTCGGAATCGGTAAAATACGAATTATTATTATTTTTTTATCGCGAAATCACGACGGGCGATCGGACGTCTGCAGACGAAAAACGCTTACACAGAGCGATTGAATAATATCGTGTTACAAAAACGACTTGGAACAAAATATACCGATCGCTCTGTATAATATATTTCATGCTTTTTGACTATTTGTAAAATTCATATTGATTTATGTTCAATTCGACTTAAACATTATTAATAAAGTTTAACTATTACAAATAAACTTTTCGGTTATGACATTTCTACTCGATATACATATAACACTATAGTAATAATTTCAGTTAAATACTTCTATATTTTTTTTAGCGTATATATTATTGTAGATTTCGTGTGAATTTCGTTTTGCGTGTCATTTTTTCCCGACATTTTCCCTAATTTTAATGAATATGCACATTGAAATTTCTAGGTTATATATAATATATTTTCGATTTAATTCGCAATATTATAAATTATTACATAAATTATTTACTTTAAGTAACGGGAGTTTTTTTTCTCGCGGCGTCGACTTTTTAGGTACTTAAACCGATTTCCAAATCGAATATATTTAAATTTTATTAAAATATATTTTCGTACCATCGTTTCTCCTCGTCTTTCTTAGACGTTATTATATCTTCTATATCGCTTTAATATTGTTCATCGTAAAATAATCGCACGTATATAACTTTGTTTTGGACGTTATATAGAGGTAAATTGTGTCGTGTACAGCGAATTCGTATATAATTACGATCTTTTCGTATACTTGTATGTTATTATTATAAATATACAACTCGAGACATTTCGATGGAAAAATTTCAAAAAAATCGTATACCTGATAATAATATTGGGTCCTGTATATACACGCACGCGGCGTTTTAATTCGAACCGCGGTCGTTGTTTTTATATTCGTGAGAAATATTTATATATATTTAATATAGGTACCACCTAATATAATTATTATAACGTCGGGGCGAGCCGTCCTGATGTTGCTGCAACGAAAGAATGTGATCGCCGACGACCGGACAGCGTTTCATTATTATTATTATTATACGTACAGGGTGATCGACAATGAGGAAAACATCATCATAATATTATTATGAAAAACGACGGTTAAATCGTACGCCTTTTCGATCGTCCTGTATACTCGTTTATATTATTATTATTATTTTATATTATATATATACAGTTATATTTCGGTCGCGACGATGATTTTGTGGTTTCGTCGCTGCACCTCTATTCTTAAAACGTCCATTACACGATTCTTCCGCGTCTTCAGCATCGTTTCAATATCGCGTAATATAATAACAATTTATAATATATTATTATCGTACATATTATTACGATATAGTCGTATAATAATACACTGATCGTATTTTTATGCGCCACGCCGTGATGGTTTTCATCATATAAGTGTAAACAGGTCTCGTCGTATTATAAACATTAATATTGCGCGGAAAGGACGATTTTTTTAAATTTTCATCCTTATGCTTCTCCGAAAACGCTACCTAGGAGTAAAATATTTATTTATTTATTTTAACACGACGATCGTTCGTTATAATTATTTCTGGGCGATAAAAAATTGCAGTGGTCCAGCTTTGGGTGGAACATTATATTATGTGTAGAATTTTACGCGGATAAACGGTATAAAAAATAAAAATTCACACACGACTCGCATTTCGATGTTTGACGCCCGGAACGGCGGTTGTTCGAATTGAGGTTATTGCCAAGGAAAACTTATAATATAACAACGCGAGAAGAGCTCTCCGCCTATCGGAACACTTGTTGCTGTAGCAGTTTTGTACACTTGTTGCACGCCGGGTATATTATGCAAATGTACCGGTGAAAAGTATATCGAAACAATTGAAACGTGTCCCAGTTTATCGTTATTGAAGTAATTTTAGTATTAATAACGTGTAAACATAGTAATATAACCTGTGCCGGTATCGGACGAACAGCGGGGAAAAAGAATATGGAAATATCAATTTATAATAAGAGAGTATTATTTATAATATAGTTCGACTTTATCGTTTAATGTGTAATATCATACGAGTCAAAGAATACGATTGGACATGAGCTGTTTGGTCAAGTAGAATTTCGATCGGGTTAAGGGTCAAACATAATCAAAGGTGATAATAATAAACAAGGGAGGTTTTTTCTTTTAATATAAATAGAATCGATCAAAAAATGTCGGAGGGATGCGAAAACCGGTTCAATAGAAGAATTTAAAAAAGAAAAAACAGGGAGAGTTTTTTTTTAAAAAAAATACATAACGAAAACGATTTTAAAAGTTACACGTGTCTGATCTATATATATAATTTTATAATATTAATACAGCGTCATAGGCGTATTTAAGGGGTGGCTATGGGGGGCTTAGCCCCCCAGTGTGTTGTTTAAGCCCCCTTCGTCAAAATAAATGTGATTCTATATAAATGTTTTATATTTTCAATTACAATGGAATTTAGTTTTTGATTTGAAAACTGTGGATTAATTATACCATATTATATTTATAATTAATTTTTTTATTGTACCTACCTACCTAAAATTATTTTATTATTTGAAATTTTTTTATACATTATACAATATTATTATCATTAAAAGTTATAGTAATAAAAAATTTTTCGGGCTTTAGCCCCCCCCCCCTGTATTGAAAGTTGTAACTCTAAATACGCCCATGCACAGCGTGTATATATTATATAATATCTAAACGGTTTAAGCACTGAAAATTTTCGTGAAGAGCCACGACCGAACCGATATTATACGAATATTAACTGGCTAACTGCAATAAATTGAAAAAAAAAATGATCCAATTTTTTTTTTTTACAAGCACATTTACGTACACACACATACGAATATGGACCGTAATAAACGTTACAAAGGTTTAACGGAACACTGTTTTTTTTTTTCCATGATCACTTTTATAATATATATAGATTTATACCTCGGTCGTCATAACGCGTTTATAATATCATACATTATTTTATTAAATTCTATTCGTATATATTATATATGTGTATATACCCAAAATAACAATCGCCATTATATTCTGATTCTGGACGTTCGGAGGCGTCGTAGAAAAAAATATGAATTATTATAATAATAATAATAATAATTGGACCTACATTATACAAGAGTATTTCTATAGAGAAATGAGAAAAGTGCGTAACTGTAAATCGTTCCTCGCTTTAATCGTATTATACCAAGGTAATAAAAGTGCGCGGTATATACACAGTGATAATATATATCTACAATAATAATAATAATATATATTATTATCGAGTGTCGAACTATAGAGAATTTTTATTATTTTCATTATTATTTTTAATTGTGTATTCTTTTTCATCGAAATTTAACGCAACGTAATATTATTTTGTTTATCGTGTCGTTGGCTATTTTATATTATTATTATATAGAGCACGAGATAAAAAAATCGTTTAAAATAGTTCTTTGTTTTTTTCGAAAAATGATCGAAACGGATGTAAACCCGGATATATTTACTATAATAATAATATTACGCGCTTTTATACGGATATACCATTATAAAATACTCACGTGAATTACCCGAGTGGCATATGACTGTAAGGAGAGGCGTTGTCATTATATTTTTCAAATTGAAAGTTATGAATCACCGCGTTTGGAAAAAAGCTGATCTGCTATAGTTTGTTTCCATTAAGAAAATAACACGACAAAACGCGCACATAGTCGAGTGGTCGACGGATAATTATTTTAACTAGGTATGTTTTGGAGAAAGCTACAATTTAAGTATATATAAACGTACGTGTAGATGAAAAATACAAAAAATAAAAACTTTTGATTTTTATAATAACTATATATTATATAATTATAGTAATGTATCCGACCTTTGTGTTTTTCTATTTTAATTGTACGCGTTTTGCATACAAAGAGTTCAAATAAAATAATATGTCGAACCTCTTATATATTGTTAGGTAATATTTTATACTACTTGAATTTTTAAAAATCTACGCTTGTAAAATAATTTCATTTCGTACGAATTGAAATCATTTTTTTATATATATATATAAACATTTATTTTTATAATTTATGAAAGCGATAGAAAAATGAAAAAGAAATTTTATTCTGTGAATAATTTTTGTATCGAACGATATCGGAAAGAGTTAAAATAATATTATTTCATTAGCACTTTTAAGATTTAGTCATTTGGTCGAAACAATAACGTAATACATAATATTAATAATATTATTATATACAACAGTGTACTGTTACATTTCACAGCTGTTTTAAAAGTTAAAACACATACACAATTATACCTTAAAACGAGTTATAACATAAATAAACGGCTAAACAAATAACCTTGACCTCTAAATTAATATTACTTTACTAAAAGTTACCGTTTTAATATTTTCTATTTTCGGGTTAATTATTTGTTTTTATCGTTATTTTATATACTTCATTAAAATTAAATAATTAAAATTAGAAACGTTTTAGAGTATTAATTAATTAAAACCATAATAATATATATATAGTATTACTGTATTAACGTAACTGTATACTGTGTTGAACGGAGTATCTTATAAAGTCATGTGTCATATGACAGAGTATTGAACTATTGACACCGTACTCGTATTACAATTTATATTTAATATTTTTAAATAAATATTGCTATAATTAGTAAACATAAAATATTTATTATATTCTAATTAATACAATTTAAAATTCTAAAGGATATAATTTTTTTAAGTGCTCCTTTTATGTGTGTTTTTTTTTTTTTTTTTTTTAACTAATAAATCATAGTATAACTAAGGGCGACTAGGTGATATACCTTTAAATCGTAAATTATCATCCTCTCTTAGCCACTGTGGATTCGTGTCCATATTTTTATTGTAACGCACAAGTCATTTTCAAAGTGTTCAGCTTTAATCGAGTCAATTGAAATATTATCTAAGACTTAATATATTTTATAGTACGGCTCTTGGAAATTGTAATTGTTTGATTTTTATCAAATTTGTAATCGATAAATTAATCTGAAATTCATTTTATAGAGGACGCGATACATATTTTACCAATATACTACTGTAAAATATGCGTATCTAAATAGTAGCAGACAAAAACGCTATTTTACGTATTATTTTTACTATTGGTTCCCAATTTTTATTGAAATTTATAATAATAATAAATAATAATATTCAATATAAAAACAATTATAAAATTTATTCTATGTTGGTACTAACTCCATCAGTTCAGAATGTTCTGTCGTGATTTAATCGACAAGGATAAATGAGTTAGGGGAGAGTTTCGAAGATAACTTTTTAAAAACAATATATATATATATATAATATAAATACCTTATATTTTTTTTTAAAAGTACGTAGTTTCTTTTCGGGATACCGAGGATCACAAATATGACTTTTCACAACAGACCGCACACGAATAACGACAATATTACTATTTTGTTCTTTTTTCAATTCCGTGAATATTCGGATGATTAACACCGTCCACAGAGAACGAGAAAAGACTCTCCTTAATTTTTATTTTCAATTTTTATTTAAAGTCGTTCTTTATTTCCTTATTGATATTTTCTTATTTTATGTTCTATGCCATGTTTTCATAAGTCTGCCTCAGTTTAAAATATTGATTGTCTTTTGTTTATACAATGTTTTATAGGTGTAAGTGTAATGTATAATACATATTGTAAACAAGGAAATGTTTTTTCATCCTGCAGAATTTTAATATTTGTCATACTAATAATAGTTTTTTAGAAAAAATATTTTTGATTATTTTAGTTTGTAATTAAATAATATATTCGTTTTATACTAAACTAGAATTGGGCAGTACAATATTCACCAAACTATAGTAAAACGTATTACTTACACATATAACATTTTGATTTATAATCAGTAAAAAAAAACACACACACACACAAGTGAAATATTTTGGAAATTAAAACAAATAATATAATTATATATTTAGGTACTAGAAATTCAATTACATAAATTAAAATGCTTACACATAGGTGAAATTAGACATAAAATAAACCAATTTTGTACTCGACATAAAAAAGAATATAATAAGTATAAAATTCACACTAAACATATTTAAATAAAAAAATTTTTATTTAATTCAAATATTATGCGATATATTTTAGTGTGCAGTTTAATCGTTATTTATTTTGAAACAATAATAATAAATTTATATAATATGCAAATCATAAAAATAATAAATGTAATAAGTGTGGAATTTTTTTTTTCAATTTTCTATTCGCGATTACAAACGAGTACCACTTCCATCTTTCCAACTGTCGAAATATTGTTTGAATGCTGTTGGTTCACCGCCTTCGATAACTCTTACCACCTGTTTGTCATGTAAAAATTTTATAACATGAATAATATTATCTACAATACTATAAAATAATATAAAAAATAATATAATTATTTGGCATACTCTTGTCCACGCCGGATAGTTGTTTTCCTTAATAAAGACTTGTGCGCGCTTGAGGGACTCGACCTTTTCTTGAGTTGTACCTTTTTTACCTATCCAAACGTATATGCCCGACGAGACTGTGTCCAAAATGAAGCAGTCCTAATAAACAATAATTAAAAATAAAATTGCTTAGAAATAATATTTAAATTCTAAATTTAACGGTTCTAAATATATAAATGTGTATTTATAACTAGAATTAAAAATGTGATGTGTGATTTACTCACGTCAGTTTTCAAATGCGACTGAACAAGAGGTTTTTGGTTGATTTTTTCTGATACAATTTTTCCGCCTTGTGCGTCTGATATTTTGTATAACACCGGCGATGCCTATAAAATACAATGTAGGAAATATATTTTTAATCCGTAAAAAATATGAGTATACTAATATAAAAATAAATTCGAGCACACTAAGTTCAAAATATCTTTAAAGTATATTGCGAAAAGTATAAAAAAAAGTTTGAATTAATAATAGCATTGGAAATTTCTGAAATCTTTTATTCATGTAAAATCATACTAGCTTTAAAATCAATATATACTCGTAATAATATTATATATATAGTTTAAAGTATTGTATGAAATCATTAAATTTTTCGTATGAGTGTATGACTAATTGAATAAATTTAAAATTATTTTAAGAGGTTATTGATAATATGTATATTAATATCCGTGTAGTATTATAATTTATAAATATTAACATGTCGTATTTGAAAAAACTTTATAAGTAGGTATTCGAGTATTTATACCAATTATTTTTAAAACGAAATCTACTCAAGTATGTAAAATATAACACCATTACGGATTTATTATTAATTATTAGGCGGATCTTACACCGGAGCAATATAAGCAATGAGCAACTAGCAATCAACGATACCTATGCAATAATATTGTTAATTAATTTTGTTCTCACACCGAAGCAATATTGTCTGTTGCAAACTTGTTGCAACATGCATTGTCCGCGATACCTACGACTTGTTTGTCGATATTTATTGTCAGCATTGAGCAATACTTTGTGTTTTATTTTGATAAATAATGTTCCTCATCCTCACTTCTCAGACGATTACATGGTTGCGCGTTGCCAATTTTGTTGTTTTGGTCTGAGAGATAGAGGCAATACGCGTGTATTGCCAATTGCTAGTTGCTCATTGCTTATTGCTCCGGTAAGAGAGCCGTCTTATAGTTACACGCATGACATCATAATTTACAAAACGAAATATTAATATTTACTGTTTCTGTTTTTTCAAATTCTTGATCGTCGTCAACAGCTGGAGGAACTTGTTTAGCTGATCCAGATCCTAATTCTTTAAAGAACTTTTCGATTTCTTCTGCGGTACTTGATGCATCTAATTTTTAAATATGATTTTTTTTATTAAATTTGACAATATATACAGTTATTCGAAAAACATTATTTATTAAAATATATAGGATATTTTAATATAAATTATGTAAATATCAAGTTTTTTATAATAATTTTTGTATTTTTCTAACTTTTTATTATTATATATTTATATTCGTTTTTTCTAATCAAACATTTAATAACTATAATATTTAAAAAAATTAAGTTATTTATATTTTAAAATATTATTTGACCAATTAATTTAATTTTTAAATATAAGCAATTTAAATATATAGGAGTATTTCGTATAACGACTAAAACGTAAATAGACGTAGATTAAGAGATTAAATATAAATTTATAAATAAATGAGCGTAGAATATTTTTAAATACATAATCTGTAATAACATGTTATTTTTTAAAATTATAAACTGCTTTACTCGTGGAAATGTTATTAATATAATAATTTATTATGTCTATTTTATATATTTTCATAATTTTCAATTCGAAAGTTTTTATTTTGTTATTAAAATTTTATAAAATTACGATTAATTATAACGTGTAATGAATATAAATATATTCTATTCAGTATAGATTATATTTACAGCATATTCTAGTATTTACTATATATTTTATAGAATACGCATTGCTTACCAACTATATTCACTTTAGCTCTTCCAGAATGGTCTTGATCTCTAACCTGGTTAGCGACACTGATAGCTTTTAAACGTTCTGTGCCTTTGGCTTGAGGTCCAACGTAGACGAATATCTCTTTTCCAGTGTCCAAAATGAAACAATCTCCTTGGTTCATAGACGTGACCTTCGGTTCGACTTGTTTCACTCGAATATTCCGTTTTCCTTTGATTTGGTATAGTTTTTTTTCACCTCCGGCATTAATTTCAGTATGATGAAATCCGGATGCTATACCGCCGGGCAGATAACGTATTGCTAAAAATAAAGTAAACGAAAATCGTAATAATTATTACGCTCATTTGTCGTTAACCATCGCACTTACATGGCGAGAAAAGAGACAAGAAAGATTGGCTCTCGTGGTCCTGAGTTTCTTTGTGTTGTACCGGATCTCCACCGAGAGCATCGTCCAGTTGGACCGAAAGGATTGCTGCGGCACCCACTTCGTCCTAAAAGATCGACGAGATATAATTTTTTATTAATTATATAAAATGTTAATTATATTTACTGACTTGAGAAGACGAGCTGCCTGACCAGTAATAGATGTCTGATGTAAACTTGTTCTTCTTGCTCTTATCTTCTCTGGACTAAAAACAAAAAAAATATAGAAAATATAGACTTAGGTTTTTTGTTTTATCGTGTAAAATGATCAGAACTTCACGTTACAAAAGTCGAAAATTTTATTTTGGTTTTGTAACACATTAACATTTTTAATTTCTGATCATATTTATCACATATACATTACACCTTGTGTGTAGTAGGTATGAGTGACTATATTGTATACAATTTTCTTACGTTTAAAACAATGTACGAGTCGCCGGTGTAAAATTTTCCATAATCTTTTACTGGATAGGGCACAGGTTCAAAATCCTATTGAAAAACATAAATAAAATTTAAACGTTTGTTACGTAAAACAGTATAGTTATATTATGTTTTATATCAATAAAATATATATAGTTATTTGACATTTTTCCGTTTTCAATTGAAATTAATTATTATTATTGATTGACCATCACTTGTCAAAGTATTTTATAATTTCTAATAGGTAACATCGTTTAATAAATTGACGTATTTTTTATTTTTATTCATTATTAATGATTTTAGGATAGATACTCGTATAATCGGATTAAAGAAAATCGTAATTTGTTTTAATATATAAAAATTCAAAAAGTGTAAAATTTATATTTTGTACATATTATCATTTTTTAATTTACATGAGCGTATATTACATTCTGCAATAATGTTAAAATATATAATATTCACAAATGTCTAAAGTTTAAACCAGAGGAAGGTCATTTGACAGATATGTAGCACTCTGACCTTAACATAACTTTAATAAAAATATTCTTTCGCGACTATAACGACTATATTGACTATATTATTAACACATTTTTCTATATTCGTAAAGGTTAGACCTAACCTTTAAAAGTTAAAAATTTAATGTTTATTTTATACATATTTACACACTATTATTATTTTTTTCTAATTAGGTATATTATAAAACATATTACGTAAATATTTCATTGTAAAAATAATAAATATAGCACACTTTTGTTTATCTAATAATTATTATAATTATTTGTTTTTTGTATATTATATTATGTAATATAAAATATTATTTTCGCCCATCAAAACAATTGATTGATAACAATTATTATTATTATTATTATTATAGATAATAATAGTTATTTTATAATTTGTGTATATTGTATATATTTGTTCCCAATCGATAATACATTTTATTTATTGATTTTTGTAATGCGTCATTCATTAATTTTGAATGATTTACAAAATTATATAAATTATTATGACTATAAGATTTAAAATATTAATAGTTATAACTTATAAGTTATTATATACCGTGCAAATTAAAATGTTTTTATTCTGATTTTCATATTACATAATAGGCTGCTAATATTGCCATAAAATTTGTATAGTTATATATGGTATAACAAAAATAATATTAATGTTTATTTTGTTTTAGTCGACATAATTAAATTTATCATTTATAATAAAAATAATATACTTATTCTAGTTATTACATTTTAATATCTATAAAAATAAATAATGAAATATTTATCTCTAAATTTTATTAAATTTGTTATTATTTTAGTTTAGTGTTTAGATATTTCAAATTTGTCTATATTTGTGACAATAATATTATACACGTATTGTAATGTATAGTTTTTTTTATATATATAGTTACAACTAATATAGCTCAACAATTATACAATAGTAGTTTACAATTTAATTTAATTAAAATACAAGATACTATATAATATAATGTATAGTTATAATATTATATTAATATTGTTATATACAACTACAAGAATAATAAAATAATGAGTTATTATTTAATTAGGTCAGATTGACCCAACCTACTTATTATAGTATCTAAATAATTTTAACTATAAATTTACATTTATAAAATAAATAAAGTAATAAATATATAGTTATATTTGAATATTTTTGTGGAATGTTATTTTGACGACATCAATATTATTAGGACTGAGAAGCGAGAAATTATAATAATATTTGAGTCCATCGAGTGAGATCATTTTATTTGTACCAACACAAACGGCAACACTATAATTCCAAGGGTAAAAAAATATATTTTTAATACTGCAGAAACACGAAACGCGCGTGTGTCTTTATCGGTTTATCGTAAAGTTTTCAGGTTTTCACACATGATTTTTGTACGACACTGTGCTCGCGTGGTTAATAATTAACGGTTTTATAAGTTTCAAAATAAAAATAATTAAACTTTTAAATTAATATAATGTTATACCAGTCGTCTTTATCTTATTTATTATTATAGTATATAGAGGGAAACGTGTTGAAGTGATATTCCAACGTTCAATGAATTGCAATAGCAGCTGCCATATGAAATTAATTAAACACATCATCGTAATGTGTCATCAAAATAATACCTACATATAATAATATGACATTGGCTAACATATTATTATTGTTTTACGTAAAATGTAATACAGTTTTTTTATATACATATTATAGCAGTCGCATGAGGTGTATATAATAATTTCGTCAAGTTCGTGCGTAATTCGTAAAACAAACGTACGTTTTTACGAAGGTTATCCAATTTAATTATTAGGTATATGCAAAAAAAAAAATAATATTTTTATAACCAAAATAATTTTGAACGCGGTTAAGATGAATATAATAATCGGTAAGATATAGTTACTGGTCAGATATAATTTATTTTTTTTTTTTTATTCGTCACTTTTATCCGGTATAATTCATAACACCTACGATCTACGAGTATATTAAAAACTTTAAATTTTAAGAACGATTAAATTCACATAATATGATGATATTATAATATTTAATTTTTGATTATACGACCGTGAGAACGCGAAGAATTCCCATTTCACCATTTGTAATTTATTTTTTCTATAATAATATTATGTTTGTGGAAATATCGTTTTTATCGATGACATTGCGAAATTTTAACGTATAGTGCCACCAATCCACCATATTAATTAATATATATATATATATTATATATGCGACCATAACGTATAATTTAGTCGTACTTTTTTTACGTGACATATAATTTTTTAGAACACGTATATAGGGAAAAATTAATAATATATTATTAATATTATATAGGTACCTATACCAACTTTATGTTAGTAGATCGATCCTAGTTTTAATTTTATATTGTATATTCTTTACTAAACACGCGAACCAGTAACCATCACTTGGGTATTCGCGTTTCTAATCCATACGTTACCGCGTGTTAGGTATACATAGGAAGTTATTTTTACCTTGTTTTACTATAAATAGATGTAATATGTTTAATCGTACCTATATCGAAAATCAATGGACATCATTATCGCAATGAACACGTCAATACTCAATGCTGTTTTTTAATATCTACGAACGGTTTCTACGTCGGATTCGTAATACAATTTCAAAAAATAAAAATAAAACAAATAATTAAACGGGTGTAAGTATTAATTTCATTTTTATTAATTTTTTTAGGTTTCTCCAATTATTATAGATAAGTACGTTGAAATAAAACCTAATAAATATCTATTCGTTATTTACCATTAAATCACGTGTCACGTTAGGTCGTTAGCTACCATAAGTGCATATATTGCGTTTAGTAGACACTGGACAATTATATATGTAAATTAATAAATTTAATTAGAAAACTTCATTTAAAAAAAAAAAAAAAGATATATTGTTTAATAATATGTGTTTTTGACTATACAGAGTAAACAAGATTTTATTTCGTAGCGTTTTTTCCGCAACGATATATCGCGAACTCGAAAAAAACTTTTATTCGGATTTAAAACATTATATTGAAATGGTTCGATTTTTTATTATTCTACTTAAATTGGTATCCTGCAACAGGTTTTTAATAGGACATTATTTTATTATTTTAAAAAGTGTAATTATAAAGGTCGGTATGAACAACCGCTGAACCGAGCGAGATACATTACGCGGGTCATAAATATTTAGCTCATAGGTACATGTCCGTTCCGTTCTGTTTTTTTTTTTTTTTTTTTAACTAAAAGAGAAAGTGAAATTATATCAAAGATAAAATGTATGATATACCTGTACCTAGATACAGGGTGATTTATTAAGTATGCACACCCTTATTTGGCTCTTTCAATATGCATTATTAATGAAAAAAGTGGGGTGAGTATTAACAAATCACCCTATATATATTATATATACGTATACAATAACACAATGTCTATATGCATATAAAATTAAAAAAATGATACGTTTTATGAAGTGTAGTAAGTGTATAAAAATCTTAATTTTTGCATTGTATCTATCATTTTTTATATATCATATATTATACAAAATATTATCTTAAACTTACGGGTTTTCTTTATTTTTTATCTTTTTTACTGTATTATTTATATAATTTTATGAAAAATAATTTCTGCATATTCTGTTTTATAATAAATTCAGTTTTCACAGTTTTCGCTTCCGTGTATAATATACGAGTATAAGTAACGTAATATTGTATTGTATGCGTTTGGCCAAATTCGGCAATTTTAAACGCGTTGATTTTCCCGAATACGTAATATTATATAATTATATTATCGTAAAATATTTAATACTCACTTCGATCCTCCAGATTTTGAGTCCGGCCGATTTGCCGGCAGATTCGAACGCGGGATGCATAACTGACTGTCGGACGGTGGCGGGACTTTTTGAGCTTGCCGAACCCGTGGAAGCGGCTCCGGACGACGTGAAAGCGATGAACAACAACGACAGCAGCAGCGCTAGTTGTGCCCGCGGAGTCATGCCATTGTGATTTGCGGTTGTGGCCGACGCCATGTCGAGAGTTGTGACGTCTAAAACGATAGATAACAATATACCTATGTGTAATTCGACGGGAAAAATGAGAAATGACAAATGAGTAATACCGAATTATACCATATGATAATCGTCGACGAGGAAAATAATACGAGGCCAAGTGTATCTTATACGAGTATAATATTATAATAATATGCGACTACATTCGTTTCGAAACTTTAACCAGTTTCAGAAACGTAAGATCAGAAAAAAATCTTAAGAAATTAAAAGATTAAAACCCAAATAAAATTATTATTATAAAAAATTATAAAATTAAATAAATACATTTTTCAACGTATACGTATTATGCGAAAAAATTTGAGGGTACCAACCTGTTAATATGTACCAAAGTTCCTCTCCTATAATTGAATTCATGTGGTTATTATTACCAGTGATAGGATTTTATAGCGTATGCATATTTTTTATGAGATGTTTAAAAAATAGCAGAATAAGATTGAAATGTGTTTCATGATACAGAGAAGCAGAATACAAAATGTTTATTTGCATATTTTGTAATATTTTAAATTTTTGTGCTATTTTTTACTATTTTGTGATATTTTAGCATTTTTACTTGTTTCTTTATCAAAATTTATTAATTTATCATATTTTAAAAATTGAAGATTCAATAATCATGTTTTAAATTATTATGGAACTACTCGTATCTTGGATTCGTGGCACATTAATAATTTTATTGTATTCAGAAATGTATGAATTCGGAAACGGATTACGGGATTCACTGCGTGGTATTCCAGCACTGACATAATATAAAAACAATATTTATTTTTATTTTATTCAAATTTGTGTATATTATGTGAATAAAACCATTTTATATTTAAAATTTTAATGTACTTATATCAGTATAATTATTTAATAAAACTAATTTTTTTTTTTTTTTTTTGCATATTTAGAAATTTTTAATGTGCATATTTTAAGGTTTAAGCGCATATTTATATAATTTTAAGTGCTATAAAATCCTATCCCATGGTTATTACTATACTTATAAATAGTCTACGAAAAAAAAAAATTGAAATTTAGACTACCTACACCTACCCATAAAAATTACGAGTTTTTTCCAGGTACCAACTTAAATAGAAATTCCCTAGTTTATATTCACTTGAAAGATTGCGTTATTTTTTTATTTTTAGGTTAGATACTTAAATACGTATATTATTATTTATTATAGTTTACAAGTTATAACTTATAATATAAGTAAACACCGAGTTAAAATGACCAGATTTTAGAAGAAAAAAATTAATTCTTGCCAAAACTAATACTAACTATATATGCTCGTTATTTTTATGTTACACGGGTAGAGGTACCTACTGATGTTAACAATATGTGACATGTGTAATGTGTTTTATAATGTTACATTTGGAAAACGCGAAATTGTCAATTTTAAATAAGTAAATATTATTATATTTTATGAAATACAATTGTATTTCACAAATTATTTTTAATAGTGTACGTATTATGGTATGATATTAAATGTAAAAAATTGTTTAAAATTAAAAAAAAAAAACAGAAATTATATGGTTTTAGAATAATACCTATAAATAATTATTCAAGTATCGATTTTTGCGATAATAATTCGTACGTATTAATTATTAAAAAAATATAGTAGGTAGATGTAGATTTTGTATTTAAAGCATTTGTTTGTTATTGAATAATATACTGTTGTTATATTAGCTATAGGTAATATTATGCTACCTATTTGCATATATGGTTATATTGGTTATTAGTTTATTACCATGAAACAATTATTATAGATTTGATATTTTTTTATCGGTATATAAAAATCTTGCGAATAAACATTATAATTTTATATTTTTATATTATAGTCTGATAAATGTGTTTATTTTAGTATAGGTGGTACTAGGTAGTAATTAATAAGTAATAACGTTTATATTATCACCTTTACTCGATGTTTGCGGCCATTTTTTTTTTTTTTTTTTTTTTTTAATTACAGAGCGATTAGAATTCGGTATTATAAAAATAACGTAGATCAAACACATAATATTATAATTTTAAAGTTTTGTTATTTTAAATATTTTGTTCACTCTGTATAATTATGATGTGCACACTGCACAGACGTGTACTTCATACCGGAAGAGACCTTGGACGCGTTTACACGATAATAATTTACCTATTATTGTTTTCCCGAAAATTATACACGGAACTTCGGATTAAAATATAAATTATACGAATATAAGATTTTCGGCGATAATATTTTTTTAATTAATATAAATAAAACGAATATTTCGAAAAAATATAAGTACGTGTCTCCACCCTATACATTAATATATTTTTTTAGAAATTTCTATTTTTCTTTTTTTTTTAAAAAAAATTAATTATCCATGTTTTATCGTATAGTAAAGAAAAAAACTGTAACTCGTAGAAAAATTAATAAAAAGTCTTGTTTTCTCAATTATGTAAATTAAAAATTATGTTAGTGATAAGTAATAATATGAATAAATAATATAATATAATATATATATTTATGAATTATTATATTTGTTAAGTATAAGGTATAACGCGTATATAATAGCAATAATATTGACTATTTTTGTCACTATTTAAATTAGTAAAATCGTTGAAACGTACAATTTATTATTTAAATATATCGATTAAGTTTACCGCATCGTATAATATATATATAAAAAAAAAAAATAAATAAACGGATATCGGTCGATATTATCTTCGTATTAATAATAATATAAAAAATAAATAAATCGATTTGTATATATGTAAAATTTAACATAATAAATCATTGGAAAAAAACAAACTACACATAATTATATTATATTTCAATAAAATTTTTTATGATGAATTTGTTTTTGTCAGCCCAAATTATATAAATTAATTCGTATATCGACAATATATTTTAATATATTTTTTTATATATTATTTTATAATATATTATAATATTTACTTAAAATATTATTTGTACAAATGTTATATTTTTTAACGATTTTTATCATTATATTTTTTACGTAAAAAAAATATATTAATATTATACATTTTATTATAGCGGTAGATACTTATTTTAAGATTTACAAATTCTTACTCTCGTTCCGAGTAACGGATGCGCTCATCACGGATTATTTATAGCACATAGTCAGGCTATATGATGATAGATCAAATTTTCGATTTGTAACGAGACAAAACTTTAAGAAAATTTAAAAATTTTGCTTAAGTATTAATTTTAAAAGTCAATTATTTACACGATTAATAAATTTTAATGAATGGAAATATAAAATTGATAATTTTTTGGTGATATTTCCTTGCTCGAGCCATTATTTTTATATGATATGATTATTGCATAAATTGAATACGTTTAATAATTACGTAATGCATATTTTTCAATTTATCATATTATAGAAATTATTGTTATTAATGATTGCAAACAAGAATAAAAAAAAAAAAAAAAAAAAATGTAAATGCAGTTTCGATTAGTCACTTGTAATATTACTTGGTAGTTCCTATAATGTATTGTAAGATCTAAATGTTACTACTATTATATTTTTTTTTCAAGTTTTAATTTCTACAATTATTTATAGAATCATTAGAAATACTTTGTTTACAATCATAAATAATAAATAAAATAAATAAATCACACTTATGAAATATTTTATTTCTTACAATAATTATATGCACGTAGTTTAACTTGTTTTTTACGAATTAAACTAATTTTATAATCGTGCATGTTAAATTGATTTTGAATTATAATTTATTTTTTCAATTTAGAGGTTAAAAACAGTATTTAATGTTACTAGAAACGACTAAAACTAAATAAGACATAAATCACTATGAAAATAAAAAAAACTATAATTATTTTTTTTACATATTATTTCGATGATTATTATTCAATAATTAAATGAATTATGTTAATGATGTCTATAGATGACTCTAATTTTAGTGTAATTTGGTGCTTATAGGTAGTTAATAATCTTGTAATTGTTAGATATAATAATAATTATTACTGTAATTAGGTACTAATTACTTTACTATATTTACTATAATTGCTATACATATGTAAAATGTAATAAGATATAATATATACCTATTGTGCAAATATGTTTTTTTTTTTTAGGATATTTCAAAATTCTAATAATATATTAAATCTGTACTAGAATCGATGATTTGCTACAAAAAAATCAAACCCGAATTTAATTATTTATATATTTAATTTAAATTTAATATATATATATAGTATATACCTATTTATTATATAATTCGTATATATTATTTTATAATAAATTATATATTTAAATTTAAATATTATATCTTACCCTTAACGAACGACGAGAGTATAATATGTTTGATTCTCTCCTTTTCTACGAGTACGATCACGATGTCGGAGGTCTTTTTAAAAACAAGTAGCTACGTGATATTGTCGGTTCGAAAGAAAAACAAATAATGATCAAACGTATGAGTTTCGTGCAATTATTGGTAATAGGTAGTTAACAACTATTACTTGGACGGGGATATTACAGTGGGCTGCCACGTACTTGACCTTTCGGACGATGTAAATAAATATTAATATTATTAATTTATTATATATACAGGTACTTACATGGGGAAAGAAACACGATAACGTCATGATAAAAATGATGGTCAAATAGTGTACTATTCATTAATAACGATGTACCAACTTGAACTAATGATTATTGATTAAGATGACCTCCTCGTACTCAGAAATCGCTATTATATTTTATATTCGATCATATTGTAATAACAATGCTCAAAAACAAATTGCATAATTCCGTATCACTAAGACGGTAATAATTTATCGTTTAACATGATGTAAACAAAGCGTGAATGCGTATACCTACGCGTACCTAGAGTGCTTACTTCTGCAAAAATTTGAATAATCACCAATCAAAGTCTTATCGATCATCGTTGAACATCATCCAAGAATATTGTTCATCGTTATACTATCATCAACCATAGCTATATCAAATGTTAAAATACTAAAGATTAATATTATAAATGAAATTATCTCGAATCGAAACAATTTTTTGTTCGGTTGAAATGTTCAAATATTATCTAGTGTAATCATCCACTTATTATGTTGGTTTTTGTTAAGTACAAAAAAATATATCTTGCAATAATTATTAAAAAAAAAAAAAATTGAACACCTCGCGGTCGAAAACTTTGGCAAATGTTTCAGGGTTGTGTATGACGATAGGGAATAATACCAGTTCTACATTTTGTCGAAAAATTCAAGGGGTTTAAAGAACGTAGTTTTTCTTCTCGAGAAAACTAAGTTTTTCTTTTTTTAAATATTCGTATACGTTAAATTCGATTTTCATCTATTACGAATGCCCCTAAAGGCCTAAACATTATACTTTCAATACAGTCGCATTGGTATATTTCCACAACGAATAATTGCCCGTTTTGGAAATTATTAATTGAATAGCCTAATTATAATACTTTTATATTTAAAATTTAACTCATAATTATTTTATTAAAAATAATTTATGTATCTCCTAGTTGGAAAAAAATTAATTTTTATTTTATATTTTGAACAGGATATTTAAATAAAGAATATTGTTTGATTCATTTCAGGAGAAATATGAATATTAGATTACACTATAGGTATGCATATAAGATTTTAGAAACGAATCAAACGTTGTCATGCAAATACAATCAATATAATATATTTTTATACATGTTTATTGTCTCATAAATTAATTAAATTGAAATTGATAATAGTAATTTCCAAATATTTGTACAAATATAAATATTAATAATAAAAAAAAAAAAATTAAAATTGTACGTTCCAAACGAAAAACATAAAATATGAGTGTAGATCACTGGAATACAGGTAAAGTAACTGCAATTTTTCAAATTATATATCGCACAGATGACATCTGTTCATTGTATAAAAAATGGATTTAATGCGAAATGTGAAAAAAAATGATTCGCATTAAATATGCGTTATTATTATCGTCGGACGTAGATAAATATAGATCGTGTTATAAGTGACATCATCGACACGAAGGTATTCGGTAAAAAGGGTTTGCCTCAGAGGAAACTAGTATTTTATTTTAAATAATCAGACTAAGGTGTTTGAACAAATTTATTCAGACATTAATCAAAAAGGCGTTGAAGGGCAGGTTCGTAATTATTAATATATCGGGTCATATTGTGTATATTAAAATAGCGCATAAGAATTGAATCAATCATAATTATAAACTAACGATTTCCAACGCCACGCCTAAAACTATATTATAAATAAAAGCACGTCGTCTATTGTTGTTATTTGGTCATTTTCAATTGATTTCCAGTCATCGAAAACGAAGAATTGAAATCGAAATATATGCTATTGCAGCACGAATGGCGTTGCCAACAAAACACGATTGGTCGCTTAGAAATTCAGATGACTAAACTTCGTTCGCAGTTAAAGTATCAAGCCCAATTTTGTTCGAAGACCGGATCCGCGTTGGGTTATATTTTGTGGAAAACCACTAAAATACCCGAAGTCTTGGATATAATTCTCCAAGAAGTATAAATTTTTAATATAATAAATAAATTATCGACACCTATAAAACCTCTCAGACCCATGACGTTAAAAACGCAAATTTTTGAATACCTTATTATACGAATTCGTAAATAACATTTTTTGTGAAAATTTTATACGGATTTTAATATTATAGGTTTTAAATCACGATTATATGGAAAACATTTAAAATAGATAAGTGTATATATATTAATAAAATTTCAATTATTATGCGAATATATTTTAACATTATGTATTTACACACAACTACTTTAACTTAACTAGTAATTATGATGGCATAGGAAATTTTCTGGATTAATAAACGATCGGTTAAAAGTTTTGTATATCACTCGTGGTTTGATTTTTTTTATATTCGATGAAACTGTAAAAGAGGCGAGAGATAAATCTTAATTTTTGAATTTTGTAAAATCGTAATATTTTATCACTCGTCGTTTTTTATTTTAAACAAAATTGATTTATTTTTACATTATTGCTAGTTTCTTGCAATTCGTCACGTTAATTTCAATTTTTCAAATGATACCTAATCTTTAAATTTAAATAAATAAAAACCCAAATCCACATAAATTTTTGTGGATTTGGGTTTTTATTTATTTAAGTATATTATCCACAAGTCAATACTTAAACTATAAATAGATACCTAATCTAATTATTTGACGATTCTCCGTCAAAAGTACTTGTACTATAGTTATTCGTCTATTTTTTTTTTTTTTTTTTAGGTTTTTTTTTAGATTTTCAAAATGTTCGAAATTTTATGCTTGTTTTGTGAAATGCTTATTGAATTTTTACACGTTTCCCAATTATTTAACGATATTACGTTATAAATATAGGTAATATAATATATAATATTTTATTACTTACCCGTTTTTTAGGTTACGGGATATTTCCGAAATATATACGACCTATGTTATATTAAACGAAACGAACCAATAGCGTTTTAAATGTTTTATTTTATTTTGTATATTATTATTATATTATAATTTATAATATACATTTATCGCACGAACGAATGTTTTAAAACGCGTATTTTCCCCAGAAAAACATATCGGAATTGTCTCAAATCATGATCGACGTGCTAGTGTCGTTCAACGATACTTATCACACGAAAACGCCAATTGCGGACACGGAAGAAACAAGATTTATACTGAATATCGTGGGATTAGTCGCGAATTTGACCACGGTTGATGCTGGACAACGGTTCTTTTCGGTGAACAATAGCGGTAAAAACGTGATCCAACTCATGGTGCGCATGGTGCCGCGCATTCTGTCGCCGTCGGGAAACCAGTTGAAAAAGTGAGCGTCACGTTCATCATATGGTACAAGTATATTATTATAACCATATTCAAAGGGACCCGGATTGATGACTTTTATTCAATATGGAAGTTCATTATTAAAATTTAAATTAAAAAAAATCCCTGTTGATCCGCTGTTGTTCGGATGCATAAATAAAATAATAATTTTACCTAACCTATAATTTTCGTTCGTTGTACCTCTGGTGGTTCGATATTTTTATTTTCATAAATATTTTATAAAAACGAACGTCTCATATTATTAATATGACGAATTACGATTATTATTTCGTATATACTCTACTGGAAAATAAAAAAAAAATCGCATCGTTTACCGTATAAATAAGAACAAAATAATAAATTATAATATTGTCGATTATGTTTTAGAATATTGTACGTCGCGTTGCACAACGTAAACATTTATTCGACCGGATCGTCGCAGATTATAAACCCCGAATTAATCAACGTGTTGAACGATGACATTGTTGACATTAATAATGCGAATGTCGAACCCGATTTGAGGTTGTTCGCGTTAAAACTGCTTCAGTCGCTCATTCGCGGTGTCTGCACTAAAACAGCATACGACATATTAAACGACAACGTAAGTATGAATTTCGGACATGTATAGACAGAACGCCGCACTGTGTACGAATGAGTTGAAAAGTTAAATATTACACGAGATTGTTCGAAATTTTTAACTCAATTTTCCATTCTGATATCAATCAAAACGAAAAATTATAAGTACGACAAATAATAATTTATAGCACCCAATCCTTTAAATTTGAATATTTCCCCCGCTCACTTGTTAAATGATTATTAATAAGTATTTAATACAATATACAATTTTTTAATAATCATCGTTAAAAATAAATTCTTCTAAGCTGTTTTTTTTTTTTTTATTGCCATACTAGAGTAATAGCATCCATTGATAGGTAAGAGGTAAAGACTCACCCACCCAGTATCCACTCGTTATCTGATAGGGCAGTTATATAATATCGAAATATAAATGATAGTACGAGTATGATACCCGTATTCATATTTTTGATAACTCGAATAAAAAATTTTACACGTTCCAATATTTTAAATCAATTTTATAAAATATCATCATTATGAAACTTAACTACATACAGTAAATAGTTAACATTATAAATTAATTTAATTACACAATGCCACAATATATTATATTTTATTAAATAAAATAAAATAAATTAATACAAATTTAAGGCATTCGCATTATATTATGCAGACATACCGATACCATATACAGTTAATAGTATAATAACGTAAAAAGACTTAAACATTTAATTTTCAGATTCAAAAAGCTCGATTAATATCATTAGCGTCAACGGTTGACGCGGAAACTGAAACTATGGCGAGAAGTATATTGGATGATTTTAAGACTGCGAAGAAACATTTCGATACTTTAATTACTATGACATAATATAATATAATTGTTTTATAGATATTTTATTAACCCAAAACTAAGAATTTTATTAATATAAATTCCTCCTAAACATTTTACATCTTGAACGGTTTAACGGGGGTTTTTTTTATTATTATTATTAATTCCACCGTTAAATCTAAAAGTATAATATTTAAAATTTTTAAGTAATAACGACTTAACCGTATATTAAGTTTAAAATTTATATTTAGTAAATATAAAGACAAGTAAATCATACCATGTATAATGAACCACTTTTGCAAAATATTCTATACCGCAATGAAAAGATTTTTAAGTCTAATATATTGTTTTCTCATAAACCGACTGGCGACTACCCATACATTTTTTTAAGAACCACATTTTAAACCAAAATTTTGAATTTTGTTAATGAAGTAAACATTCAAAATAAATAAATAATAAATGGTTTCAAATACATTAAAAGTTAAAACTTAATATAATATCAAAAATCGAATTTTAAAATTAATATATTGATCATTTTCATCAATATGATATAAGAAGAAATAATAATTGTGGTATAGTATTTTATTTTATTTTACTCTAAGTCAGCCGTAGTGTATCAAACGAATTTGACAATTTTGAAAATGTCAAATCTCATAATATTCTGTACCTCCATATTTAATTATTTATTTTATTATATTATATTTTATTTAAATATTTATTTATTAATTATGATGATGATGATGACGATTATTATTATTATTATTATATTATTATTATTATTATTATTATTATTATATTATTATTATTATTATTATTATTATATTGTGCGTTGTAATTCAGTTGATTTATTTATACGATATTATTATAATCTTTATACTTTGACATAATATAAAGAGATTATGTTATATTACTAATTACTATACAAATTTTTCATTGTGTAATGGTAACGTGTGAATATAATTAATTTTTTTAATTTATTTTGAAAATGAATAAAATTCCATTATTATTGGTGTTTACATAATTAAAATGTACTAATCTAACTTGAGGATAAGAATGACTAAATAATTACTGTTATTAATTTGATAATATTTAATTATTTTAAAATGCTATAATACATTAATAATATTACATTATTAGCGATAATATAATCTAAAACACTATATTATTAGTAATTATTTTTATAATAATATTATATTATTATGCGTTTATTAAAATACCGAGCGACCAAATTTGTCCTTGTTAATAATTTTGATCTACTTCAATATTTTTGAAATTTAATCTTTGCAATCCATTTATGAACATAAATAATTTTAAGTATACGAGTAATTCACATATTAGATTTTAAGAGAAGCAATGATATGTCTTTTTATTATATTTTTTTTTTTTTTTACTTATATAATAGACAATTTTTTGACCAGAAATAATACTCAGATTTTTACGAATAGCATATATTTCCGGTTGAAAAGTGGATGTAAATTTGGTTATTTTTAAAATTTCTCAAAAGTGACCCTATGCGATAGAGAAAATGACCAAAAAAATTTTTTTAACCGTTAAACAAATCTTGATCTGATTTCTAAATGACTAATAAATTGGTTTTTTAACGTTTGTAAAATATATACTCATCTTCATGGAATAAATAATATAATATTATTATTCGACTATTAACCATATTAGGATATAAAATATAAATTATTGTCCTCAGACTTTAGCAATGCGGTTTTTATGTTAAACAGTTAAACGGATGATTAAAAAATCGGAACACTAGACACCTGAAGTTATACCAGCTATACCTATATTATACGATTATATAAGTATATAATTTCTAATTTTTTTAAAAATTAAAAATTAGTTTATAACTGTGATCTGTTGATATTAATTTATTTCTAGCACTAGCAATCTCGGGAATTATTAAAATTTAAAATTTTTCGTTTATAAAATGAAATATATAATATTTTAATTTAAAACATTACAGTATATTATTATTTGATAAGCGGACGAGATAACAATTCGTGATTTGTATTTTTGTTATAAAGTACAATATATGAAATAGCAATTAATTTATATTTTATTTATATTATAATATATATCTAATTATATAAATGATACACATATAGCACATAGGTTCCTACGTCATTAGTTTTTCCCATTAATACGAGTATAAATTAATACTATGATATTATTATTGAGTCCATATTGTATATGAATTTCCGATGACTCATTATTTTATGTTTTTTTTTTCAGAAACACTTTTTGGGCGAATTTTAAAAATAAGATTTTATGCCATAGGAATATTATTGAGGGGTAGAATGGAGTGATTGTTTAAGTTTAATGTTTAATGTTTATAATATAAAAAAACCGAACACGACGAAAGGGGTTTTCATTGTTTTATGTTTATATAAAAGAAAAAAACAATATAATTCGTCGTGTCATGGTTAACCGCTTCCAAAAAGGTCGTGTTACCATAAAGGGATGTGGTTAGGTTCTTATATATTATTAGGAACAATTATTCTAGAACATAACCTTGGCCTAAACAACTTAACCCCTCAAATAATCATTATACAGATATTGTTCTTTCGTCTTAGGTGATAATCATAAAACAAAATATATGTTTGACGTGTTATTTGAAATATAATAATTACTTTGTTTTTTAAATTTATAAATTTTTTATACAACAACTTTACTTCTTGTATAATATGCAGTTTCAGCATTTTTATTTCCATTACTTGTAACTCTGTTTAAACATAAGATATAATTATTATTTTGTTATTATTTGTGTCAAGAATATAAAAAAAAAATATAGGTAAATATACTTTTTAAAATTTTCAAATCTAATGCGTTTCACTGTTACTTTGCATTACTCGACCCATTTTTGTGGGGGCTTGCGAAACCATTGTTTTCTTTTTTAGCGTACAATGTTAAAAAATTGTTGTACCCAATGTATGGGTACAATTAAAATTATAATAAGAATGATATATAACTCTGACTGGACTATTATTTGACTGGATTTTATTTTTGAAATCTTAAATTAATTGTCTATACTATAATATAATTATTGACTATTGTGATAGTGGTAACGGCTATAAATGATATTTATTAATTTAGACTTTAGTCAATTAATATTTTATTATATTACAAATCAATACAAATATAATATAAGTAAGTATAAACTATAATATGGTTATAAGCGATATGTTTATGTTTATATAAAGTGTCTATCATCTTAAGGAATTATACTTATACGAGTATGTAATGTGTAATTTATTAACATTCAAATTGCTATTCAATCATCAAAATGTTATTAAACATTTGATATTTTAACTCTAATCATTAAAATTAGCATTTTGACTTATAGTGATAAAATTAATTATTTTACAATAATGTTAAATAAAATTGATAAAATTTTTTGAAAATTGTATTGAAGCTATGAAGTGAAGCTAAAATGCATTTTACTTAACTTAGTTCCAATTAATTGTGAATATTACATTTACGATTTTTTTTTTTTTTTTTTTTTTTTTTGTTGCTGTTTAAACTGTTTAAAGTATAAAAAGCAAGGTAAGGGATACAGGTGAAAAGAGGATAGTTTAGAATTTTAATTAAAATTTAAATGCAATGATAAATCATTTATATTCGAAAAACGATTCTGATCGAAGTGCTGTCAGATTTGGTTATTTAGATGACTAATTTTGTGGTTTTATTAAACGTAGAGACTGATAAGTGTAAAAATTTTAATCCATACATAGATTATCTGATGAACTTCGCTCAAAATCTTTTTCACTGAATGTAATGATTTACATTGCATTCGAAATTGAATCAGGATTTAACATTATCATCTTTACTATCCCTTTTTTATCCCTTCCCTTCCCTTACTTTTTATAATTTGAATTTAATAAATTATTTTTTTTTTTAATAAAAATATCTGTTCAAATCTTCAAATAATAAAAAAAATATAGGTACATGTGATCTTCTGCTTGCTATTATAATTACAGTGAAGATTTTTTTTTAAAAAACAAGTTTATAATAATTTATAGTTGACGTTTAAATAATTTTTATTTTGAATTTAATTATTCAGAAAATTATCGCACATCGCTTCAAAGCATAAATAAAATAAATTTTAAATTTCAAAAACATGTTCAATGTAAAATAACATTTAAAAATGAACGAAAGATTATGATATTATGATGTTCTGATAAAACATCCCATAAACATATTATATAATATTAAATTACATATGATATAGTGTAAGTGGTAATATAATAAACGATAACTAGAATCTACATTATTTACTATTGTAATCTATATGAACGCGAATACTTAATTTTATAATAATTGAAATAAAACAGCTGAACTGATAGATTTTAGGCGCGTGTAGGCACAGAATAATATTAAATAGATAGTCATGTTTCGAGTGTCCTATATTATACTTCTCGTGTATTTGAATAATATTAAAATTATATTTGAAGGAATTTTTGTTCTAAATTTTTTTTATTTTAACACTGACACGAGTTAGATATTGTGATTGTTTTGTCGTCGCATTACATAGTATAGTTTTATGTTGTCGATCAAGAACGATATTTTCGAGTAAGTGACATAGAATAAACATATATAATAATTAATAATAACATAATACAATTTCTAAAATATAAACAAAACAGGAATACCTAATTAGTATTTACGTCTTCATCATATACAAAACAGCCTATAGACACTTTCACGGTTTCACCGTATTTGTGTATAACGCTATGGTACAACTCACATTTTAGCTTTAGCACGACAGTAAAGCAGGAGAAGAAAGAGAGTTCTGTCGACATTTTGTAATACGAATATAAGTGATTTATATTTTTTTAACGTTTTGGTTCATAAAAATTAAAAATAGAACTGAAAGTTTTCGTAAAAACGCCAAAACATTATATTATGTAAAATATATATTTAAACGGACAAATCAAGACAATATTACAATAATATTTAGAGAAATTAAAATAATAATATCATACGATTTAAATATATCATCATGGTCTGCAGTTTAATGTTCTGAAACGAAAACTTACAGGATTTGCGACCAACGATCAGATCCAACAGAATTGAAATGGTCGTTTGAACAACCTTGTTACGATTTGGGTATAATGATGATGAAAAATTTAAAATATCAAAAACGCATAATATACACAAACGCGTAAGTTATCTAAAATAAGATAATAATATATTATAATTATATTTATTTGATTAATTATTCGATTATTTACTTATACATAAGACGTACAGTTGAAAATTAGAAAATTTTTTGTAAATCGAACGCTAGTTTTTATAAATAAATATGTGTGTATTTAAATCTTTTTTTTTTTTTTTTTTTTTATTTATTTTTAACAATTTTATTTTAATTTTATTAAAAATGATGATTTTATTACGAACTCGTAGCGCATACGAATTTTGTGAATTTCAATAAATTGCGTTTAAAAACTTTTAACAAAAATTTTATTGGTCGTCCGGTTGTATCAAGATAATTTAAATCGTTTGTTATTATTTCAATATAGAGTTTGACTGTTTTTTTAGTTTATATATGTTACACGCCCCACCGTATACAAGTAAGGGAGTGGTATCATCAGGTTTTTATTTTTACAATTTTTTTTTTTTTGCATCATTGTAATAATACATACGGAGTATATATTTTGTGTGATTAAATCACGTCCTTGAGACGATATATACCTACATACCGATAATGGAGTCGTATGTAACATATATAGTACCTATTATACAGGTAATAACATTGTCACGTGGTGTATTTCATTAGTATAATATTATACAGTTTTACACTAATAATATTTCGTACGAAGTTTTTTTTTTTCATTTGGTTCACTAACGTTTCACATTTTTTTCATAAATATAATCTTATTTACAATCGAAAGTAATATTATATTATATAATAATTACTGATAATTTCAATTTTAATTAACGTGGACTTCTCATTTCTATAATGTTGTTTCTGTACGTATACTTTTTCATTTTTAATCGACGTCCCAGAGGGAACTGCGTTAGCGTTACTTCCTCCGAACTGTACGTATACTTAAATACAATAATTGTGAGATATTTATTTTGATTAAAATGAAAATTAATTAAAATAATTAATATAAAATTAAATATTAAATAAAAATTGTTCTTTTTTTTCAGACTTCTAAAAAAGTATTCGAATAATTACTCCGATCCGCAGTATGGGTAATACTCCAATACATATAATAATAAATAAATCGCCATGTTTCGTATATCCGAACGGAGTCACACGGGTATTATGATAATAGTGCAGAATAAAACGATGTATGAGAAAATGCTTAATCGATATTATTTATCGTCTAAAACGTACGAGATCAACACGTTTCTATTAGAGACTGATTTTTTCTGCGACATTACACGAGGCGCGGACAAAGTATTTTTCGTTCGATGATCATACTTTTATGTACCTAACCAATATTTTTCTACCGTTATTGGTTAGTTGATCGTTATGTACATTTATGTATACAATATAATATTTACCTTAAGTTTTATCGTTCGTGCCAACCTTTGATCTGGTTTCATATCAGAGAATATAAATACACATAATATTATATTCTGATTATATACAACAAATGACTACAATATAACATAACATAACGATCGACGCGATTAATATTGAACAGTTTTAAATTTTCATCGTTTAAGAATCGCTTTATATCGTCGAACGACGAAGTTGTTTAACCAAGATACAATATTTCGATTATGAGTTTTACAAATAAAGTGGCTTTAGTTACTGGCGCAGAATCCGAAATTGGGCTAGTTTACGTGAAATATTTACTACAGAACAGAGTTAAGGTAAAAAAATGTAAAAAAATATCCAATCGCGTTCATCGTGCTCGTTTAAATTGAATTTTATGTAGGTGAAAAATAATTTTTAAATTATATAATTACGTACAGGTATTACTTTGCGATGTGAACTTTGAGCATTGCCAAAGTATAGCCAAAGAGTTTGCAAAAGATTTTCAAAACGCCATCGTGCTGTCGACGAAATGTGATGTAACCAATGCGGAAGAATTCGAAGGTGAGTGAGTGATATATTATATTCAGTTCATAAAAAATAAGAAATTTTAAATTTTTTCCACGTTTTGTTCGGATTTTGGATCGGGAATTAAAATAA
The DNA here is from genome assembly GCA_021307375.1 of Tetraneura akinire. Classification (NCBI taxonomy): domain Eukaryota; kingdom Metazoa; phylum Arthropoda; class Insecta; order Hemiptera; family Aphididae; genus Tetraneura; species Tetraneura akinire. The sequence continues at coordinate 6,529,738 of JAIUCT010000019.1, read as the reverse complement.
AATAAAAATTGTTTTTTTTTTTTTATAAATTTATTTATAAAAGAAGTATTAGTAAATAAAAATTCCTTTTTACCAAAACTCAATATAAAATGTATTTACTCCATTGGACAAAATCATTGAATTCACATTCAAAATAATTAATATTTATTTATTTTAGATGCTTTTAAAACGTGTATGAAACACTTTGGCCGGTTGGATATTGTTATCAATAACGCCGGTGTTTCCGAAAACTCTACAGAACGATGGTCTACCACAGTCAATGTTAATTATGTAAGTAATATACTTGTACTTTTATCCATTATATAGGTATTAAGCATGTTTCGCGGTATACATATTCTGTGTTTTAATGTGTAATATTTTTATAATAAAAACAAATAATTAAAAATAAAATAAAAATAATATTTTGATGCATATTTTGTAGTCATGTCGTATAAAAATTAATACATCGCATGCTTTATTTCAATTTATCTAGGTAATTAGAGAAAATTATCTAATGGCTATATATCTTTTTTTTTTTTATCTATAATTACCTCATCACGATTACTCGTTATGTTATCTAAATAGGATATATTAATATTATAAAGACGATTATTTAATAATTATTGCTACTTAATTTATAAATTTGAACACGGTCGATTGACGATTAATTAGTTATAGTAGTTTATTTTTTTAAGAATTTTATCTCATAAATCAAGCCCTTTCAGGGTGGAATCGTGAGGGGAACTCTACTGGCAATCAAATACATGGGACTTCCAAATGGTGGTAAAGGTGGAACAGTAATACAAACGACTTCCTATAAGGTTTTCAGAGACGATTTTCAAAATATTCCTGTCATGTACAAGACGACGAAAAAAAGCGTGATGGAATTCACGAAAAGTTTCGGGGTATAATTATTATGTTGCACGAGAATTTTCAATCGGTATTTATAGTTTTTTCCTATTCACAATTCGTTACATTTATGTTTAAAGGGAAAACATAATTTCGACCTTCACGGTGTCAGGATTATATCGTTGTGTCCGAAAATTACTAACGTTGATATCGTAGATAACGATGCCTGTAGTAAGAAAGAAATGAATTGTGAAGACGAAGAGGTTAAACTCGACGAATCAAACAAAAATTTCGTATTGGAAAAGTAAGTTTATTACTTACCTATGGTGTATATACTATAATCATTTTTTTTTTTTTTTTAATCATCCCTTGTACACACTTCCACCCTTTGACATATTTTGGAACAATTTACTGTGTGTACCGTTCAAATTTCAAAATAATTTTATTATTATAAAATATTATTAAAGTAACATTTAACCAGACTTGGTTAGATTAGGTTAAACAAGTTCATTATCATAATTACAAAATAATTGGGTTAGGTGTGATAGAAAAAATTATTTATAAGAAAATTTAAATACATGTTGTGATTATTTAAGTATATCAAATATATAATTAATTGCAAAACAGTAAAATATTATTATTATTTTACGATAGGTGGTAAGATATAACACTAACTAGTAACTACTATTATTATAATGCTATCTAGCGGTTAAGTTTCACAAAATAATTTTTATTAAATAGTTGTTGAATAATTATTATTATTAGACAACAGTGCGCCATACGTCAAATTAATGTACTTATTAAAATATTTAATAAAATTTAAAATTACATACTACACAAAACACAATAATAATAGTGTAATTGTAATACTGTATACTAAACTTGTCGATACACATTTGTACGACTATGCGAGTGTCAAAATTCAAAAGCAATGTTACATTTTAAATATAAAATATTATATTATTAAAATAATTTTTTTTTCTCGTTCATTAGGTTAGATCACATAGGAATGGCTTTAATTGCAATTTTGGAACAAGGGAATACTGGAGAATCTTGGACTGTTGAAAATAATAAACCACTGCGATTAATTGAATATTAATATTGGGCAAACTGACAAATATACCCAATGGATATTACGTGACAGCTTGATACCTAAAAAACAACTACCTAAATGATCTAATACATTTTTTTTTTTTTTACTTTATATTATATTTTGTGTAAATACATTGTTATAAACAATTAATATAAGTATTATTTTAATTTTATAGAACCTAATTAATAATAATAAAAAAAAAAGTACAAATTATTATAATACATAAATAAAATATACCTACTTATATTTAATAATAATATTTTCTTTGGTTTAATTTTTTAATAATATCTCTACATGAATTTTAATAATAATGAACTTCAAATATAAAAAATAATGAATTTAATGAATCAATATCGAAAATTTTAAAATAATATTTTGAGATAAGGAAAATTATTTTACTGATAATAGTATATGTATATTGTATATTTGTATATAATATTATGTTTGTCTAATTGAATAATTGTTTATTGATAATACGAAGCTATTATATCAACTGCGATAACACTATTATATAGTATGGTAAAAATTAAGATGTTCCCATGTTAAAAAGTAAACAAATTATTGTACATTATAATAGAAACGAATAATTTTAATCGTTTGACGTTTAGCTATTGCATATTAACACGAAATATGTTAACTTATAATATTTTTTTATTTTTTTTTAAAAAAAAAGAAAAAGAAATTGCATGCGAATTATCTTGGCTCGACATAAATATCATCAACTGAGATTTTCTAAGGATTTTTATAATCTTTACAATACTCTCAAATTTACGACTATATAATATCAAAGAATATTAATATTTTTCTCATAACATCTCTCCCCCCACCTCGTAATAACCTTATTGCCATAATCTTTGATAACTGTTTATTTTTAAATCATTTTTTTTTTTATTACAATATAGAAAATATGATTAATGACAGTTTATAACCATCCTACGCATTTTCGTCTTGGCCTATTTAGGTATAATATAATATAAATATTATCCAATTATAATAATGATATAAGCTATAAATAGTTTATTATGAATAATATATTTGATCGATTACATTTAAATAATTATTGTGCACGTGTATATTTACATTTTCGCTTTTTTAAACTTTAAATATAAATTTTATTAAATTGCCTTAATTATATTATATATTAATATAATTATATTATTATATTTTTTAATTATTCATCGTAATAGTCGTATGTGTGATCGTGGAATGGAAAATTAGAAAGCTTTTATAATCTATTTAAATACATTCGAGATGAATTAAATACGTATGATATAAATTTCAATTTTTTGTGATAGATTTATGGTTATAATATTATTATTATTACCTACTTAATTGAATATTGTTGATTGTTGAACGATTACGCGATTTTCGCTGTCGGCGTTAAATATTAAAGTTATGTAAATCGAAATGTGCAATTCGGTTTCAGATAAAATCCGAATATCTAGGTAATAAATAATAATAAATCATCGAAAGTTTCGTCGATCTTTGGCAGTGATGAAATTTTAAAAACATTATAATATTATATTGTTATATAGTTATAACTCGAACGATGGCACTTTCCGTCGAATGTATTATATTGGTCGAAATATAAATATGTTATCGGGAGGATATAGATATTATTAAAATAGTGTCCGTGACTCCGCGCGAAATAGTTTTGGGAAAAAATGTGAACTCTTATAACAGTTAAATTTATCCTCTTTGAAATATAAATAAAAACAAATATACTGTATATATTTACTAACCTATAGGGACAAACTTTCTCGGCTTTTCTCGTCGTTTGGTTGTACATATAAAATTTATTTGACATTATATTTTATTATTACGGGTGCGACAGTCGCCTATAAGTTCGTGTCTAAAAGCCCGTGGGCGTAGAAAAGAGTGAAATATTATTTTATGGTCACTGGCGTGCGTATATACGTCGCTGTGTCCGACACCGTTCCTTTCACAGTAAACGTTTGGACGTCAACCGAGCAAGTTCACGTTGTCGTTATTGTTCGGATAATAATCGATCGATATTACTGTTAAAATTATTATTATTATTAATATACCGTCTCGTGGCGCTGTTTTTTTAACATAAATCCGAACGTGCAATTATTGATATTCATATTATTATATCAAACAAACGTAATAATAATTATTTATTTATATAACCGTTTCACGTACCTACCTACTCTCATCGTAATAACAGTCGTAATATTTTGGGTAAGATTAAATACGCATAGTAACAACACATTATAATATATAAATTTAAACATATAATAACGTGTTAATAATTAAAAAAAAAAAAAGAAAAAACTTAGAAATAATATAATAAAAATAATAATTATTTTACGTAAGTTCATATAAACATCGTTAAATATAATTGAATGAGAACAATAAATTATGAACGAGAATTATGAATTATGATACGAGTATCGGAGTATATATTAATTAATATTCAACATTTATATTTTATTTTATCTTAAGACTTTAAGAGTTGGTAAAAATATTTTAAATGAAATATGTTAATAAAAAAAAAAAAAAATGGCCAAGAATAAATTATTTACGACGATAGAACGATATTAACGGATTGTTTACAATATTATTGGAACTTATAAATAAATGGTTAACTGACAGCGACGAGGACGTCTTGCACGAATGCACGGTAACTGCGGTTATAAATTTATAATTCGATTCAAATTCAATGATGTGCTTTGCATTGGAGAGACGTATTTTGAAAAAATATATAATATATTAATGTATACCCATCATAATACTTAATAATATTTAATTTTTATACGTATTTATACTTATATAATATATGTATATAAATCAGCGATTTTCGACCGGTGGTACTTTTATATCTCATATATAGGGTGGTACGAATGCAAATTATAAGCGACTTATGGATAGATGGTATATAAAATTTTACATATATTATATAATCGTAATATAATAATATGTATTAATATAGCTTTTTAATATAAATAACTATTATTATTTATGCCATCTTATCTTACCACAATATTTTGAACTAATTCAAAACAACACCAAAAATCATTATAATATTAATTACAATTAATGTAATAATAATAATAATGTCAAAATATATCAATTTTGAATTTTACTTTTTGTGTAATAAATACTTATATTTTTATGTGTTGAGAACTATACTGATATAAATAATAGGTAAATATTATTTTTAAATTTTTGTTTCAAAGTGTATACAAGTGATAACAAGATCGCGTGTGGTACGTTTAGTGTTTAGATAATCGATTTCATTGTAAATTGTATAAATTTTTTAAGTCGTTAATTTTACGATTTACACGAGCACGTCCATCGTTTAATAAATATAATATTTTGAAATCGTGAAAAATACGGTGCAGCCGATTCGCATAAACATGGAAGTGTACCAAAAGTTTTCGGACTTGGGCCGTCGCCATTTTACATCAAATAGAATATCTTATGTACATATATTAAAAATATTAAAATTAAAATGCAAACAGTTCTTATGATACATTCCGCGAGCAAATTTCTAAATTTAGTATATCCTCTTTACGACCTAGTTTCTGTGTGCATTCGATCTGTGAACATAATATCGGCTATAATCGCAACATATTATATCATTATTATTATTATTATTATTATTAATTATTATTTATTATTATTATATACATTACATATATTATAAAAATCAAAACAGGATTTTTAATTTTTAAGGCCTTAAGCGTATACTCGTACTATAAATATTGCCTATAAGTCATCTGTACCAAGTTTTAGTGGTTTTAGTGACAAATTAATTTACCCGCAAATAAAATAAAGAACAGTTGATTGTAATTAAATATTTCATTTGAAAATCTTTGTTTTTTGTTTTTTCAAAATATGGACTGAATTTTTCTTGGGCTTTTAGCAATTGCTTATTTTGCCTATCCATTAATCCGGTTCTAATAATAATACCGTGGTTACACTACGTGTTTTTTTTTTTTTTATTATTATTATTTAATTAATATAATTCGTGTTATATTTTATTATAAACACTGCTGCACACGTTAATATGTGCAAACGAATATTGCGTTTCTTTAGAAAATCGTTCTATTAAAATAATTAAAAAAATAAAAAATAACGATCAAAAACATTCTATTATAAATAATATATTATTATACAAATATTTGATTGCCTATATAATTATTTTTATCCGTAATTATACAGTACAGTAGATACCTATATCGTGTGCCTATAAAAATTACTGGTACAAGTTATGAAATCGACACACCTGATGTATTATGAATTTATGATAATAATACTCGTAATATAATGTATACATTATATATAAGATTAATGTTTCTTCTCAGTTTCAATAATGTTATAAATTTATAACTTATGTCTAATAATAATAATAATAATAATGATGATGATGACTATTCAAATAGAAAAACGTACGTCGATGATTCATAAAAAATATCTATAAAAAAGCTATTTGAAGTACAACGGCAGATGTTTTAATTGTCCAAAATAAACTTGCAATACGCATAAAGTATATAATATTATATTACCATAATATTATGATAACGACAATCAATTAGGTATGTAATAACTAATAATATATATTATCATAATATTGTCGTATACGTATTTGTGTTAATATTATGTATTAAGTACTTAATATTTTGTTATCTAATATTTTTAAAAACATTGAATTAAAAACAATTTTTTTTTTTTTAAAAAAAATTCAACTATATACACAATTTATTATATATATATATATATATATAAAAATGTTATCAGCATCAGCAATTTATTAAAACTATAACATAAATATTTTATATATATACCCACATACGAGCATTACTTATTATTACAGTGACTTTTGTAGAGTAACTTGGTAATTCATTTTAGTTAAATAACGGTAAAACAAAGCCAAACTATTGTATATAAGCATCAAAATACAAGTGGTTATTATCGTAAAAAAATTAATTAAACATTTTTTTTTCCAAAATTATAATTATTTTCTTATTTAATTTAATTATATTAAATTCATATTATATTGTACATTTTTGAAGTAGTTGGTGTCGATATAATATAAATATTGATAAAGATATTATACTCTTATATGTTTAGGCATTAACGTTTTTGGATATCATGATTAGGTAAGTATGATAAAAACAAAAAATTCCGTTTAAAAATTAAATATTTTATTTAATATTTTAAATTGTTTAATTCACAATAATTAGTATTAAAATTATACAATTAATATATCATATAATTTTAATTCACAATTATTACACAATATGTTATTCAGATATTCAAAATTATAATAGTACTATAAGTACTTAATAATTCAATAAATATCGTATTTATATGGAAATTCTACTCCATTTTTTCCATGTATAAAAATATTCGTTTACGTTATGTATATTATATTGATAAATGTTTTATTTTATTGCATTTAAATAATTTCATTTTTTTTCTTTATTGCAAAATAAACACTTCTCTTTAAATAAAAAGAGTAAAATAATTACAGTTTGACTGGACGTACTTTTATTACTTTGCGTCCGTGTCAAATAGAACATAGGTACGATATAAAAAGTAAAATAATCAATAAATAACCCCAAAGAAACTATACGGAAATTGAATATTAAAAAAAATAACTCATATATATATTTTTATTGTAACAATATCTATATAATATATATTGATAAATAATATATTTGGAAACAAAACAATATTAGAGAAAGAATTGATAAATAAAATATATTTTAAATTCGACTAATTATGTCATATTTTATTATTCGTAATAGATACATGTGTATATTTTAAAAGATCACCGTTAAACAGTGCGTATATAATATGGTTTTTTGTTATTCAAATAAACAAAATAACATTTTATTATATTATATTAATTTTTTATTACTAAATATATATGAAATAACACCTATAATATGATTATAAAAAATATATTTATTTCACTTTTATTTATACCTACGTTATTAAAATATTATATGTTATTCTTATTATAGTATACAAATTACAAGGTAACTTAATGATATTGTATCTATATTCTATACTACGTATATTATTATTATAACGCGTGGGTATTATATGAACAAACGAAAAAATTAGCCGACTTCAAAAATTTTTAATTTAAAAACTGTCGTCATCGCATCTTTATAAGGTTATTGCAAGTGTATTCCGTTTGAATTACATAATCAACTGGAATTTATCATTTATCAAAACTGTATAATATTATAATATTTCTCTCTTAACGTAATATTCATATAGACGTCGTAAAAATATAAACATAACAGAATGGGTATATAATATTATATTTGGTATAATGTATGAGGTCATTATAATTAATAAATAATATTATTAAATAATATATTATTGAATTATATATTCTAAGACGTAAATAGATATGAAAAAAACGTGACACAATGCCGACAAACGATGATCAATGTATAGGCCAATAGAACACGATGATCATATTTAATTGAAAATAGAAATCTATCGTTAATATTGGATAAAAGAAAACAATAATTATTATACAGTTTAGCAGAAGAAAGTATAATTTGTTCTTTTTTATATCAATTTAACATACTTACAAAATACCTACTTGGTAAAATAATTAATAATTAATTAATATTAATATTAATAATTAATAAGTAATTATTTAACTATTTTTTTATTAAAAAATATTATGACGAATTTTCCATTTTTTTCTATACCTATGGTAATTTAAATAATATAAATACAAAATATAACATAGATATTGTTGAAATGTTAATGATTTAACGGATTTAATGCAAAACGAATTTCAAAATTTATTTGTATATTTTTTATAATAATTAAAAACAACGTGATCAGCATTGTTACGTATTTAATGTGCAATTTGAGATTGTCGAACGATGACGTAATTATTATTTTCAAACCCATTCAAGATTATTAAATTAATATTCCCAGTAGACACTCTGACAATAATTTATTATAATAGTATAGGTAATATAAGAATGTGTATTGTAAATTTTATCATACATTTGAAACATTTTAATACGAGTTCATTGCGAGTATTGTATTGCAGGATGTTTATGGCATAACCTACTCAAAAAAATCTTATAGCTTTATATAATACCTACTTGTTTTTATTTTTTTTTATAATTTTTATTGGCTACCGTATAATAATTGTTTTCGAAAATTCTATAAAATCAATACCCAAATGACAATAATTGACAATAAAAATTTAGTATACCTAAATTTATTCATTAAATATATAAAATGTATTAATTTAATATTTGTATGGAATGATTAACAAAATTCTATATATAAGGTTTTTAACAATATATTTTTCAATATTGAAAAAAAAAAGAGAAAGAATTTTAATGTATAACTGCAAATATCAGTAGTGCCAAAACACACGAATTAGTTTTTCTATTAAATAATAATTAGGTATCGAGTTTAATAAAATATTTAACTTCAGATTAAATAAAATAATATGTTGAGAACCTTTGTTTTAGTGTTTTAGATAATAATATTTATTATTGTTTTATTGTAAACAACATTAACTTTATTAGGTTGGAATTGGAATTTGGACAAAACATGATTATAATAAATTTATAATATTACGTATTTACTTTCCTTTGTAAATTATTAGCAGTGTACCCCCCACCCAATATTATAATACGTATTTATGGACGTTGTAATTTGTAGTAAAATAATATTTTATAAATTTATTATATTAGTCGAGGCTTTAGATTTAATACTAGACTTGGTTATTCTGTCTATTTTTTTTAATTAAATACGATATATATTGTTTTAAATAAAATATATTTCTACGATTATACAAATTTTTTGAGACTTAATCATCATAATATTATGTGTACATAGTTTACGCATACAAATATATTGTATAATTGATATTTGAAAACTCGGGACATAAATATATAAAAGATATTTATATAACAAATAAATTATGTATTCTAGATCAGGAGTCATGTCTCACACAGTAACAGTAACCAGAACCACAACATCAACAACGTCTGCTATAATCCTAAATACAGGATACGTGAAATCGATGCCTGGACTATTGAAGTTAGCAGAAGTTGTAAGTATAAATTATGTTTTTCGTGGCCGTACTTAGAAAAAATATCGAGGGGGGGGGTATAAAATACTTATTTTATCTTATATATATATACTAGTACATATTATAATTTCGAGTTTAATATAAAACAAATTTTGAAGGGGGTTTATTAACCCTAACCACAAGTACGGCCTTATATAAAATACTAATAGTTAATAAGAATCAGAATGTAGCAAATATTATTTTGTGCATTAAATAAAAACATTAAAAATATAATATTTATAATAATATAATTGATTAATATTAGGTATTAGCGTTAAGCAGTGATAACATTTACAAAAATCGAAAAAAAAAATTATAAAAAATAACATGCATACAAAATTGTATAATAATAATAATTTCAAATGTTTTCCTCAGTAATGAAAGTTCAATGTTAAGTAATTATTATGAAGTCATTCATAATATTGCAGTTAACATTTTTCATAATATTTTTTATTGAAAATTTTAATTGATAAAAAATACAGTTTTGCAATAAATTAAATATTCGTTAATCGTTGTATTTAGTATGTTGTAATAAATTATCCGCTATATTTTTCAACAAGTGATTTAACATGTGTAATATGAAGTTTTCAGTGCAAACAATATTACGTATTTTTGAATTTGAAAATTCGATTACCTAACGTGTTTATAAAATATATCGCAATATAATAGCTAATACAGTAATACGTCATATGAAAGAAAATATATTGGTATCTATGTAAGGATTTAATTATGTCATATTATAAGTACCCACCCATATAATTATATATAAACACTTTAAAAATCAATTATAACTTATAACAATTATTATACTTTTTAAGGCGTAAAAATGATCCTAAGAATATAATACCTCTTGAAACAGTTTTTAGCCGATGAGTGTTCTATGACAGTGTTGATTCTTGATTATAATATTATAATTTAAAATTATTTATAATATAATAATAATACCTACAGGCTATACTGTTATTCATACAAATGTTAAGAGGATGATCTCATACTGATACGAAGGAAATGGAATTTTATCTTATTAGTGGAGTAGGATAAATAGGTCTGAAAACAGGTAAATCATCATTATTATTAGGTAGGTCGTAGGTATCTATATTTTAATATTAGTAGACTTTGGGTGGCACCCAGAGGGTTTATAAATTCTTGTTTATTCGAAAATCTAAACCCAACAAGTGGGTATAGTTGCAATACTTATAGTTATAACTTGTAATACACTATATACATTATAACCATAATTTTACTATACGTTGTTTTGTGCTAATTTGCGTTTAATTTTATTGATAGATAATAAAATAAATTAAAATGGAATACAATCTCTTCTGTTGTGAAATTTATTTTGGATCATGACTACGGTCACGCGTATAATCAACAATATGAAACAATATGCCCTTTATGAGTTTAAGCAATATTTTCAGAATTATACGTACATATACAATAAAATACATGTTACATACTTTGGATGCGATTATTTTACATTGAATCAGTCTATGTGTTTAATACACAAAATATCTAGGCCAAGTCTTTGGGATCGGGGTGTGTCCTGAGGGAGAGACGAGGACTAAATGTTAATTGAAAAACGCGTGATCGATATATACGAGTAGTATCCGGAAAGGCTGTGGCGCCATGATACACACACACTGAACACACAAAAGCACTCCCCGTCGGCGAGGAAACTCTGTGGATTTTATCGTTATACGAGTATACGTATATATTATACATTTATATACTCTACTTTATTGTTGTATATATTGCGATTGTGATCACCCGACTGGAAAATGATTTTTACTACGTCCTTGAAAAACCACTGGCTAAAAAATATACTCGTATCTATATAAAACCTAAATTAATCGAAAAATGTATTATAATATATTATAATATATATATATTATATTAAGGGACATATCTATTTCAGTAATAGATCATTTATACACAGTTAATACGTATATTATTCATATTATATGTCATATTGTCATGAATTCATTCATGATTATAATATATTCCCATTTCACGAAATAAAAATTCCAAAAATTTTTTATTATAGAAATCTATTAATTTTAAAACCAAATACAATCAATATTTTTAATTCGCTTAGAATCATAACATTACATTATATAATATTAATTAATTAGGTAGTTATAAAGTTAAAATACTTAGGTATTTTGAATTTGAATGCTATATCGATTTAAGATATAACTAATATTAATATTGTTTTTTTCAGATTTTGGGAGGAATCGTTCTCGGTTTGTTAATTTACAATGGCGAATATTTATGTTATTGCTGGACATACCAGCATTATTCACAGAACGTGGCATTATTTTTCTTAGCTTCGATCAGTGCATTTTTCATAACTAGTCTTCTACTATTGACTTCTTGTTTACTGTCAATTTCCACTGGACCTATCATAGCGAAAACTAATTTTGTAAGTATTTTTCATACGACCTATTCGGTCATCATTGTTTATCGATTACTATAAAACTGTTTAAAGATCAAATAATATTATACATAATAAAAAAGGAAATAAAGAATATTGACAATAAATATTTTAAAGGCGCTGCTCAGGCAACATAATTTACATTCAAATGTTTATTTTATGTGATAATGTTTCATAAATGTGTCGTAAATGCATTTAAATTCATTTTTATTAGGAAAATATGAATTTTTAAAATAGACATTTATTAAAAATATAAGTTAAATTATTAAAAGAAAATCCCATTATATTTAATATTTTCGCATTATTGATCTTACAATAAAATTAATTAAATTAAATATTTCAGATTATGTAGATACTTTAATAGTTTAAGATAATATGTACTTGTACTTATTTTGGCCCAGAGTCATATAATCAATAATACAAGTATAATAATCTTCATTGACGTAGTTTTAAACTATTTTTGGTGGACGGTGGTTGAAAACTTAAAAACATCAATGAAATAATTATAATTTAATAATTAAAGTTATAATTTTCTTTGCTACAAAACCGCATACGTGACATGTGTTATATAAATTTCAATTAATGATTAAATAATGTACATTTATTGACTTTATATAATTAAATACCTAATTATTGTTTGATTTTTATAGGAATTCATTTACCACGGTGCCGGATTCGTATTTTTGTTGATTACATCAGTGTTATTATTGATCGATAAGCATCACCGGAATATGCGTGATACTTACAACTTTCTTGTCGTTTCCTCCGTAAGTACCTACCTGCATAGGCGCAACTAGGGGTGCTTTAGGGCTTTAGCACCCCCAAAATGTTTAATACTCTTTATTGGCGTATTTGTTAATACATTATAAATATAATTATTTGGGACTTTAGCACCCCCAAAATTTTTAACCTAGTTGCGTCTATGCCTACCTGTATTGTTTATCTAGTCAAATTGAAATACACACAAGTCTAAGAACTAAATTCGTAAAAATTATCTTTTCCCTGCATAACAATTTTTCAAATTTCGAATAAAATAATAATTAAAACTCAATAAATCGCCAAGTGTAATATTGTAAATTGAATTTATTATGATCTAAAAACGTTTTGTCCGATAGGTATGTTGAAACATGCCAATAATAAAAAATTCATATTTTTCAATTTACAGCAAGTTACGTCTGAATATTTTTAAGTACCTATTTACTCATATGTTTATTTTTTATTATAAATAATTTAACAAATGTAAAACTTTATTATGTTAGTAAAATAATTTATATAGGTACCTATATACTTTTTTTGTTTCATTTAGATTTTGGGGCTAATAATGTCGGCGCTGTACTTGTTGAGTGCGATCTGGGGCTACCGGTCATACAGAGGACCGTGAACTTGATGCGGTTAATTCGATTTTCACCGGGCACGGTCACATACATTTTAGTCGGACGGACGGTAGACCAGAAAAATGTATCTCCGATTATCGTATTAAAATATAAAATGATTAATTAATCAATCTGCATTTATTATGTCGCGAAATCGGCTAAGAACATTTTTGTTTTTTTAGATCCATCTGACAGCCCGTTGTATGGGACCGTGCCACAAACCTTTAAAAAGTATTAACTTTGTTCTAAATACTAAATGTTTATTATTATTATTATTGTATTATCTATATATTATATTTATACGCTTACTACGATTTATATATTGTAACTTAACGTACCTACTATACGCGCCAAAAAATGTTTGGTTTTTGTTATAATACGAGTATGATTATTTCGGAAAATTATTACCGCTGTCGCACGAAAAACTATATTTAGGTAGATACTAGTTTAATGCTTATAATCATATTTCTACAAAATCTTTCGCAAAATATAAGATTATATTTTACAATAAAGTAAAAAAAAAAAAAGAAAAAAGAAAAATGTATATTTTTACAATGCAATTATCGTGTTTTAACGACTTTTACCTTGTACGTGTTACGTGTACCCAAACAAAATGTTACATTGTTGTCAGTTTTGTTATACGATATTTTTCTCTTCGAGTGCCTTATGGAAAATATATTACATAAAATCAAAACGTGTGTTCGCATTTACCTATACTAATATTATAAGTATATAAAATTATATTTTTATTTATTACCTATGTATAATTTATTTTAATATAGTTTTAACACAACTAAAATAATATAAATTTTACATTTTTGTATGACAAATCAAATGTTTAATTAATAATATAATTATATAAGTTGAGAAAAAACCAAATATTGTTTTATCATCGATGCATCATGCATGCGAAATTTCCATTTAGTGGCGGCACGAACTTATTTTACTTGTGCGTGTTGTCCTTTTCTTTAGTTTGTACTTTTATGGATCAGAGATAACGGTTCTATTACCATAAAAAAGATATACTTTCGATATAGAAAATTATATCTAGTTGGTAATTTAATTAGTTGATTTTTAAATTAAATTTATACTTCTAATAACGTCGGAAAATTGGCTGCAATTGAGCACGGTACCTTTTTTTACCTGCTTTTTGATGTCACGATTATAAGCACGCTCAATATTTTTAAATATTCAAAACGTTGCCAAACTTCTTTCGTTTCATTATGTATGGAATATAAATCATTGGCCATCGCATAGTTTTTAAAAGTAATGAAAGCTCGGTTCGCCTACCGCCTCCGCTCGCTTCCTCAAGTGCCGCTTTACGGCACTTATCGCGAAATAAATATATCAAACCTAATATCTATAACCTAGCCTATCTTTGATACTGGTGCGGATAGTACCTAATTGTACCATAAGATCAAAAGTGTGTAAAAAAAAAAGTGATTGTATCAAAAACTACAAAATGTAATAAGAAATACAATAATAATAAAAAAAAAATATTACGACTTTAGTTTTTATTTATATTATTATTACGTGTAAAATAAATATGGCAACGCCGAACAAGAAATAGTGCTCAATCGTGCTCAAAAAAGGTCAACCGTGCTTCACCGGGAAAATTCACGGAAACTGTGAATTTTAACGAATTATATATTTAAAAATGTTTAAGATAACTTAAGAAAAATTAAACTTTTAAAAGAGAAAATGTATTGAATGTTAACGTAGATATTTTACATACCTACGTGATAATACTATCGTATTTTAAAATTATTACGTTGATTTTTCTTTTTTGAAAATCTTAATTATAATTTATAACTACCTTATTCCCGATTCCATGCCTGTATACCGAATTTTTTTTTATAATATATTTTAATTATTTAAATATAATTTTCACCGTTTATATAGTGACACACTAACACCCACTCACTAGTTATAAAATAAACTATACGAGTTAGAATTTTCGAGACTCATAAAACAAGCCTCATGCCGCCACTGCTTGACTCTGTTTATTAATCTAATAATCAGCTTATTGTGGTCTTACGAAGTATTCAGGTATCTATTTTTCATCTTTAATTGAAGTTCAACGTTTAATGGAATTTAAATATTTGGTGGGAAAAATGAATTATTTATATATAATATATTATATTTGTGCATGATTAAAACGAGTGGAAAGAGAAAAAAGATTTCATTAATGGCACACATGGTATTTATAAGAAAAAGTGGGGTGCGAGATTATTTTTGAACGAGTTTAAAAATACGACAGGATTTTACTCAGCAAGGGGTTATATTAATTTAGTGCACTCCAGAGTACATGATTTTCAGTTTGGTTTATGTACCACAAGACAATAAATAATCGTATTTCAATACGTCAATACACAATTTATCAAAATGTTTACAAACGGCAGACCTCGTGTCAGATCTGCGCCATATTCGTCTTGTTCGTTATGCTCGTGTTTAAACGTACAATACTTTAAAACGTCGTATGGAATTTTAAAAATTATACAAATCGTAAGTACTCCAAAAATAAAAACCTTTTTTGTTTTTTCAAAACATATCGTTAAGTGACATTGTTATTATTCGTATTAATAATATTCTGGTATCTAAAACTCTAACATTTAAATGACTGATTTCAATAAAAAATTAATTATAGTTTTCAAACAAATTTTTAAAACAATTACTAACGCATAAATATTAAATAATGATTATTACATCTAATACGATAGTTTAAAATTTATTAAAAAATATTATTTGTTTATTTAAGAGTTAAATATGAATGAACATTCCATATAATAATTAATGAAAAATTTGTAATTAATTAAAAATGAAATGTAATATAATTAGAATTTGAAAAATAAGAACATAAATTATTACTAGACCAGTCACAATAATTATAATTTTTAATATAAAATATTAATACATATTATATTAGTTTAAAAATGTAAATTTGATTATTATAACTATACCAATTAAAAAAATTACTACAAAATCAATTTTAAAATAATGGAACAGTAAATAATGTAGTAACTACAGACTATAAGATTCAATGCCAATTAATATCAATAACAATACATTATTTTTTTAATTTCAAAGAAAATAACAACATTAATAATAGATAACAATTTATGGATTTATTAATTCCTATTCCTATTTTTATTTTAAAAATATGCGTTGATACAAATATAATATAATGAATTAATTCTTTAACCTTTGAAATTTTCCATAGATTACTTCATAGAGTAGGAAACACATAAAAATAAAAGAAAATATTAAAAATTAATTGTAGATAAACTTGTAATTATGTTTACTTTTAAAATAAATAATATATCCATTAAATAGATATTGTAATTCATTTTAAATATTTTTTTTTTTTACATTAACTGTATTTATCTAATAATATATTACCTATCTATTAATATATATCATTATAATATAAAGTTTTAAACTGTAAATATTATTATGTATTTAGATATTGGGTTCCATTTGTCAAAGTATAATGTTGTTTTATGGTACAAAATACATTCCAACCATTGGAACATCTTATGAATCATTTTTGACAACCGCTGCTGGGTGTTTAATGACGACTACAGTCATTAGTATATCTTATTTGTTATCAAAAAATACTGAAGTACTCGTTAGATCAACACTTTTTGTATGTATTCTAAATTAATTACAAATTAAAACTAATGTCTAAGAAAAATATAATTAATTCCTTGTCTCTATCTATTTCAGGAAATAATTTTTGGATTATTTGCTTCAATTTGCTATTTGAGTTCATCATCATTGCTCACTATAGGAGCTTATATAATATTCTACCCAATATTTATGACAGTGCCATTTATTACCTACTTTTTTTCAGCATTAATATTGGCATACGTAAGGAAAAATAATTAGCAAAAATATTTTAATTTGTTTTAATAAAAAATAATTTTTAATTTTTTTTCTAGACATTAGGATTTATTCTTGGAATTTTATATGCCATTGATGCATATTGGGCATTTAAATACTATAAAGGATATTCATAAAATAAACCAATTTGTATATAACTAATTTATAATAAAAAAAAATTATTTTAGACAAAACAAACTTTTTTAACACTTACTATTCTTATATTGTTAAGAAGTTACAAATCAGTGTTGCTGTTCCAGTAAGTTATTATTACATTTGGAAAAAACTACATTAATTACATGAAAATAGAATAGTGGATAATTCAATCATAAATATCCTCACGATCACAAACATATTGTACTACATCTTTAGGTCTATGCAATTTCTCAGCGTCCTCATCAGGAATTTCAAAACCTAAACAGTTTTAAATTATGAATTTTAGCATTTTAATATAAAATAAAAATAATTTATGTACCAAATTCATCTTCTATGGCCATAATGACTTCAACGTGATCTAAGGAATCCAAACCAAGGTCATTAATGAAATGTGATTCAAGAGTAAGCTAAAAAATAAAATAAATTAAATTAGTAATATACATAGGATAGGCTACATTTGGAGAATGTATTAGAGAACTATTACACTTAATATTTGCTCCCTGTTATATGACATATTTGGAGCTACATATTGCATAATATTAATAATAAATTAATACATATGTATAAGTAAAACATATTTATTGTATAAATATTATAATTTGGGAAATAATTTATTTCAACAAAATTAAATATAAAAAGGGAAATAGGTAGTAAAAATTTCATGTAATTTGGATATACTACCTATATGGACGTTTTTAGTTAATAGAAATTAAATGATTAACCATAATATAAATTTTTTTGATTTCAAATAGAAACAATTTCATTGATAGTTAATATTTTTAATTATATGAATAAATAGTTTTAAATTAGGTATATTAAGAATTATTAAATATGTATCATAAACCCAACACCCTAGGGATAAAAGTGATAGACATCAGTAATATAGTTAAAATAATATACGTTTTATAAACACTTGTTTATTGATGTCTAACCATATTGAAAGCAATATACCTTATCCGGATTGACCTTGTCGTATAATTGTAATACCAGTAGTACACGTTTTTTAATTTGATCAATAGTCATTGGTGGTTTGACACTGTAATGCCGCACGAATGTCTGAAATAATAAAACACAATTTTACATACCTTGTCTGCCGTCACCTTATCAAATGCCTTGCACACTTTTAGCACTCTAGTTTCTATTTCGACCAGACTGTATCGGCTGGCTGTCGTGGTGTCTGAAAACCGTCGACCACCACACACCTTTAAAGCGGAAATTATTTACTCGTTAGGGCATCGTTCGCGTAAACATGTTCCGTTCCGTCACATAATTTAAGTATGTATATTTTTATTTTTTCATTTAAATATTTTTACTGATAACACAAGTAATTCGTCTTTACTCACCGTGGGTATTCTGAACGGTTGGACGTTGATGAGATTGTTTACGATTTTAGACTGACAGATATGACGTTTGCTAGCGCACAGCGGGTATCGTCTCAACACTCGCAAGCTGGCGTTAGTGAAAAACGCGTCGCCCAAAATTTTCCCGAGCGACGCCATAGTTTTACGATAAATCTATTTATGAGCAATAAAAATAACTAAAAGTAATAATAATGAATTAAAAAAAAAATCACACGAGAGAGCAGCAGCGTAATTTTTTTTAAATGTTTCAAACGGTGTAAAATTAAAACCGTATTACCTTACCTTACTACTTAGAAACAAAAATTATTCCTCGCGAAATATCGCCGAGGTCAAAAACTCACAAGTTGATATAATAAATTTATAATAATGTTATACCGCTAACGAATCATATGTTTTCTTTTTATGGTTATGTAAAAATAGTGGAGGTGCTTTCTTATCATCGTACTCTTATTATCATGTTTTCAACCATGGTTGTAGATACTAGATATCTGTAGTATTTAAAACTGTACTATTACATTTTGTTGCCTTTTTTTGTGATATATCAAATCCAAATGCCTACGTCCTTTTTAGTTATTTATGTGAACTTTATTCCTTGGTATTATAACAGAGGCGGATCCAGAAATTTTCCAAGGAGGGGGTTCATATAATATAAATATTTATTAGTATAAGTTTTATTTTGCATATTATTACATATTAAAGGTTTATTAACTATTTGGCATATTTATGCATTTTTCTATTTTATTAAATTTTATTAAATTCGACCATAATCATGTAATCTGTAATTTTGACGAAATCGATTTTTAAATGTTTTACAAGAACACAAAAGTATTAAATTTAGTAGGTTTTTATTTTACTAATATTTTGATGTTGAGTCACATGTAGAATTTTTTATTTTTAAACATTGTATTTTACTATTTTTAATTAGGTATTTTATATACGTAGTAAAATGTTGAAACTGTAATTACTAATTACATTAATTTTTCGTAAAAATATTGAGTTTTCGTTAAATTTTCAGTATTTTCTTTATAATGCATTATAAAATTAGTAATTTTGGATTTTAAAAGAGCCTAACGACATATTACTTAACTTTTATTTTCTTTCATAGTAATGTTTAATAAAATTGGCATTTTTATAAGTCTAAATTTATTTTAAAATCGATAATATACTACCTATATTTATAATCTACAAAATTCGAAATTATATTGTAATAAATATTTCATGTAATTCAAACACAAAATAAATAGTTGATCCAGGGCCTCCAGGGGGGGCCCATACGACTAGGACCACAGGGAAATCTCAATTTTTCGATAGGCCTATCCCCCCTGATTATCAGTCATGCGCAGATTTCAAATTCAGAGCCAGTAGAAAAAAAATTTGGACAATTTTTGAAAAAATCTGGCTCATAAGTCATAATTTAATTTATTTGTAATTAATTTTAAGTATCACAATTTTATTGTATAATTTATTTAAAAGATATTACATTGAAAAAATGTATTTTTATACTTACCTATTTCATCTTTCATTTATAAAAATTAAATCTATCAATATTCAATGATGAAATTTAATAATATTAGCAGTCCAAACAAATAATAAGGGGCAGCATTTTTGCTGCATCTGCTGCCCCCGTGCGCATGCTCATGTTAATTATCAATGTTATCATACATCTACATCTACATCATAATAATTATAAATTATAATCATAATTAATAATTTATTATAGGAATCATGACGAAATAACGTCATGATAGGAATAACCATGACAGAATTATAAATACATTTTGTCATGGGTATAATAATAATTTAGTTAGAACTTAGAATCGTGACAAATTTTTAATTTAATTTAATTGTATTATATGGTTTATTATTATAGTTATTGTATGATTAAAATACTTAAAATGAAAAACGAATGTGTAACATCGTAGGTATACTTTATTATTATTAATGTTATTTAAATTTTAAATTTTCATAGTTATCTAAGTTTCGAAGTAGTATAACAAAATTAGTTTTTTGACGTCAACACATATTACGTGATGTTTACAGACGTTTTCTCTAATATTATTCAATTAATGATTTGTAATCTCGTAGGTAATCAAATTGAAGATAATTCCATTATACAAGTTTGGACGTTAGTCCAATCTTTTATTTGACATCTGTTTTGGTGATTCTTTTACAATGGTAAGTTAAACGTGAAAATAATGTTTTGATTATAAGTAAGTTGTGCTTAATGGCACTTTATTAAGGATCACGTTACAGAATATTTTTCATAATTTATATTTCTTTAAAAGTATTATTAACAAATTATTATGAAATGTATATGAGTGAATGAAGTCGTACATGGTTGTAATAGTTAAATAAATAATTATTTCTTTATTGACAAAAATACAAGTTTAAAATTTTCATCATGTGTTGTAGCCACGCTAAAAACGTATAAAGAAAGAATTTTTTAAATTAATTGTTATTAACTGTTAGGTACGTTTAGATTTAATATAAGATAACTTATTATACAATATTAAATTAATTACCTATATATTATCATAATTTTATAATAAATCATATTATACTTAATATAGTACTTAAACTTATTATATAAATAAATTATGAAGTAGGTAGTAATTACTTAATTAACATTAAATTTTAATTTACAGGAAACCAGAAACGATATAAGTATTTCTGATTACAAATATTCTGTATCGGATTTTGCATTAACAAAAGAACAACGAGATTTTTATGAAAAAAATGGGTATCTAGTAATTCCTAAGCTAATTCCAGAATATTTGTTGGATAGATGTTGGTAATTAATTTTTGTATTGTTCTTTTTATAATAAGTAATTAGTAATAATTAGATAGTGATAATCAATACAATTTGATATACAATTTTTCAGCAATCGATTTGTTGATTTATGTCATGGCATAGTTCCAAAAAAACAAATGACTTTAATGAAAGATATATCTCGTATGAAAACTGGATATCAGGATGAAAATTTATTTGGTAAAGCCCAAGATATACTGTGGGATGAAGAATTTTATGAGTATGCTAGATATCCTAAGGTATCATTCTTATAATAAACTATCTAGGTAAGTTATATATATTATTATTTTTATTTTTATTTAGTTGATAGATTACATCGAAAGTTTTATTGGACCAGATGTTATGGCTATGCATTCAATGTTTATTAATAAGCTTCCAGATATTGGTACTAATAGCTCTCGTCATCCAGTACATCAAGTATATATTATTTTTTATATATTTCATTAGTAAAATTAATTTTTTAACAATACAATAAATATTAGGATCTTCATTACTTTCCATTTCGTCCAACAAATTTGATTGTAGCAGCATGGACAGCTTGTGTTCCAATTACAGAAGATAATGGTTGTTTGTATGTAATACCAGGAACGCACACTGGTGAATTATATCCTCATTATTATCCAGAACCTAAAGATGTAAGTTTAACATTGTAAAATTATGTACTAAAATAATAACTATTGAAATCATTGATGGATTCACTATTTATTATATACAATTTTAGTTTAATTAAAATTGATAAATATACATTTATAATTTTTATAGGGAGAAATAAATAAAATGTATCATGAAATGAAGACAAATAATTATGATAATTATGAAAAAGTGTTTTTAAAAATGGATAAAGGTGATACAGTATTTTTCCATCCTTTATTAGTGCACGGATCAGGAATAAATAAAACAAAGGTAATATAATTATTTTTTTTAAATATTTTACTTCTTTGAATAATGTTATTAATTTGTTTTAATAATTATTACTTACTATTTTGGTACATGGTATTTTTTTATATTTAGTAATTTTCAAGGAGTACAAATAATATTGTTCTTTATAATTAATTTTCAATTAACATGCAATTTACATTTTTAGAAGATAAATATTTTATGAATCATTTTAATAATATAAATTATAAAAAAATAATTAATCATTATTTGTAAAATAATAAAATACATTTCATTAAATTAAAATGCTAAACATTTTTTAACACTTACCTATTCAATGTATTGAAATATTGTTGTATTAATTTGAAGTCAAATATATTACATTATTAAATTAAGGTCATTTTTTAAATATAAATTTTGTTATCTGTTATTGAATAACATAAAATAATTATGCTATTATTTATCAATTATATTTTTTAGGAATGTCGTAAAGCCATTTCAGTACATTATGCATCTTCCAAATGTTATTATATAGATGTAACAGGTACATCTCAAAATAACATAAAAAATGAAATATTAAATTTAGTGTCTAAAAGGGGCATAACAAATTTTGATTACACAGTATGTTATTTTTATATCATTTATACAACTATATGTACTTGTATGTAATGTTTTTTTCTTAAAACATTTTTTTTTCTAGTATGTTTGGAAATTACGTGGCCGACTCATTCGAGGACTGAAAGCTAATTTATAGAGTGAAATTAATTATATTGCAATAAATAATATAATATTTATATAATTATTTATTATTTATGGTTGTTATGGGTTGATTATTTCTAAAAATTAAATTTTTTATGTTATTGTTAATAAACATAATATATGTGATCTGACCAATAACAAAGGAGACTAGTTTTTAGCTGGGTTGTAGTAATACAGAGATCCTGAAAATTCAGTCTGTTAATCTTCCATCCTTCTATCGATTCATGTATTTTAATTTTTCTAATTAAGAAAATAGAAACTATTTTTTACAACTTACAATAAGTACAACATTGATAAATGTAAATTTAAGAAATAAAATAAGTTTATAAATTATTTTTTTTTATATTATTATTTTTAAGAGTAATTCTATTTTTGATTAAATAATTATTTTAAATTTTTAATTAAATGTCTGAAATTACACATTGTAAAATTTAGTGAAATATAATATATATTAAAATGTATAATACCATAATTACAATAGCATTGCATTATATGTAGTAAAAATATACTATTTAAAAGAATACATAATATAATCATAACTTATCCATCAGTGGTTGTGACTACTACGATACTTTTGTTGCCACGTTCTTAGTAAGTAGGTATTTAAGTACAAATAATGCATACAAATAAAACATACTACTTAGAAATTTACAAAACTTTAGAAAAAGTTACATATTATATACTCTGTTAACTAGTTTTAGTGAAATATTTTACATAGGTGTAGCATCCAATAAACCAGTAAAAAAACAAACAAACAAATTCTATTATTACATAAAATATTAGTATTATAATACAAAATGTTTGTTTTACATTTACCATAATAAGAGTCATTTTTCTTATAAAATTTCATTAGACTATGTACCTATTTATGGCACTTTGTATATTGTAGATAATATTAATGTATGAAAAAAATTGAACTATTTTGATTTAAACCATGAAAACTCTATCATATTTGAATGTTTTATTGCGAGGTTTAACACAGTATTATTATAATTAACCACTAAACAATGAGAAATTTAAACTGAATAAGAGATGGAAGAGATGCAGGTGTCGACAGGATAGAGTTGAATTTTAATTTAATGTTAAATGAAATGATAAATAATTACATTCTAAAATACGATTTTTAGGGAAGTTCATCAGATAATATTTGTATTAAAATTTTTACATTCATTTAGTATTTATATTCAATATAAGTGCCCTAACTAAAATATTAAAACCCCTATTGAGTTATCTGATAGTAGGTACTTCGTTCAGAATGGTTTTTCGATTGTAATGATATGACTATTATTGCATTAACATTTTAATCAAACTTCAACACTATTCTCTTTAGACCCGTTTCCCTTCAATAGCAGTATCAGCTATTCTTTTTTCAATTTCCAAATGTCATGATGAGATATAAAAATAATACTTTTTAGCTATTACTACAATACTACCTATTGGACTGTAGTTATTCATCATTCGACTTTTATATGAATGATGTATAAATAGGTTAATAAATATCTATTACTTAATGCTATTTTATATTTCATGGTTTAATTAATAATTATTACCTATAGTTATCTCTAAATTATTGGGAACAATATAAATTGTATTATAATTATAATTTAAGATAACATAATATTACCTATACAATATGGTTTTTGTTTTATATTTGTAACTTTAGTTCATGTATTTTTGATTTTTGATATAACCAGAATAAAATCTAAGGGACCATTAGATTAGGGTATTCTTTTATTATAATATTGTTGTCATGGAATACTCAGCATCAATGCATTTAATTAGTACCATGTTTTTTGGAACTTAATTATTCAATTATTTTAGATTTTGAACAAAGCGTTTTGTTTCTTTTGTATATAGACACTTTTACTACCCGAAATAACGCTCTGATTTTCACGAATGGCTTATGTTTCCGGTTAGAAAGTGAATGTAGTTGGTACCTACTTCATTTAGATCATTTTAGGAATTTCCCAAAATTGCAAATGTGTGATAGAAAAAACGACCAAAAAATGATGAAAATAAGACATTTTTAACGAAAACTGAAATTTCGACCAATTCGATTTCAATATTTGACGATAACTCGGGCAATTTTGAAGTTAGAGACTTGAAAATTTTATAGGGTGTTAATTTATATACTATATGTGTACCTATAAGATTCCAATATGTGTGATAAAATTTTGCGTTTTAAATATTTCATAAAAAAAAAAAATGTTAAATTTTTAATCAATTCCTACATTATCTGACTGAATTTCGCTGAGATTAGTTTTTTCGAATGTAATGGTTTATCATTGCATTCAACTTCTAATTAAAATTAAACACTATGATTTGCACACCTACGTCCCTGCGGCAGGAGTATCATCTCGTCTTTTTTAAATTAAAAATTATAAACAAAACATAATAAAAAGGTTAAAAAAATTATGTTATTATTCAATTATATGTATTGTGTATTGCCCTTCCCCCACATCAGCCACATAAACGAAATATTTTTTTACAACATTGAATAAAAAAAGTTGAATTTATTATATTTTCATAAATAATAAAAATATATCGTCATAGAAAATATGAAATCAATTAATTTTTTTATAATCGACAAACAAAAAATCATATAGAATTTAAATTATGATAATTAATTTTAAAAAAAAGCAATTACCAGATTTGTAGAATGATAACCCATAATTTATCTAGATAAGATAAATATGTAAAATTTAAAATATTTTTATATATAAAAGATAACTAATTTTATCTAGATAAAAAAACAGATAATTAATATTAATATTATACTTCTGAGAAAACGCTTGCGTGTGATTTTTTTGATTTTTCAAATTATAGAAGCTCGTGCGTCATGCAAATTCATGCTAATTACATGCTAAATATAATATGTCGAAGTTTTTTTTTAAATATCGCAAAATTTCAATTTTATGCGGTGCCGGCGAAACGCGCAAAATAAAAAAAAAATGATTTTTGTGGTTTATAGTTTTGTGTTGTGATAGTCGTGCGATTTCGTGCTAATTACGTGCTAATTATTTCTTAAATCAAATAGATTAAAATAATGTTATTTCGATGGGGTTAGGCTGACGTTGTGTTAGCCCCGCTCATGTAATTATTGATATAAATGATAAACCAATATCGTGCAAATTCTAATTAATATCATGCCAATTCATGCTAATTACGTGCTAAATTTTAGTGAAAAAAAAAGTTGAAAAAGTTGAATGGGCGACGTACGTCATAATATTTTAGTTGGACGTTTTTTCTTTTTCCCAAGTTAGGAGTTTTGCGTCAAGTTTATTTTCTAATGAAGAAAAAACTGAAAAATGGGTATAAAGTATAAACACAAAAATGGGTATAAAGTAATGAATTGGTTGGGTGGATCATAATATGTTTAAATGTTATCGTGTAAACTATTTTTAGCTGAACATTTCTCGCAATTAAAATGCTAACCGTCGATGACAGATTTTATCGAGCCAACACGTTTGTACTCTGTACGTCGTACGCCCCCACGTGAATTATAGAAACAATGTGTTAATGTGTCATTACTTATTAATATTATTTCAGATAATTTTAAATAATATCTTGTGTTTACAATTTTTAAATCTTTGACTTCATATTAATTATCTAGATGATTATTCTCAGATATCCTATTTATATTTATCTATGCAAGATAAAAAAAATACTAAAATAATTTTTATCTACATGAGATAAAAATAAAACTATATTTTGGCTAGATAAATTATCTAGTTAATTTTATCTAGTTCTAGATAATGCACAACACCCGATTATTACTAAAGCATTTAATAATTAAATAAATTTAATAATTTGGAATAATTATGATTAGGTAAATAATAAAACATTTATTATAAACTGTTCGACACATATATTATTGTTCTTTTCGTTATACGAATTAAGAGCAGGCGCGGATTCAGAGGGGAGCTATGGGTGCACAAGCACCCCTGTCGTATGACCATCAATAAAAACTAATTTATTTATTAAAATATTTTTTTTATTTTTTTTTTCATAATTATTATTGTAATGTTAATTAAAAGTAATATTTATTAAAAATGTTAATGTTAAAAAACTTTTTATACATACATTTTAAAAAAATGAGAATGTATATCTCTACTATAATATTTTTTTTTATCTTAGCCACCCCCTGTCAAAATTTTCTGGATCCGCGCCTGATTAAGAGTATACAATAGATTATGATTATAATAATATAGATATTTATTTTAATAAATTATATATAAATAATTATATAATAAATTTTATATTAATTTAATTATAACTATACAGTCTATATATATTATATATATATCTATAATCTATATGGTATAAATAAGACAAATACATCGAACAACATAGTTGAAAAAATTAAAATTTTGAATAGAATACCAATTATAAAATAGCTACCCCTTAGTTCTTATTATTTTAAAAAAAAAAATTCTCATCTCAATTTATGGACTACCAAAAAAAAGTTTTGTTACCTTTTAAATTGAAATATACTACATATTATTATAATAATTATAGTATACTGTGGTGCTACCCCATTTATAAAATAATATATGCACAGTGCATAAACATTTTTACACCATATACAATTTTACACCACTATAAAATACAAACTCTATTCTTAAGGTTTATATTATTATTAATTAGAATATAACATAAATAAAAATTAAATAACTTTCTGAGTGTAAAAGAAATTATATTATACAATTATTATTATATTATAATATAGTACATTAAAAATTAAAAATATTATCACTCTATCAGTTTCCAAAAAAGGATGGTACTTATTTATGACGTAGGAGTGCTAAGCAATACTGACACGACCGAATGTTTATATAATATTAATATATTAATATTATAATACCTATGTAAAATGTGTATGTCATTTTATTCAGTTCATTGTACAAATTATTTATTGGAGCATTTTATAGCCAAATTTTTGTTCTGACCAATATCTGCGTATGCCTATGTCTTCAATTATCATATTTTATTTAATATTCATAACGGATAAAACTTAAAAGTATAAAATTGCAAAAAAATATGAATTTATACTGGTGTAGTGGTGTGAGTAGAATACAGGTATGGAAAGGACAGTTTGTATTTTGATTATAATTAGAACACAATGATAAATTATCGCATTCCAAAAAAAATTTAAATGACGTATATTTTATCACACACTAGTTATTTAAAATTGTAATTCATCTTAGTAAAATTATTCATTAAATCGTAAAAAAATAAATGTTTTGACGTCAATACATCATCATGTTTCACCTAATATTTTAATATTTGATTTGTAGTCAAATAAAGGTACTCCAATAGAGATTATTCCATTGTATAAGTTACGACGTTAGAGTTAGTGCAATCGTTAATTTCTCATCCGTTAGTTGATTATTTTCACAATGGTAAGTTTAATGTGTAAAAATTGTTTGGCTTAAATGTAAGTTGTGTTTAATGATTATTATTATTAAGGATCCGCGGTACGGTATACATTTTTCATAATTTACATTACATAAACAGTTTTATTTTTAACGAAATATTATCCAATAAGTGAATAAATTCTAACTGGGTCGACATAATATATTACATTTGTTGAGAAATCAACAAATTTAAAATTTACATTTTTAACTATATGGCCAAACTCACACGGGGGATACTCAAAAGAAACTGCAATCGCCTAGATACTGGGGGACATGGTGACTAGGCAACTGCACATAATATATATACATATAAAAATTCAGAGTCCTTCTTATCTCCATCTTCTTCTTAGTGATATTCGGCCTTCAAGACCTTATCGTCTAACTTCCTCCAGTTTTCCCTATCTAACGATATTATTTACCAATCCTCTCCTGGTCTTACTTTTTCCATGTCTTCTCCTACCCTGTCTTCCCATCGTAATCTCGGACGTCCCAGTGGTCTTTTTCCTTGTGGAGTGTTTTCTAGTACTGTTCTCAGTAGAGATCCTTCTTTTCGCTATGCGTAACCTGCCCATGTGAGTCGTCTCACGGTGATGATGTCTTGCACAATATACTTGGGTTTTGATATAATACTTTTAGGACCTATACTATATATTCCCGAATTCTCCATTCACTAGTATTTACGTCTTTACATGGGCCATATATTTTTCTTTCGAAAATAACTAGTGAGTTTTCGTCTGTCTTCCGTAGCATCCATGTTTCGGATCTATAGATTACAACTGGTTTTATTAATGTCCGATTTATTTGAATTTTTAAGTTTGTATAAAGTAATCTATAACTTAGTAGTTCTGCCAGACTGATGTGGCACTCATTACCGGCTTAAATTCTCGCATTTATTACTTCACTGTATACATTGTTTTGTTAAGTTAATATAATATCCAAGTATAAGTAGATAAATAATTTTCGTTACTTAGTAGTAAAGTAAAGTAATAACTGCAGTTTTAATTTTTCACCGTTTGAACATTTAAAAAAATTTACGCTGCTGCTTTCTCGTGTGTTTTTTTTATGCATTATTATTATTTTTAGTTATTTTTATTGCTCATAAATAGATTTGTCGTAAAACTATGGCGTCGCTCGGGAAAATTTTGGGCGACGCGTTTTTCACCAACGCCAGCTTGCGAGTGTTGAGACGATGCCCGGTATGCGCGAGCAAACGTCATTTCTGTCAGTCTAAAATCGTAAACAATCTCATCAACGTCCAACCGTTCAGAATACCCACGGTAAGTAAAGACGAATTACTTGTGTTATCAGTAAAAATATTTAAATGAAAAAATAAAAATATACATACTTAAAAAGTTAAAATAATACAAAATAATTAAAATATTTATTTTCATACTAATATAAAATAACGCCGAAGTAACTTGTAACTACACCAGTTCGGTCACGCCAAATTGTCCTAGAACGATTGAATTGTTAAATTATAATAGGTATATAAAAATTATAAATTTAATCTGCAATTAGAATTTTTCATCCTCTTATTTATCGCTAGTAAATTTGTAGATACAGATACTACGTTATTCTGTCAATATAAATATATAATATACATAGACACAATTAGGGGGTGGCTAAGGGCTATTATAATAATTTAGTTAGAACTTATATAGAATCATGACAAATTTTTAATTTAATTAAATTGTATTATGGTTAAAAATTAAAATGAAAGACGAATGTATAACATCCTAGGTATATTTTTTATGTTATTTAAATTTTAATTCATCATAATTCATATTTATCTAAGTTTCGAAGTCGTATAAAAAAAATTAGTGTTTTGACGTCAATACGCGTATTACGTATTACGTATTGATGATCTCAGACGTTTTCTCTAATATTATTTAATTAAATAAAAAAAATAAATAAATAAATTTGTAAACTCGTCGGTAATCTCATTGAAGATAATAATTGTATAATATATTATATATTATTATTATTATTATATATTGTATAATTCCATTATACAAGTTTGGACGTTAGTCCAATCTTTTATTTGATATCTGGTTTGGTGATTTTTTCACAATAGTGAGTTAAATACTTAAATGTGTAACGTGTAAGTAATGTTTTGATTATAAGTAAGTTGTGCTTAATGCCACTTTATTAAAGTTCGCGTTACGGAATATTTGTCATAATTTATATTTCATTAAAAGTTTAATTGACAATTAATATGAAATGTATATGAGAAGTCGTACATGGTTATAATAATAAAATAAATAATTATTTCTTTGTTGACAAAAAAAAAAGTTTAAAATTGTCATCTTTAACTTTAACGGAATTTTTGCTGAAATTTTAACAGATTGCTGTAGCCACGCTAAAAAACCGTTAAACGTATAAACAAAGAATTTTTTAAATTAATTGTTATTAACTATTACGTTTAATGTTTAATAAAAGATAACTTATTATACAAAATTAAATTAATTATAATACCTACATAATATTATCATAATTTTATAATTACTAATATTATACATAATATAATACTAAAACGTAATATATAATTAAAATTATTTTTTTATTAAGTAGGTAGTAATTACCTACTTAATTAACATTAAATTTTAATTTACAGGAAACCAGAAACGATATAAGTATTTCTGATTACAAATATTCTGTATCGGATTTTGCATTAACAAAAAAACAACGAGATTTTTATGAAAAAAACGGGTATCTAGTAATTCCTAAGCTAATTCCACATTATATGTTGAATAGATTTTGGTAATTAATTTTTATATTGTTCTTTTTCCAATCAGTAATTGTAATAATTAAACCGTGTAGGTATCTGTAATCAATACAATTTGATATACAATTTTTCAGCAATCGATTTGTTGATTTATGTCATGGAATAGTTCCAAAAAAACAAATTACATTGATGAAAGATATATCTCGTATGAAAACTGGATATCAGGATGAAAAATTATTTTGTTTAGCGAAAGATATTCAATGGGATGAAGAATTTTATGAATATGCTAGATATCCTAAGGTATCATTCTTATAATAAACTATATAAGTTATATATATTATCATTTTTATTTAAACTTAGTTGGTAGATTACATCGAAAGTTTTATTGAACCAGATGTTATGGCTATGGATTCAATGTTTATTAATAAGCTTCCAGATATTGGTACTAATAGTTCTCGTCATCCAGTACATCAAGTATATATTATTTTTTATATATTTCATTAGTAAAACTAATTTATAACAATACAATAAATATTAGGATCTTCATTACATTCCATTTCGTCCAACAAATTTGATTGTAGCAGCATGGACAGCTTGTGTTCCAATTACAGAAGATAATGGTTGTTTGTATGTAATACTAGGAACGCACACTGGTGAATTATATCCTCATTATTATCCAGAACCTAAAGATGTAAGTTTAACATTGTAAAATTATGTACTAAAATAATAACTATTGAAATCATTGATGGATTCACTTTTTATTATATACAATTTAGTATATAATACTATTATACTACTTATTAAATATTATATTATATAATACTATTTATTAAATTTTCAGTTTAATTAAAATTGATAAATATACATTTATAATTTTTATAGGGAGAAATAAATAAATTGTATCATGAAATGAAGACAAATAGTTATAATAATTATGAAAAAGTATTTTTAAAAATGGATAAAGGTGATACAGTATTTTTCCATCCTTTATTAGTGCATGGATCAGGAATGAATAAAACAAAAGTAATATAATTCTTTTTTTTTTTTAAATATTTTACTTCTTTGAATAATGTTATTAATTTGTTTTGATAATTATTACTTACTATTTTGGTGCATAGTATTTTTTATATTTAGTAATTTTCAAGGAGTAGGTACAAATAATATTGTTCTTTGTTATTAATTTCCAATTAACATGCAATTTACATTGTTAGAAGATAAATATTTTATGAATCATTTTAAATATATAAATTATAAAAAATTAATTTATCATAATTTGTGAAATAATAAAATACATTTCATTAAATTAAAATGCTAAACATTTTTTAACACTTACCTGTTCAATGTATTGAAATATTGTTGTATTAATTCGAAGTCAAAAGATATTAGTAAATTAAGGTCATTTTTTAAATGTAAATTTTGTTTCAGTTATTGAATAACATAACAAATATTATGCTATTATTTATCAATTATATTTTTTAGGAATCTCGTAAAGCCATTTCAGTACATTATGCTTCTTCCAAATGTTATTATATAGATGTAACAGGTACAACTCAAAATAATATAAAAAATGAAATATTAAATTTAGTGTCTAAAAGGAAAAGGGGCATAACAAATTTTGATTACACAGTATGTTATTTTTATATCATTTATACAACTATATGTAATATGTACCTACTTGTTTGTTGTGTTTTTCTTAAAACATTTTTTTTCTAGTATGCTTGGAAATTACGTGGCCGACTCATTCGAGGACTAAAAGCAAATTTATAGAGTGAAATTAATTATATTGTAATAAATAATCTAATATTTATATAATTATTTATTTATTTATTGTTGTTGTGAATTGGTTATTTCTAAAAATTAAATTGTTTATGTTAATGTTAAGAAACATAATATATGAGATCTGACCAATAAGAAATGAAACTAGTTTTTTAGCTGTGCTGTAGTAACACAGAGAACCTGAAAATTCAGTGACCTTCCATCCCTCTATTCTCTATTGATTCATGTATTTTAATTATTCTAAATAACTAAATAGAAACTATTTTTTACAACTTACAATAAGTACAACAATGATAAATGTAACTTTATAAGTTATTAGTCTTTTTTATATTATTATTTTTAAGAGTAATTTATTTTTTAAGAGTATTTCTAATTTTTATAATTATAATGGCTTTGTATTATATGTAGTAAAAATATACTATTAATAAAAGAACACATAATAAAATCATAACTTATCCATCAGTGGTTTTGACTACTACGATCATCATTCAACTTTTGTTGTCACGTTCTTAGTAAGTAGGTACAAGTAATACATACAAATAGAACATACTACTTAGAAATTTCCAAAACTCTTAAGAAAAAGTTACATGTTAACTTGTTTTAGTGAAATATTTTACATACAAGTAGCATCCAATAATCCAGTAAAAAAAATAAACAAACAAATTCTATTATTTACATAAAATATTAATATTATAAAACAAACTGTTTGAACTAAATTTACCATAATTAGAGTCATTTTTTCTTATTATTATAAAATTTCATTTGACTATGACGACTATGTAATTATGGTATTATGGTACTTTGTATATTGTAGATACTAGGTAATATTAAAATATGATAAAAATTGAACCTATATTTTGATTTAAAACATGAATATTCGATCATATTTGAACGTAAGATTGCGAGGTTCAACACAGTATTATTATAATCAGTGGTGTAGTGGAGCGTATACGGGGGTATACGGCGTATAACAACTTCTCGATTTTTACTCTAGTGCGTATACTTATAAAATAATTTGTGTTACGCAGGTATACGAATACTATTTTTTTAATTTATCAAATTAGTTTTTTTTTGTAAGTTGAAAACTCCTAATTATAAAATATTTAAAAAATAAAAAATTATAATTACGACCTATTTATATATTTCAAATTATTATAAATTTAAAATACAATAATTTATAATTTATATTACTAATTTATACTAGTACGGCAGTATTAGTGTACCTATTACGATTACCTATATTAGATTTTGTTTCTAAGATTACCTGGAAATACGTTATAAACGAATAACAATCAATTGATAATAAATTTAATAAATTTATTGATTGTAGAAACATACGGCATATAGTTTATTAATAGAAAAAGTAAATCCCACTGATGGATTACAAATGTTTACTTCTAAGCACGATGTAGAGAAGATAAGGTGATTCCACTCGACCTCTTATCAGTAAAAATTGCGGGTCTATTTTTTTAGGCATTTTGGTAGTTCAAATTCGCTATCCAGGAGGCGCCACCATTCGCCCGGAGGCCTATATTTCTATACTGAAGATATGTCACGATGAACGTTTTTAATTATTTTTTAAATTAATTATTCTTTATTTGTAATTTTTATTATTAGTATAGTTTTATTAAGTAATAAGTAATTTTTGTATTAATTTTTAAATTATGTAAAATGTGTTTTTTAACGGTATTTAAGTAAATATTAGCACTTGTACATGGCTATCATAATTAAGTATATTAAATTTATTCTGAAATCTGAACTACTCTTTGTCCAAGATAATTATTGACTTCATTATTTTAGCCCTTCAGCCCTTTTGCGTGCTGCAAATGTAAAATATTAATCCAATATTGATTATTTATTATTATACTTTATACATGGTGAAAGGGTTAATGAATTCTGAGATAAATATAATGAATAAAGCCATAAAGGTATTAGTTTTAGTACTAAATGAAAAAATTTCCTTGAATTAAACTAAATTTTCTACATTAAGTCAATTAGTTTAAATCAATAAACTGAAAATGCATATTGTACATTAGGATAAGAGAAGTAGGTACTATTTGAGCACAATGTTTTTTTGTACTGTACATAATGTACCTAATATTATAATTATTATATTATATTACGTACTATAAATATTGTAATGCGTATATTATTGTATAAATGGTTATACAAGGATAATCATCGTTTAACCAAAACGTCTTTTAAGAAATAGGAATTAAAATAATAATACATATTATAATGTGATACATAAACGTATATTGTGGTTTTTAAAATAAAATATAATCTATATTTTTGAACACAAATTAAATAACATATAATATAGCAATAAATATGATAGAAACATAATATTTTTTAATTATTATGAATTATAAAATAATAATAAATAAAAATATGTAAAAAAATCCCTATTAATTTTATATAAAAGTCGGCCTTCGGTCGAATGGTGGCGCTGCCTGGGTGATAAAATTGTACTACCAAAATGCCGTAATTTTTAGACCCACTAATTTGGTCGGAGTGGAACCACCTTATCTTCTCTACATCGTGCTTCTAAGTTATTTTTGATGAACTGATATAACCTGCATAGTTTTAGCACGACAAAATATAATATGTATAATCAGTTGTCAATATTACCGATGTGATATTTGTTAAATATTCTAGGTATAAATAAAAATAGAATAATTTCATGTTATTGTTAGTTCAGATTTACTTTATATGGGAAATTTTACCATCGAGATTCGAGATTGGAGTGTCAGCAACTCAGCAGTCAGTATTAGTTTAGTTAGTGTAGTATAAGTACTGTGTAGTGTCTTGCAGTATATTTTGTTAAGTTTTAGTAATTTAGTGTGCGTAAAATTTTATTTTATAATTTTATATAATTTGTTTTTACTTATTACTATAACAACATTATTTTTTAAAAAAAAATCATATATCTTGAGAATGGAAGGGGGCAGTGGAATATTTTGGATTATCTCATGAGGGGAGGGGATATGTATCGACAAATATATTAACCTAAAATGGGATAAAAAAAAAATATCACTTTAAAAAAAGATGAGCTGATACTCCTGCCGCACAGGATACAGGTGTGCGGATCATAGCGTTTAATTTTACTTAGAATTTGAATGCAATGATAAACCATTGCATTCGAAAAAACGATTCTGAGCGAAGTTCAGTCAGATTATAATTTTCGTTTGAACTAAAAATATCAACTTAAAACAGCTATAAGTCCTATATTTAGTAAAAAAAATTTAAAAACGGTTCCAAAATTTTACCACATATATATAATAGCTATGTGAACACCCAAAAAAAATTTCAAGTCTCTAACTTAAAAATTGCCCGAGTTATCGTGAAATATAGAAATTGAATTCGTCAAAATTTCGTTTTTTCTACCGCTTATAGTCAATTTGAGAAATTCGAAAAATGACCCAAATAAACAAGCACGTATTTAGGATCAATTTTCGGGGGGGGGGGGGTAAAAATTTTTAATATATGAAGTAAAAATAAATGATTATATTATACGTAGTTATATATGTAGTTAGTCTGTTATATTATAAATATAAAACTACTTTAAAAATTTCGGGGGGGGGGGTGAACCCCTAAATCCCCCCTGGATACGGGCTTGCAAATAAAGTACCATCTACATCCACTTTTACATCTGAAACTAGCTATTGGTGAAAATGGAAGGGTTATTTCGGGTAGTGAAAGTGTTTTCAGAATATTTATACGTATGGATTCTAAGATTTTCGTTTTCCTAAAAATATCAACTTAAAACGGGTATAAAAAAAAATTTTGACAATGGATTTTTCTAATATTTTAGTATGATGTTAAGTAATATGCAAGTATACCCAAAATTGACAATTTTATCACACATTATATACGTAAAAACGTGAATTTTACGAAATATTCAAAGTCCTATATTTTGGAGAAAAATTAATGTAACGGTTCCAAAATTATACCACATATATAGAGTAGCTATGTGAACATCCAAAAAAAATTTCAGGTCTCTATCTTAAAAATTGCCTGAGTTATCGTGAAATATAGAAATCGAATTCGTCGAAATTTCATTTTTCGCGAAAAATGCAGTTTTTTCGTCATTTTTTCGCCGTTTTTTCTACCGCATAGCGTCAATTTTGAGAAATACAAAAAATGACCTAAGTAAAGTACCAACTACATCCACTTTGCTACCGGAAACATACCCTATTCGTGAAAATCGGAGCATTATTTCGGGTAGTATTTTTGTACACAGACATAAAAAAAAAAAAAATAATCACACATCATTGTAAAACCAATACATTCTTCGCTTCGCTCAGAATCTAAAACGGTTTAGGGGATCTGTTCCCCCCACCCCCGTAAATACATCACTGAAGGTGGTTTACATTTTTATATGATCAATGCCCTATGGCAAATTTTTTGGCGTATACTCAAAACTTTTTTTACGACTACACCACTGATTATAATTAATCACTAAGCAATGAGAAATTTAAACTGAATAAGAGATGGAAGAGATGCAGGTGTCAACAGGATAGAGTTGAATTTTAATTTAATGTTAAATGAAATGATAAATAATTACATTCTAAAATACGATTTTGAGGGAAGTTCATCAGATAATATTTGTATTAAAATTTTTACATTCATTTAGTATTTATATTCAATATAAATGCCCTAACTATTATATTAAAACCCCTAGTCCCCTATTGAGTTATCTAAATACTTAATTCTGATAGTACTTCGTTCAGAATGGTTTTTCGATTGTAATGATATATTATTGCATTAAAATTTTAATCAAACTTAACACTATTCTCTTTAGACCCATTTCCCTTCAATATGAATATCAGCTCTTCTTTTTTCAATTTCCAACTGTCATGATGAGATATAAATATTATACTTTTTAGCTATTACTACCTATTGGACTGGAGTTATTCATCATTCGACTTTTATATGAATGATGTATAAATAGGTAAATAAATATCTATAACTTAATGTTATTTTATATTTCCTGGTTTAAATATAATTATTAGCAGGGGCAGATCCAGAGACTTGGTTGGGGAAGTGCCAAGTCAAAATTTTGGGATAACTTAACAAAAAAACACAAATATTTACTACCATAATTATACGTAATAATGTAATATTAATTCAAATATTTTTCCAAAAAAAATGTTATTATAAAACCACACGGTTAGGTTAGGTACAAACCGTGTGGTTTTATAACATTTTTTTGGAAAAATATATATTATAAAACGGCATTTTTTATACATATATTTTAATTAGATAGATGTTATTTTAGATTGTAAGAATGAAAAATAAAATTTAAAAATTTAAAAAAATTTATTAGTTATAGTTTAATTTTTACATGGAACAATGAAATTTATTTGAAAAAATTATAAAAATTTCAAAAAATTTGAGACAATTTGAAAAAATTTGAAAATTTGAAATAATTATAAAAATTTCAAAAATTTGAAAAATTTTGAATAAATTTGAAAATTCATAAAAATTTAAAACATCAAAAAATTTATAAAAATTTCAAAAAATTTCAAAAAATTTCAAAAAACTTGAAACAATTAGAAAAAATTTGAAATTTGAAATTATTAATAAATTTTTGTCAATTTTATTTAATATTATTTTTAAATATTGTAATATAATAAGAAAAATCCATATAAATAATTTAAATATTGATTTTACTAAAATTTCAAGTTTAAACACCTATAAAAAAAATTTAATCTTGAGATTTTTTTAATATTTTAGAAATTTGTTAAGATGTACTCGTATGTCAGTATTCTTCAATATAATTTTCAAAAATTTTCCCATTTTTTTAGCTTTTCTATTAATTTGTATTTTAAAAGTATTAAGAAATAGTATGAAGAATAATTGTATATATTTTAAGATTTTCGTTTAAACTAAATTTAAACAAATATAAAAAGTATAAAAGTTTAGTTTATTATAAAAGTTAGG
The DNA here is from genome assembly GCA_021307375.1 of Tetraneura akinire. NCBI lineage: Eukaryota > Metazoa > Arthropoda > Insecta > Hemiptera > Aphididae > Tetraneura > Tetraneura akinire. The sequence continues at coordinate 6,490,208 of JAIUCT010000019.1, read as the reverse complement.
ATTTTTCTTTTATTTTTATATGATGTTAATTAATATGTAATTATACTTCAGTAAAATAGAAAAATTAACGTAACGGTTCTAAAATTTTACCACATATATATAGTAGCTATGTGAACACCCAATACAATTTTCAAGTCTCTAACTTCAAAATTGCCTGAGTTATTTCCAACTACATCCACTTTCCAACCGAAAACATTTTTCTATTCGTGAAAATCGGAGCATTATTTCGGATAGTGAAGTGTTTCCCTTTCCAGACATAAAAACAAAATCACACATCATTGTAACACCAATACATTCTTCGCTTCGCTCAAAATCAAAAATTAAAATATTTTAACGTTTCGAAATATTATAAAAAATGAACTAGAAATTTATCTAATCTAAAAATTATAGTAAATTACAATAATTATTATTCTATCGAATGCTTGATTAACATGTTTTTCCGTTTTACAATCATCGTACTCGGTTTATAATAATATGTAATATTAATATTTGTTTTCATATTATTATACTTAATAATTATAATATAATTACTGATGAAAACATCAACGATGAACTTTAAAACATATTTTATTAATCATCTAATAATTATACCATTTATTTTTATATTGATTTCTATTAAAATAATTAATAATCATACGTTTAAAATTCACGGAAATAATATTAAATTTACCTACTATAATATTTAAATTGTATATTATGTCATTCCAATCATTTTTATAATACGAAATTTTGATCTCTGTCGATTGTAAGATTATAACAATGCATGCAACTTTTTATCTTGATAAATAAATTTCAATTTTTAATATATTTCATTATTTCAACGTTAAGAGAATACAAACTTTAATAAGTAATAATACCCAAACTTATATTCTATATGCTTTTACGGAGTTCAAAACTATGTAGCGAATACATTTTTTGTCATTCAGCAAATTCAACGATTCCGGCACATTTTGCGGGCGAAAACCATCACAATGCTCGTTCACGTCAGTCAAAAACGACTTTTTCCATAACATACTACGTAAAATACACGTTTAGTATAATATATATGAATAAGGTACAGAGGACATTATTTCGGACAGTTTCCCGAAATCTATTTCACTTCTTGTATTATTTAGCACACAAATTATAATATATTATAATATACTTTTAAAACTTATTATTATAAACCTGTCGAGTTTTAAGAATTTTCATAATAAAGTACAAATTTGTGGACGGCAAGGAGGACCTCGCGTGTTTACAAAAAGTTCGTCACATGCGACAAAAAACGGTCGCGTGTGTTTGTCGTTCGGGCCTTTAAATGTAACTTTGAACTGTATAATATTACATTATGTCATTCTTATGGTGCAAGGGTTCTCATCTTTTCGCGATGCAAGGGTTCTCATCTATTATTTACGGATCACTGGATCAGAGGTAGATATTACAATATCGAATTCGTTCCTGCAATGTGTTACCTATATAAATATTATATAAATATTAAATACGAGCAGTTAAGGTAGATTATGTCCGTTATTTGGTATCGTCCTTTTACACAACATTATTATTATTATTATTATGTGCTTTTTCGGACGTCCTGTTCTATAACTGTACGTTATGACCGCGGTTAAAGGATGAGTCGCAACCGTGTTCCCCCCTCTAGACGGGCACCCATTCCGACATTCCGTTTCCATACCGCCCTGTCCGTCGGTCCGGAACGCGGTAACGTGTGTGTGTCTATACGCGCAACGGGGGAAAGACCGTTGACGAACAGCTGCCGTCGCCCCGCACTCGACGGCATTACGGTTTTACGCGCGTCCGTGTGTTGTTTGTTATTATTGTTTTCACGCACGCTCGCCGCACCATCGGGACCGTCGCGTAACGTGCGTTTTGGTTCGTTGTATAACGGTCACCGACAGCGGAATTTTTACATAAAAAAAAAAAAATACGAATTTCCGCACACACGAGCCATATCACAGGTAAAATAATGCATTTTATCTCTATCCGCGTAGTTGGCTTAGAATGAAAATGATATTCGTTTCGAAAACGCGCGGTTTTTCTTCGTTCTCGTGCGTTTTCTGCGTTTTCTCAAATATTGCAATATTGCGAGTTTTTAATACTCGTATATTGATTTTGATCGAAAAAAATCAATTATAAACCAAACCCGCGAGTACAATAATAATAATTTGGTTACTGTTTAAAATAAACGCGAATCGATTATTCCAATAAACTGTTTGTCGAAATGCAACAATTTCAATATTAATATTAATATTAATCGATTTTCGGTCATGATTTTATATTATATTTGCAAGTTTCCTTTTTCTTTTGCCTAAATAAAGTGTAATAAACTATGACCATAAAATTGTATAAAAAATTATAAATAATTAGTGGAATTTAATTTAACATAATATGTTAAATGTAAGCACAAGAACTTACTGAATTCATAAACTATAATATTATATTATTATTACACGTTGGTATATATTTAAGTTTACACTAACTTCTCGCGCTATATCGTTATCAATTGTTATCCAGTTGTTCTTTATATGGTAATGACATAATAACGAACTAAAATAAGTCACGAGGGTCAATTATTTTTATTATTGACATTCTAAGAAAATTATTTACCATTCAAATACATAGTATTATTTAGTATATACATATCATATACCATATACTAAATATTATATACCATATACCATATACCATATACCTACTATATAATGATATAATAAAAAGGTATATATTAAATTTCACTGGTTTCATTTGTTTGCTCTTGGTTTGACGCTTAGTATTCAATGCCAACGTAAAGCGTGTAAAAAAAATGCTAAAACCATTATCGAAAAAGAAGGGTTTACAACGTGAGAAAATGGAATTTTGAATGAAAATCGTCCACGAGTTTAAAAAATTTAATTAAATTTTCTTTATCCGGCAGAACAAACGCGTTTATTTATAATATTATACTGCAGTACAAAATACGACACGCCCATTTAATGGTACTAATATAACTATATACCATTTATATACGCTAGACTATAAGACCTATAAGAATTAAGAATATAATATTTGAATTTTCACCTCTGGGCACACAACCAGGGTATAGTTTATAACCTAATTCCGTGTAATTTTCCTCCTTGTAACGTGGACAAACGCGCGCGGTCCTCTCGTGAAAATCACATCGATAATAATTTAAAATTTGTTACGGTCGAATCGGACTCGGCGAGTTATAATAAAAATACAAAATAAAAATAATATTTAAATAATTGACGCGAAGATACACAAAAACGTCTTTATACATGCGTGTGATTATAATATTATTTTTATTAAACGCGTGTCCATTTATAACGTCCGTAATGTGTTATTCTTATTCCTACAAATGTAATATTCCGGTCTGTGGAAAATTAAATTCGTTAAAAAATGTTCATAATTGTACGGGGCCTTCGGATAATGATATGACCTTCTACGGAATGTCGTTTAGCGTTTGCACCACATATTATATTATTATTATACGAGATATAATATTATCACGTGGGAATTTTCACACAGATAATGTGAAATTCAATGTCAAATTTTTTTAAATCTCATATTTACTCTAAATTATAAACTCGTAAAAATATTATACATATATCAATGCTCGTTTTTAATCATTTCTTTCACGATATTTAAATATTTAATAACGATATTATGAATTGCGTATTATATAGCATCATAAATTACAGTTAATACTTTATAAAAATGAAACCATATTATATATTTTAAGTTATACATATTAGTTAATAATAAATTATTAATCATGAGTTATAAGATTTCATAAACTATTGATTATAAAAACGATTATAAATTTCTGAGAATAATATTATAAAAAATGAATTTCAAAATATGTATATACTACCAACTATATCAATTTAATATCTAGATTATAAAAAAAAATAATAGTTTTCATATAATATTTAATTTAATTTCCCATTAATTATATAAAAAAAAAAACGTATATTTTATGTGAACAGTAACAACATTCGTATTTAAAAAATAAAAATAATACCTACGCATAAAAATCAATTATTATACTACATAATATACAACTAAACGAATGTAATCTATAAATATTTTCTATTAAATTCAAAAATGTATATTTTATATTTAAATCATACAATTTATTATAATTATTTAAGTAGATATACAAAAATTTTAAATATTATCTATATAAAATAATAATGACAAACGATGAATATTAATTTTTACATATTTTCTATTCGTCTTATGTATAATAAATATTAATTATGAAACAATTTTAACATTAATATTTGGTATTTTTATAAATTTCAACGATGAATTTAAAATATTATAGAACATTTAATATAATATTATTATGAAAATATTACTTGTTCATGTTGATTTTAAAATATTACCCGCGATATGACTATATATATTGTAATATTTCATCGGATAATATATTCTTATCGTTTTATGCGATTTTTTTTTATGTTTTTTCTTGTCATTTTTACATAATATTATAATAATAATAGTATACCTACCTACTTGACTATTTACCGTCAATTTTTATAATAACAAAATGATAATGTAAATGTATATTTTTCAATATTGATAGCGTATCGGTGTCAGCGGAAATGTCCTATTGAAAGCTTGGAATCGACGCATCGTTTTTAAAAGTTGTCGATTCACTATAACAAATAACGTTTTGCCTCATTGATTATACTACGATTTTGTCATATATTCTATTTGTATAGGTACATTGTATTTGATTTACCTCGTGTATATTACGGATTATTATTGTATTGTTCGACGCACGTGTACTGTCGGAGGATCGTGTCGCATTCGTTTCGCTTGTACTAAAAAAAAAAAAAAACAAAACGCATGAAAAGTACATAATATTATATGAAATAAAAAGTGAACACGATAATAAAAGACACGTGATAAAATGATAACCATAATATTATAATTCAACTTGTACATGCATTATCAATATGACAATATGTCAGTATTGCGCAATGATAACAATTTCTTATTTCTAATTATATTAATCACTAATCAATCTAACCATACGTGTGTCGTCCATTTCTCATAAATAATAATATATTGATATCTATACCAGTTGTAAAAAGTAACGACTATATTATAATATAATTGGCCCAGTATATTATACAATAATAATATTATTATTGCTGTCTGTTGATATACTCGTACATTGAGAATTTGACGAAACAAACAGCATCAATAATGGCAATATTGTAATTTATTATTATAATATACCAAATAAGTTATATCGTTTATTCAACACGCAAGATCATAAATCATCAATATTTGTTATTCATTCATCGTGTATTAACAATAAACACTAATTTACTATATAAACGAGCTGCAGATGTTTATTATAAAATATTTGAAAAATAATTATACGTCCGTCTGTATAATAATATTATACTTGTTAAAAAAATGTAAATATTATTAAAAAAAAAAAATCTCACATTATGGTAAAATTTAACTCTATATAACGTCTATTTTCTATATATTTAATCATTAAATGTTAGATATTTTAATATTTATAATGAAATATTATAAGTAGGTATAACTGAACGGTATAAATATATAATATTTCATTTAAATACGTCTATAAATAATTTACCGACGGTTGTTTATACCGCAGATATTTTAATTATAACGCTGTAAGAAAAAATAACACTCTATTAACTTCAATTTTACCTATACTACATCCTGTATGTGAGTAAATATTTTAATTAATTTCCTGTCATATGTGTCAATTTCCCGTTATAGGCATAATACCTATAATGTAAAATTTAAAAAACACGTATAAAAATATAGACGTTTATTTAATTATACTACAACATAAAACCTTTACACACAGTATCAAGTTACATCGTGAAGTATAAAATATATACTGTAATCAATAAACGTATAAGTACTATACATATTATTATAAGTATATAAAAAATTAGAAAACGAGAAGGGGACAAGAAAAAGTGGGCGCCAAATATTTGATTAATTTTTATAATACATAATATAATATTAATATACAGGTAGGTAATAAATAAGTATAGGTATACATTGTCATTTAAGTGGTTTTTTATTATTATTATTTTTTTTTTTTTTTATAGACAGATAGAAATTTGAAATATATAAAATAATAATATATAAATTTAATTTATGGAATTTTAAAGGTGGACATATTATAAAATGATAATTAACGATACTACAAATATTAATGTCCAAGTCCGACGCATAATGTGTATAATAATATATTATAATACTACACGAAATTGTACGGAATGTTCGCTTTAAAATCTATTTTGAATATACCAATTCCAAATTTTTCAATTTTTAAATTATAATAATATGATCACTTATGAAAAATTGAAAACACATCACTCGAATAGTGCCCCGGATGATCTTACGACGTTGCAGCAACTTAACTATCAGTTCCAAATAATTGTGAATATTACATTTACGATTTCTTTTTTTTTTTTTTTTTGTAGCTATTTAAAGATAAAAATAATAATAGTTGATACTTCTATATGAATTTTGATTAAAATTTTAATGTAAAGATTTATCGAAAAACGATTCCGAGCAAAAGTACTGTCAGATTTGGGTAGGCGACTCATTTAGGGGTTTTATGGACATTTATATTGAACGTAGAGACTATAAATATAAAAAATTTAATCGATAATCTGATGAACTTCGCTCAAAATCATTCTTCGGATGTAATGATTTTTCATCGCGTTCAAATTTCAATCAAAACACAACACCATATCATCTTCTTTAGACCAGTATTTTAACTGACGTTTCGAAAAATATGCGATCGTTTTGGACCGCTTAGATCCGCGCCTGCTTGTATATTACATAATATATAGTGAATAACATAGATATAACTATAATGATATCTTGACATGCAATATAATATTATATAAGTATATACCGGAGGGCGACCGTGGTATATATTTATAATAATATCCTAACTGGTCGTTGTGTTTTGATGTTAAAATTATATACGTCCTAACCACGGTTATCTACGCGGTGTAGATAACCGTGGTCCTAACTATATATTATATTGATAATTTTTATACGCGTATTCATATTTTATAAATTTTTATAAAATTAAATGTGCCCAAATAATAACGTTATAACGGAATGGAATGGTGATTTTTCGTATATAATATAATATAAATATATCATAAGATCAATGGACATTATAATTATTTATAATATACGCTCAACACTACTCGTTAAAATCGCTACGGCAAATGGCAATATGTATATAACGTAGCGGCTGAATGTGCGTAAGTAGATTTTAATATATTATTATAGGTACGTCTATAACGAGAAGACGCATTCCGTTTTTACGTGGTTAATTAGTTTTTTGCCGTCGATATATTTATAATAATAATAATAATAATAATAATAATAATAATAATAATAATAATAATAATAATAATAATAATAATAATATTATTATTATTATTATTGCCCGCTGCTTGCGATGATTAATAGAGGAAAAAATACGTTAGAACGGGCACAACATTATATTATAATAATATTATATTATATTATATTGTATATACGGTTTCCCGTCGTCACTCTCCGTCGAATACGACGAATGCGACGTCTGCGGTACATACGCAGCGCAGCAACAACAATCGTTATCATTATTTATTATTTATTTTTTAACGTGGTCGCCGAGACGATTCAGACGAGGAGAAAGAATCCGCGAGTCCTTGAATCATAGTATACGCCGTTTTCTATTGTACAATGCATACGCGCCTTCCGGGCCTATTATTATAACAGACGCCTGCGTGCGCAAAGTCACATCATGTTTTATATAAAAGGATAATATTTGTTTCTTTTGTCCTTATTTTCCTTAATATTATTACATCCTTATCGTGATGACGTTTACGTCTTCTTCACGTTAACTACCCGCACTACACATTATAGGTACCTTTTTTTTTGCAATATTATAATATTATTATATGATAAGCAGTGTTTGATTTGGAGAAAAAGAACAAGGGGGACTATCAGACTTTCAAAAAAAATAGAGTCCCCCCTAATATGCTTAAGTACATGTAATATCATGGGGGATTTAATAATTAGTAGGGGTACGCACAAAAAAATAAAAAAATAGAAGAGGTACTCCGTCCTCCCGCGTCCCCCCCAAATCAAGCACTGATGATAAGGATAACAGAGAAACGCTTAAAAACGTCTTACTTATGTATTTTATATTATAGTTATGAAGGTCGTCGAAAGATATATTAAAAAATAATAAGAACGGGAAAACTATTCGTTTATATTGTAATTAAAAATGTATTTAAGTCGTACGTTATACACGCTAGATATTATGGCATTATAAAAATATAATTTTATAAGTACGTTTTAACAATAACTCATACGCACTACGCGAGTGTTACGCGTCTGTACTCTGTATATAATATAACAAATAAATCCGAGGTCAGCCGATGAAATAAACAAAAATTTTAAAAAACCGCACGATCAAACTAATAACTCTTCTTAGAATTTTAACTCGATTATCCGTATTTAATGTCAGATTTTTCGGATTCTTGTGGTTCTTTTCAGTATATGTCAAATCAAATTAGAATTTATAGTTGTTATTTTATTTCAATAATATTCTTCAATACGGTTTTAGAACTTTTTCAACAACGCCTATAGTATTATACTACGTACAAGTAAGTACTAGTATATTTATATTTATTTACATGAAAATATAGGAATTACCCTATGCAATTATTTTATACTATAACACTACATCATATTCCTACGTTAAAATATTATAATATTGTATTTATATTAAATTATTCAAATTACTTCAACATAAAAGTTGTTATAATATTATAATTATATATTTATAAATATAATAGAAATATGTTAATATTACCTACCGAATATAAGTAGGTGCAATAAAATATATTAATATTTGTAATCGTCGATTAAATATAAATACATGATATGTGTTGCAAACCCATCTATAAAAAATGACTAGACACGATTTTGTATAATAATTTACAAGAATACAATACATTCTAAATTTCATGCAAATCGTATAATAAAATAAAACCTTCGAATTTCGAATGGATTTGTTTTCATCGTGAATTTTACAAAATTAACTAAATTAGATTTCAGTTTCGACTTTACAATCATTATTCATAATAAACTATATTATAAAGTAATATTTAGCAATATATATATATATTATACATTTTATACAATTATTATATTATACAATAATTATTATTATAATGATAAAAACTTTATAATTAAATTATACATACTTAAATCTTAAACTATGTATAAGCAAATATTTCATATAGTTACATTTTTAATTATTATTATCCATATCAATATTACTTAGAAATACAGAAATATTAAATCTAAATTTAAAAAAAAATGTTGAACATTTATATATGGAATGTTTCACAAAAATGTGTAACTTTACCCGTTGAAATATTTTATATTTTCATAGATAAGAAAAATACATTTTAATATTATTTAGTTATGCCATGAATTTATTAAATCATTAATAAAAAAATAAAACAAATAAATATTTTAACAGATTTAAAGAGATTAGTTTTGTTATCATTTAAAAAATTCAACTAATAAATAATCAATACCTATATATTATTAATTTTATGGACTATGTATGTTCGATTAATATAAAAATGGCTATGACGTATAATAATCATTATTATAACATAGGACATAGCATAGTATATATGTCCATCACAACAATTTGTAATGTAAAATGTAATATACTAATATGATATCGTTTTTGGCTAATTTCATCGGTTTTTAAAAATTGAAACGATTTACCTTTTGGTCCGTACACAAAATTACAAAGAACACGCACATTCCTGCATTTTAATGCATTTAGTTGTTGCCATTCGTGTTGGGGCACCAATGTGTACCGGATGCAATTATATTAGGTATGAAAATGTATAAATAACAGGTCTTCTTCCCTATCTCGGTAACATCTCATCATTCATTTCGTCCGTCGTAGCGGCTTTGATATGGGACCACGCACAACATAAATCAGTGTATCTCAAATAGTTGCAGTTGTTTTTGAAACAAAAATATCGTCAATATTTTACTTGGTAATATAAAATCTTTGGTTAAATTCGAAATGTCATATAGTTATAATTAAAAAAATAATACAAAAAAAAAAAAAATGGTCGGTAATCCGTACATGAATACGTTATAATATAGGTATAACACGCACGTGTAAAATCTGAAATTAAAAAATTAAATAAACTATTGAATTTGAAAACTTTAATAAAATTCAAACTTTATAATCGATAATAGTAATTTTAAATTCGGTTGCTATTATTAACTCATTAACGGGGAATTATATAAAAAATCTTATAAAGTTTAAATATAACACGTATAATATATACTCGTATATAGACATAAAGTATTACAAAGGAATTTTTTTTATACCTAATGGTTTTAAATCTCTTATAAAGCTAAAAATATCCATACTACTTTTAAGTAGGTAGGTATTAAATATATTATATTTAATACAATCTCAATTATACTACTCTCACCGGAAATCGAAACAAATTATTATTTTAACCGATATAATATTATTATGTATGTATTTTTTTTTTTTTTGTTTTTAATGTTAAACGCGTTTTACTTCTTCCTATATTATAAGAACCGAATACTCGTGAAAGGCGGAGTTTACGTACCTACATATTATGATATTATGTATAGACCGAACACCGAAATTTCAAGACGCCGAACACCGGATTTGTCAACGTATTATATATATTACATTATAATAAACTATGACTATACGTAATGATTTTAATTGTTTTTAATCCTTTTCCCCGTGAGTTTTTTTATTACGTTTAATAGATCTTAATTACACAAAATGGGATGCACGTTGTTCGCGTAACGTATAGCATTTTTTTCTTTCATAATATTATATAAATGTAAGCATATCAAGAAACTTTACTATATACCAGTTGAGTTCTTTTACACGAATATTCGTATGTTGTTTTTTTGTTATGTTCGCGATAATTTGCAACGAGCCGTTGAAGTTAAGGTTAAGATACACTTATATATATATACGTGTCACATGTATATAATATTGTATATACTCGTTCTGTGGTCATCGTACCGTAAATAGGTATGGGTGGCTTTCAGCCGCGGTTGGCTAAGTATGTTTCACCTATTGTGTAGACTATTATATAGAGGCATATAATATTATCATGTTTGTTTTTGTTTCCAGAGGAAAATCTAAAGTGATTGAATAAAAATGATAATGTAAAAAAAAAAAAATAATAATGATAATGATATAAAGCAAAAGGATTTCGTGACGGTATAAAATACACCCGTGACATTTTGTCGTAATACAATACACCTATAAGCTATAACCATCATGCGATTTCCGGCAGGCAATTGATACGTTTTATAATATTATGCTAGGTGTACAGAAAACTTCATGTCGCAATTATTTCGGAATTATCCGACAGTAAAACAATAATTAGTACCTATATAGTATCGATAAAGCCGATTTATTTTTCAATGACAAAAATAATATTATATTATATTATTATGAATTCGTATAACATTTCGTAATATTTAATTAGTCAAAATAAGTTGTTTGAATTATAAATTTTGTAAAACCACTTTTTAAAAAAAAAAAATTCAGATCAATTAAAATTATTATTTCTTATAACTTCCTCTAGTCCGCTCCCATTTATACGAGATAGTTCGTTCAGCAATATAATATTTGACAAATTCATTCTGACGAATAATAATTAACATTGTTTATACAAATATTGAAATATATAACGTCAGTAAAATACTACATACATAAATATATTTTAACTTCATTCATTATCAAATGAATTGTCGGTTACTTAGTTAGCAAAAATTTATTTTGAAATTTCTTAACGAACCGGATTGAATATTAATTTATACAATCGTCATCCCGCAACCTTTTCATCAATAGTGGAATAACATGCTATATAATATTATTATGTACTTCCGTTTAGGGTGTTCAAACAATGAACTATTCAACTATTATTATTATTATTATTATTATTATTATTATTATTATTATTATTATTATTATTATTATTATTATTATTATTATTATTATTATTATTATTATTATTATTATTATTATTATTATTTCGTCATAACAGTAAATGCATAGATGTCTATAATAAGTCTATAATAACTATAGCTGAGTTTATTTCGTATTTTATTGTTCATAATAATCGTATAAAATACATTTCCCCAACGGATCACATTCACTGTTCAGACTGCACTCCTTACAACGTAAACATTATAATGCATTATACCTATCAAATTTCATTTTACAGTTTCATACCGCTATAAAAAATGAATCTTTAATAGGTATTAGGTACGTTATTTAACAAATGAATATTATGTAAAATTAATACTGGTAATTTTATCCCAATAATTCGGGTTATACTTTATTTTAAATTATTACATATTAAACAATTATTCCGAATGATTAAATTTGCCATTTTAGAAAATTCATCGTAATCGGTCGTTTTTTTTTTTTTTTTGTTGTTTTTATACATGATAATATATTAATATCGGTGATCGGTGAATATTTGAGGAGAATGCATTCTGCGTGTAACGAATATAAAAATATTTAAAGTAAAAACATGTTTGCATGTAGGTCACCATATTATGGATAATAAAAGAAAACGATATTAAAAAATATTATATTAATTAAATCTAGGCTCAATATTTACTTGTGTGGATCTTTTTCCAGTTTTTATTAAGTGTTTTTACAAAAAATTTTATACAGGTATAATTTAACATTTATTTAATCTGAAGGATTGCTATTTGTGCAGTCCATTTAAAAAATATTACAATATTGAAAAATTGGATATTATTATTTATATTAAATGACAAAAATATTATTTCATTTCTTAGTTGTCTAAAAATTGATGTCTATGTATACATTAACCAATGACCATTAACAACATCATATTACAAGTATTATTATCATTATAGAATTCAATGACATGACGTTTAAAATTTTTCACTACTGTCTACTATAAATACACAAAAATATTATTCATTTTAAAATCAGATCAACTTGTACGAATAATTATTGGATTAGAGAATAAACTAATTTCATGTCAGTATGTCACAAATAATGATTACTTATTTATTTTGTTATACTATATATTATATATAAAAAATAAAAAAAAATACAAAAACTAAAGAATCTAGAAAAAAACTTGAAATTGTTATATGCTCGCAGTGACACTGACTGAAACAACAAACATTAATGAAATAAAAAGGAGAATGTGGGCCAAAAAGTGACTACTAGACAGAAGAAAATTCTTTCATATGAATTAGTTGAATTTTACATGAATATTATTAGGTATAAATTAATATTTATTTACGTATATACGACAGAACAGTGCACAGTTCTAAGCTGATCTACATAAACGTTTCACTGATAATTGATAAATAAATATATTTTTAGGATTTTAATAAAAATATGAAAACAAATTTTTTTTTATTTTTGATTTCAAGTACTTAAAAATAAAATTATAATAATAATTAATATTAATATTATATAATTGTATACTCATTCATAAGTTGCAAAAATCAGACTTTAAAAATATTTAATAAATCAAAAATTGATTGGCTGGGACAAACCTGGTGAGACACTCTGTATGTTGGTATAAAAAAAAAAAAAAAAATGCCAAATTTGTATTTCTGACTTAATAATTACATAAATAAAAATGTTTTTAAGTTATAGATTTTGTGAATATTGATACCATGGTACAGCAAATGTAATTTATATATAACCGAATTCCGCAGATTCCCACGGTCTTTCGATTTCTTTCGTAATAGTACAAATGCATATAAAATTCAGAGATAGTAATGTTTCCGTTTGCGGTGTTTAATAACAGACTGTTGTTGTAATGGTCCCACGCAATTTTATGCGCGTCAATAATAAACAATTATCGTCATAATTACACGAGTGGACTTACGAAAACCAGTTTTCAGTGGCAATAAGTTATAACCTCTATACGTCTTCATACAGACGGAGGAATCTCTCGAAAGCTTTGTATAAAAACATAGTCAATAAATCCATATTTGTGCATAAGACGTGATCGGAATGAGCCACAGTGATGATACACCTATGTGTGTGTGGGAACTTTAAAATATTGACAGATATAGGTGCACAAAAAAAAAAAAAAAATTGTCTTATAAGTAGTTTTATTGCCTGTGCGATTATGATAATCGATAGAAGTGATAAAATACAATATTATGATCTTACATTTTTATTACATGCACGCATAAAAAGTAAAAGGATAATATAAAATTATTCAAATTTGATTGCAAAATTTTCACAAAATTCAGATCTGCTTAGAATTTAATGATAATTAAAAATAAAAATACGACCGAAATATGATTTTTAAAAAGATATTTTTAACGATCGTTAAAATTGTGTGCAATTGTTTACGAATGGTGAATGCCGAATACAGTTACAATATTATTATATAATTGTATCAAACCGACTCGAGAAGATTTTCGAATTAATTTAACGAAACGTAAATAATATAAATTTATATAATTACAATAAGTATTAGCTATAGGTATTTAAAATTTAACCATGTCAAAACTTTGACAGACAATGTGATTTTGAATAATTACGGTTTACAATACTTCAGTGATAATATTTTGAAGTGTGTTTTGTAATAATTCGTGTGCACGGGCACAATAGAAACTAAAGAGCAATAAATAATACAATGAGTATCTATAAGCAGTAGATTTTTTATTATTACTTTTTATTAGCTCTGCATTTTAACATAATACAATATTTAACTCTGATCCGTATTTTATTTATTTATTATTATTATTATTATCGATGAAAGTGATTATTACGATATTGTGTATTATGTTTTTACTTTTATACGTATTATATATTTATATATGCAGATTCGTACTTATGGTCCACAACTGGAAAAATATTAATGTATTAAAATTAAAGATAAATATTTATATTTTCCATAGTATCGATTACAGTTAATAATATGTCTGATAAAGTGATAAGGATAAAACGGGAAATAATAATCATATTAATAAATAATAATAATATTTTGGTGACCACAAGCAACAGGAACGAGCAGAAAATAAATAAGCTAAATAATTTTCAAACCCAGTAGAACCGGTTAATGGAACGGTTCAAGTATCCGGTATTTTGCCGCAGTGAATAAGTTGTTAAGAAGATACGTAAACATTAAAATACATTATATTATTATTTATTATAATAATATATTTACTGTCAGTATTTTTTAAAACTCAACAAAAATGTATTTTCAACTCGTAAACTTTGAAATTAATTTGATCCAAATAACGAGAACACGTAAATATTATATTGAATAATACGTAAAGCATTAAAGCATAAATATAAGAGTGAAAAAAATTATTACATTATACTATACATAAAAATAATATTTTATCAGTTATAGAACCTCTTCGCACGATTGTCGACCAAATGCCTTTTTGATATTTGCGCAACTTCGTAATAATAATTACCTTCACGAATGCGAAAAGTTGTAGGATCGAAATCACTTCAGATGACTCTTCAGATTCCAAATAAAATAAGGTCATTGATGAATGAATATTGGTCAAAGTTTTTACGCAATTATTTTAACTTCCAAGCAAAGCGAAGAATGCGTATTGATATTTTACAATGATGTGTGTCTTTTTTTTATGCATGCATTTATCGTTAAAAATCATACAACATTATCGTTCTTACGATGCCTACCACTCTACCAGTATTGATAATGTAGAATTGTAGATGATAATTATCTATTATTATAGTCAATGATATTACGATATATATTTAATAATGTACGAATACGAATTTACAATTTGAAGATGGTAAAAATTCAATGATTACGTGTAGAAGTTATAATAAATAATATTTTACTATATTAAATCTACGAGTACCTAAATTTATATTAATTATTATAGTCTCACGTAAGTACTCATGTTAATCCGGATGATCTGGATAAGTGTGTAATATAAGTTTATACCAAGTGAAATTTGCAAACACATTGTCAGTGTCGCCATTAGTCTACAGAACTTAAATATATTATATGACATCACGTAAAGGGATGGAAAATGTTTTATACTGCATCACACACGCGTCCGCGTGTAATGTTTGCTTAAAAAGTTTTCTTTCCCCCCCCTCCGAGATCTCTGGAGTGTTGTAGTAAGTTTTCTCGTACTATACACTAAGTCACTAACCATTTCATATATATATAAAATATACTTGAATTGGATTGAGTTGTGAGTGTTGAGTGTATATAAACTATATGTCTATATAATTCGATTACGTTTTGGAAAACCAACGCGAATCCACCGCATTCGCGACGAAGACGAAAACATGATTTATGATTTTTACTCTCCACGGGTCGTAATCGTAATCGTCTTCGAATAAACTCGTACACATCATGCAGAAATCATAAATATAATACGACATAGCGCGTTCGTCAAATCTTGAGTCAAATCAAGGTCAAGGTCTTGACCGACGTATTTTCTTATACGTTTTCTGGAGAAGTCCGTCTATATTATATCGAAACACACTGATCACTCGACTTTTTTCAATTTCATGGCGAACCTAAAAATGAAGGAATCCAATATAATATTAAAAATTTGTATTTTTTAACCATTCACATGTTATAAATTCTATATAATTATGTAGTATATAATATTATTTTAATATCTTATGAAACGACGTCGATTTCTATATACGCGTAAGTAGGAATACGATTGATAAATTATAATTTTAAAACGGACTAAACCATTTTATATATACGAATATATAATACGAGTAATATACAAACAGACCTGCAAACGATTCTATAATGCCCTGCAATAATATACGTCTCCTGAATGCGCAATTAATAGGAGAAAATGGTATACTATATAACATACGAGTTTATTACACATTTTTTCCCCGTGTACGCGAATACGAAATCTGAAGAGTGTATTATTATATATATAACGTAACGATCGAATAAACTCGGATATATACCGATGAAATTTTAAGAACAATAATAATTATTATTATTATTAGGTATATATTATTATTAATATTAATTAATATATTATTATTAAAACTTCTACGTCTATATACTTAGGTACGCATATTAAACAAGTATTAAATTCATGCAATCCACGCAAGTAAAAATACGTATAATATTATATTATAATAATATAATACAGACCTACGCGGCCTGTAAGTCATCGTCAATAGAAGGACGTGGCTCGTGATTTCATGTTCTGCTGACTGTCGGTGAATATTCGGCTTCAAACGCCTAACGTTATTATATGATATTATATTATATTATTCCTTTCGTCGTAATGTACATAATACTATAAGACGACCGGTTGAAATAGCAAAGTCACGCGCGTATATACTCATTTTAACCATACGGTCGCTAATAAAATACAAAAATAATATTTTAAAAATCCTATCTTCAATAGATATGAAAAATACTCGTGCGTGTATATTTCGTATTATACCTATATAAAATATATGAAAAAATTTTGGTTTTTGGAAAATTGATAAAACTAACCTATTCTACCAGGAGGTTCGAACACAAAATTATATAAATTATTATAAGCACTTATACTAATATATCTACACGCTTTTAATTTAATATTAACCCAAAAAATTAAAAAAAAAACTTACGAATTTCATAGTGTAATAGAGCCACGTTTAACTTTCTAGAATAGTATATTTTTTTTAAATATAAGATGATAAAATGGTGAAACATTTAATATATTTATATACGTAGGTATATGGAATATTGTTATCAGTAAAAAATTGTGTCGGCGACCGCGTTTAAGATAACTATAACACTCCTATTATTATCTTACACAATTAAATAAATATACCTCGTTATCTTGATAAACAAGAAAAAAACTCTGATCTGTTTATAAGTGTGAACATGACAACATGTAGGTAGATGTAATGGTCAATGTAATATAGCTTAGTCATCTCTGTTCTATAGAGTCATAAAAATCTAGATAATTTTCTGGATAATTTTAGGTTGTAAAATACCTCTTCACTAAATATATCGGATACATTTTAGTCGGATAATTAAGATTAACCAGTATATAAATAGCTTTGTATTATATTTAATTCCTTATTAATATAATAATAATAAAAATAATAATAAAATAATATTTTATTAAATAATGTGACAATATTAAAAATTTAACTAGAACAATGTTTAACTAATAAACGTACTAAATAATACTAATTAAAAACTAACAATTTATTATTTTTTATATATGTTTTTTAGAGTTGTGTGTATGGTACTATCATGAGTTCTACGGCTTCTCAAATTAGTGATTTCAATTTACTAAGACGATGTGGCAAAAGGTGAATACTAAACAAAACTAACGAAAATACTTAACATTGTATTTAATTTAAATATTTTATCATAATATTATAATGTAATTAATAGTATTCAATATCATTATTTTGAAACTATAGCTTTAGGTACTAAAAATAATTACACTAATTATTAATTTAATTCTATTTAATTGTTTACTATTAGTTGTTACCAGTCTTCTTTTATAATATTACCAATAAGGTAATAAGAGATCAAATTGTAAAAGTAATATCAATCTACTATTCTTATTAATACTTTCATGATTATAGATTCTGTGCGAAGCAATGAATGTATTGGTTTTACAATGATAGGTATGTCATTTTTTTATGTCTATAAACACTTTTTCGACCTGAAATAATGCTTCGATTTTAACGAATAGCATATGTTTCCAGTTAAAAAGTGGATATAATTCATACTTTATTTAGGTCATTTTTCATATTTCTCAAAATTGTTCAATGTGAATATGTGATAGAAAAAACTACAAAGAAATGATGAAAAACGGCATTTTTCACAAAAACAGAAATTTTGACGAAATCGATTTTAATATTTCACGATATCTCAAATTCCCAAGCAATTTTAAACTTGAGATTGATACTAATTTCGTACAAAAGTAAATAGTAAAATCTGCCAAAATAAATTTGTTAATTATTTTGTATGCATATATTAATGACCTTTTACTTTTAACTTTTAAGTCAGGTAATATGACATTATATTAAACTTTGAGAATTAGGTTATTAATTATTATTATATATACGTAAATAGTAAATACATAAACCTACTAATATTTATAAGTTGATAACCTTGACTTTATATAAGTAGGTATATATTTATATAATGAAACATGCTAGCTAATACGTATATAGACGTACGATATTTACCCGCGTCTTATATTAGTTATACACATTAATTACAGAGAAAATAACTGATACCTATGTTGTCCATAAGACTATAAACATTATATTATATACGTATATTTATGTTTTAATAAAAATCCAATTAATCGTTAAAAATGTTTATAACTTAAATGTTATTTTTATACGTACCTACACATATAATTATAGTTCGATAATTGAACGCAATTTATATTTAGGTATACGGTTTTTGCCTTGAATGGTGTATCATATATAATTGCGAAGAACACATACGCAAATTTAATCTATATAATTATACCAACTCGATATTATAATATTATGTACACGTAATTTTCTTATGTATATGAACGCGAAATTGTCGAAAAACCTGTTCATTCGTACTCACTTTGCCATCGTTTCAGGTCGTCAAAGAAGAACTCGACCATCGTGGAATTATACCATAACTTATACGCCAGTCAAATGGTAGCAGCTGACCAAAGGGCCAAAATGTCTCCTCAGAGAACTATTTCATTGGTAAGTTATTTATGTGTCTATAACATTACCGCGTGGTTGTATAATTATATTGTTTAATAACCTATAATATATTCATTTATGACCGATAAAATGTTTAAATATTCATAAATTTGTAAAGTTTAAGTTAAATGACAAATCAAAAATATAGTTTTTAACTTATAAGTATGCAGCAATTCTATGTTAGCGAATAGGAATTTTTAATATTAGAGCTGGAGGGAAGAAAATTTTAAACGAATTATCACGCGCTTGTGTCCTATTTAAATTATATAACTGATAGATAAAAAAAATGTGAAATTGTAATTACTTTCAGTTTCGTTCGAACTATATAACTCCTTGAGGAATTTAATCCCCATTTCTTCCTAGTTTCTGTATTAGTGTATTACCCAAATTAGTAGTTACTGCAGGCTATATGGAACACAAATTATTTCTAATTTTTCTGCGTCGTAATAATAATAATATATAAGTATAATAAAACTAGTACTAATAATAGTACTTGTATAAGAAAAGTATCTCACTTATAATATTGTTTGAGTATACTTATTACTTACACTCAAGTTATGTATGTATAGTTATGTATGTAGTTATGTATTAATGGTATTAACCTATTTACAAATCTTAATATGTATTATATTATAATAGTATACTTAGTTTTTTTTAAGTCGAATGCAATTTTTTTTGTATTTTTTTCATTTCCAATTATATAAATATTAATAATAATTTTATTTAATAAAATAATATTTAAATTTAAATGTATATACCCGCATATAAATGATTTAAACATGTTAATTGAGTGGTAAGTAGTAAGTACCTATACTATTGAATTAACGGAATAAAATTACTCATTATTACATATATAGGTATAGTTACCTTGTTACCTACAATTTTATCTGTTTGCGCTATAGGTTTCAGAGTAACAATTTCTTTTGTCAGAACTCTGAACTTTGATAATAGCGTTTAACTAAAACTTGTTAAACTATACAACTATTATGGCTTTCAAAACCCTAAAATGCCTTTCTCAAACAGTTAACCACACATTATGGCTCTCCGGTCTTCTTATTATATGTATGATTAAGTTAAGTAATAATAATATAGTAAATGAACGGCTTAAGATAATAACCTTACGATGGATACAGTGCTTAATGCGCATATTATTTAATATTTTAATCGCGTACGTTTTAGCGTTTTCTAATAGTATGTAAAATTTTTTAATTTCGTTAAAAATAACTGTACATTAACACATCGCTTTTGGATCTGTACGATATATAATATTATATAAATTGTTCACGTCATTATTTTAAATTATCGTTAATATTAATTCTTGATCGATAAAACACTGTAAACACAGTTTGTTTTTGCCTAAATTCACTAGAAACAATCAATAATACGGTCTAAATTCGAATAATATAAAATATAATCTTCCACGTGAAAATTATATTATACCTATATGTCTGTAATTCTGTTTACGCCATAGGTATTTATTTATATAATTTTATATACATATACGTCGATATAGTAAATTGTTAACTGATAAGAGGTCACTGGTTAAAGGACGAGAGGAAATCGTGAGATTGCATCGGTATATATTCAATTTTCGCATATTATATTTTGTATATAGGTAAATGTATGGCGTCAGTATAATAATTTTATAACGGATCAATATTTATATAAGTATCTACAAGTACGTAATATGTACCTACTGTATATACAAAATACATACAAATCTAAGAACAATTATTATTTCGGATACGCACCTCACTGCGTGTATGTTTATATATTATAATTTATAATATTGCAGTCTATTATTATAAAACACGACATGAAAAGTTTGTATAATATTTTAAATTTTATAATAATACACGACCCCGCAACTTGTTATTTGGTAGGTATTATTAAAGGAAAGAAATCTCCTTCGAACGATGTATATAAATTCCTATTGGTAGATATATGGTATATCTTATACATACACCTCGTCATTACCGAATTCCTAACCTAACCTTTCCACCTATTATAACCAACTCGATTCGAAACTGATCGTAATATTATATTTCAGCGTTGCAATTCGCGTATCGTTGGAAAAATATTCATTTCGTATGTACCTATATAATAATATAAATATGTATAATAAATAATAATAGGTATTAGGTACCTATACATAAGATAGCATAATAAATAGATACAATGTATAATGTAGGTACACGTCTGAATAGCATTGAAGTACTTATATTATATTTTGTAATAACTGAATTATTATCTTGTTTTCGTGACGATAACATAATAGATATATATGATTAAAAAAAAAATTTAATTTTCAAACAATTTTAATATTTTAAACGATAATAATATACTCGTATATTATCATTTTATACGAGCGTGTATATAAAAAAATCGACCGAAATCGTAAAAACGAAAGTAGGATACAATATATACTCGTATTAAAAGATGCGTATTTACATTTTAATATTTTATTGTTTTATGGTAACTCTATTGTAAATATTGAATATAGTTTCACTTTTCACGAATTTTTTTTCATATTTTTCTATATTATTTCAAAATATTAGATTTTCAATAGTTCCAAATTATTGCTTATTGTGTTTTTAAATAAAAAATATAAAAATTATTTATAGCAAAAGTTTGATATTGTAAAACATAAATGCATTTTTTTAAATATAATTTAGCTTATTGTCATAACACGTAATAAGTATAGAACATATAAAATAAATAATACATAATACATAATACGCTTTATGAAATTGTTGTCGTTAGATATATTGGTTAAAAAAAAAAATTCGCATATCTAAAAGCACATAATAATATATTATAATTTTCTAATATTACATAATATAGAACATATCGATAACAAAATATATTAATTTTTATCATGATATAAATTTTTTAAATATAAATATATTTGAAAAAGAACTAAAAAAATAATTAATAAATTATATAAAATAAAAAATTATATTTTAATTTATTATAGCTTTCTTCATATCAATATTTAATTTTAATATAAACTTGTAATATACCTACACACATTTATATTTATTAAACACGATGTAATAGTGAATAATATTAAGAAAATGTTTTAGCAAGGTATGTCTCTGTCTGTCTAAGACTCTAAGTCTAATGTGCACCTATTATCTAATTTAAAGATAAAATATATTATATTTTCGATATTAACATATGCGTTTTATAAAATAATGTTTCACGAAGAAGTTATAGTTACAACTTACAACTATTTAAATAATCAAAATGTTATATTTCTGTTACTATATACACTTTCAATAAATATTTTATAAAACGGAAATGTTAATCTCGCTAAAAATATTTTGATGTCTTTAATATTTCAATGATTTAAGTATTATAGACTCTAAATTTAATTCAAACGTCATGATTTTATTTTAAGTGCTTATTGTTATTTCGATGTAATGCCATGTTAGGCAGATAGAGACAACAAATCGCGACATGACGTTCTCTAATCATAATATTACTATAATATTTATAGTTAGTACGATAATTTTTTGAAAGACAAACGATTGTAATATATTTATGACGGGCTCTTAGTTGGTACACGGATGAAGTTTTGGGATTCAATCTCTTCCTCCCCGTAACCAAGACAATATTATTTTTGGAATATTATAATAGATGCGCGCAAATTGAAATATTGTTTTTAGTTTATAATTAATTGATTTAATATTACGAGTGTATTGTCAATCTATCTCTATATAGAATCCTTGTAATATAAAATAGGTATGCGATTTAATATTATACGCGTGATTAATTAAATGAGATAAAAAGACGAAATTAGGACAAGTCGAATGTAGGTAGTCTTTATAGGTTAAACCTACGTAACAATGGCTTTGTATATTTGGAATTAAATAAAAAATACCAAAGCATAATAATATTATAATGACGGTACAGTAGTTTTGAATACAATGAAATCGCGATATAGCATATAACATTATAAACAAATTTAATACATTACTATAATGAAACTCTCAATATGTTTAATGATAATACTCGCATATAATATTAATTATTATTAATAACTATCGATTTAATCTACTCTGTGTTTTAACGATGTTTATAAAATTCCGTGAAAAATAAAAAAGAATCTCCTCCTCTTCGTCGTGATTCCGGCCAGGATCGAACTGGCGACCTTCTGCGTGTAAAGCAGACGTGATAACCACTACACTACGGAACCATGTCTAAATTGCTGTCATATAACACCTATTGAACAAATTTCAACTAAATTTACAATTTAATTAAATATTATAATTTGGTTATTTTACAATCAAGTTATAATTAAGTTATATTATTTTAGACAATAAAATAGTGTACAATTAAACAAAAAATTTATATTTTTAACCTTATTGTATATATTATACAGTGGTCAATTTATAAAACAAATTAATAATTATTAATTAGGTACTTCTTTATTATTTGTATCATTAAAACGTAGGTACATTAATGGCAATACTTAAAACTTAAAAGACTATAGATAAGTACTTACCATACAACAATTTAATTTCTAGGGCTCGTTGCACCATCCGCCACAAACTCAATTCATGGAACCCAGACTTTCACAACTTGAAACTTTAGAAGCTAAGGTAATTAAACAATTTACATACCTACGTATCGATATAGAATAATAAATAGGTATTGTTATTTATTATAAATACGTAAATAAATAACAACAGTCAAAACAGAACCATGTAAAACCATATCGTTGTGGAAGATTTTTTTTAACTTATTTTTACTAACTTTTTTAGTACTTATTATGTTTCACTGTTGTATATATTATTCAAAAGTACATAATAATCATAATCATAAATTCCATGCGTATCTTGTACTAACCTCTCGGTAGTTGTACTATGTACTTTATACCTATTTATTACCTTCATACGTACCTATTAGGTATTCATTATTATTAGTTTATTACGTAAATAATTTAATAATTAACATTATTAAAAAGTAGTTATATTATTATAAAAAAAAAAATAATAACATATTGTACATATTGTACATATTGTACATTTTATACCCAATATTATATTTTTATTATCAAATATATTATTAAATATTATTATTATATACCGACTATCAAATACCAATACATATGCATATTATAATAAATATAATACTTTATAACATAATATAAGTATAAAATAAATGTTATAATTGAAATTCCTATCCATTATTTTTACCTATTTCTCAACCCTTATTGTCTGACAACAACATATTTTATATCGGTATTATACTCAAAGTTTTGTGTACAGTCTAATGATTTTGAAAACAAGTAAAATGCGATTAATGTTTTAAAAATAAATTTCCAGATGGCTAGCATTGAAGTTTCGTTGTCGACAACGTTGAAGAAACCGAAAAAGAGTTTGACTTCTGTCATACCATGCAGCCCTCAACCACCGATCCTTACTCAAAAGTCCATAACACCCATCAAAATCAACGATTATATGAATATAACGGATAACCACGACAAAGAAAATGTTGTGCAAAATAAGTAAGTTTTTCGTCAAAAAGGTTAATTATTGTGACCTTTGTTTCTGGATTGACGTATATTCCTTGTCTAATACTTTAAATTACTCACAGTATAAAACTTCAAACTCATCTAGTTGACGAAACCAATAAACAGAACAATCACAATCAAAACATGCAAAGTGACACGGTCAATGAAAGTGAAAAACAATCGCTGACGCAGAAAATAGAAAGCCTAAAAAGTGATATGGACCAAAAACGATTGGCTATTAAGAATATAAAAATGTCACTGGAACAGTTAGATGTTACTGAGTAAGAAAACCTATTAATACGGTATATTAGAAAAGAAGGAGCAATAAATAATTATTATAATCAACAGTTTTTTTTAACCAATCAATCGTATTTAATACGAATTTATATTTTGTTTATTCCAGTAACATTGATACAAGAATTCAACAAGCAGAGTTAGAATATCAACTGGGTAGAGAGGAGCTCAATTTGCTTAGTTTGATGGAAGAGATTAACAAACACAAGTCTCGTCTCGAAGAAATCGAACAACACACTGAACAAAATGAAAACAATACCTTATACAAGTATGTATTTATATAAATTATAATGAATATTATTAATTTTTAAACATCATAAAAGTTAACTCATAATTTTTGTAGCTATTTAATTTCTAATCCTGGGTCCGTGATCAGTTTAAAAGCTATAGAGTTAGAATATGATCCAAAGAGTCCTAAGTTTGGCGTGGGTTTGAGAAAAGATAAACCCGGGCTGTTTATCGACTGGACAGTGGATAATTTGGGATTTTCCAAAGGAGATAGGTGAGTTTTTTAAATATTCAAACCTAAATTTATTAATTAGAAAGTTTATTTAAATATTCAATTATAGAATCTGCTTAATAATAATCAGATGACATTTAGTGTAGTCGTGTTGATAATAATTCAAGTTGTCCTTATTTAATAATAAACCGTAAACTTAATTAAAACTTATGAGCAAATAATTAATAATACTATTTTTTTAAAGACCTCCTGTAATTAAATGTATTTAAACATGATAAATACTTTAATATAATTGTACATGTATATAATTGGTAACACAAATTAAGTCTAGATTGTGTAATATGTTTATTTATTTTGAATAAATAGATAAATAGAAATAGATATTATTATATTAAAATGTTCCTAGTTCTTAGTTTCTTACTATAAAAAAAAAAAAAATAATAATAATAATTACACTCGATTCGAATTTCGTTAGACTAATTGCATTATTAAACAATTTTTATTATATAAGAGGAGAATTTTGGATGTTCAAATACCCGTCAAAATTGAAAATCCTTTATATTCAATTGAAATTAAAATAAACAAAAGCAAAGGAATAGATACAGGTGTAAAGAGCCTGGAGGCGTTGATTTGGATTACTTTAATTTTGATAGATTTGAATGCAATGATAAATCAATATATTCGAAAAACAATTTTGAGCGAAGTTCATTAGATAATATATGTATTGATTAAAATTTTTACATTTATCAGTCTCTACGTTCAATATAATATATAACTCATAAAACCATTAAATTAGTAATCTAAATAACCAAATCTGACAGTACTTCGCTCTGAATCGTTTTTTCGAATGTAATGATTTATCATTAGGTAATGAGTGAACACTCAATAAAATTTTCAAGTCTTTGAGTTCAAAATTATCTGAGTTTTTGTGAAATATTGAAATCGAATTCGTTGAAATTTCTGTTTTCCTGAAAAATCCGTTTGTTCATAATTTTTGGTCGTTTTCCAATCGCATAGGGTCAATTTTGAAAAATTCGAAAAATGACCATAATAAAATATCAACCACTTTCCAACCAGAAACATATACTATTTGTGAAAATCGGAGCATTATTTCGGGTAGAAAAGTGCCTTCAGACATAAAAAAAAAGACACATTGCAAAACCAATACATTTTTGCTTCGCTCAAAATCTAATACGTAGGTACTTATATTTAATTTATTATTCTCCAAGATAATTTATATATAGACCCAAATTTTCTACCTACACCCACGGTTATTAGTTTATTACTAAGTATATGAACTATAGAGATACGTGGATATGATAAATACTAATAAACCATTCGTTTTAGGCTGTTGGAAGTGAATGGAAAAGTAATATTGTCAATGAAAAACAAGAACGATCTGAACCGTCTGTTGGAGGTATCACCGTCGTCTGTGCGCGTGGTCGTCGTGCACGATGGTCCGACGGCCGATCAACTGGAGTTGGCAGCACTCCGGCGAGAGTTGGTCGCGTGTCGAAAAGTCTCTGAAGAGACGGAACGGTCGAAGCACGCTTACAAGGCGGAAAACGTCAGGCTGTCGCACAGGGTGTCGTATCTGGAGGATCAGGTGTCTGAACTGATCAAGTGCCGGTCGTCGACGAACGGTGCCGGTGGTGGTGTACTATTCCAGAGGGGTTCCAACTCAGCGATGGTGCGCAGCAAAAGTCCCAAACACGGAGTGTCGGCCATACAACAGTACAAACGCAAACAGGTGGTGTACGACGACAGGCCTGCGCGAGCCACACTCGCTGACGGCCCGGTGAAAACGCGCATCCGAACTGTGCCCCGTCTGTATGGTAGTTCCGCATCCGTCGAGTCATTGGTCTCATCTGCAGACGCAATGGCCGCGACTAAGTCATTTGACGATTTGTCTCCCGGCAAACGAAACAAGTACGCCGTGGCCGGCGAACGCAACAGCAACCGAATGCGGCACATACGTGAAGCGCAGCAAACACTTTTCCGATTCCTCGACTCAGAATCTTCCGGTGCCCCGTATTTGCAACAGTGTAACGGAAATGGCGGCGGAAGCGTCAAATCATTGGATTTGCAACAGGATACGGCCTCCGACTCATCACACAATCAACGGCTCAAGAGCACCGAATATTACTCTCATCTAACAACTACGTCGTCCGGTTCTGCGGGAGGCTGTCCGTCTCCGCGACCGGGCAGCCGATCGCTCAATTACGATTCGGAACAGTCGGGCAGACGGGCCCCGATGCCGCCCAAAAAACCGTTGCGGTTGTCTTTGCAACAGCGACATAACAACAACAAAATCGACGACGACCCCGCCGACAACAGACGACACAGACATCACCACCGAAATCAATTAACACGTAATGATAGCGACGACGTCGATCTGTCCGCTATAAACAATACTATGTCGTGAAAATTATACAAAATATGACATCATGTTATTTACTATTTAGATCCCTATTTATATTATTATTACTAATTAAATAATTATTTCTACGCGAAAATAAAATGTGTATTGTTCTTTTTAACCCAACTACTCAATGACTTATCAACAATGAGATGCTATAATACATAGATCATTTTAATTTATAAAATTGTATAACAATAATAATAACCCATAAACTGACCAACTTATCTATATTTAAATCAGCGTAAGTATTTTATTAAAATCTTAATTGTTCCTTTTTATATCGATAAATTATAAATATTCATCAATGAATGTATCATATATTTTTTTTTTTTTTTTTTATTGACGAAATCTATACTTTATATACATATTCTTTGTAAATGTTTAGGTTTGATAAGAGACAAATAAAGTAAATATGTAATATTAATCGTGTGATTAGGGAGGGTTTCTGTTTAAAAGGGGATTGGGATGTTCATTGTGACTAATGTGCAAGATCCTTTTCTTGGGGTGAATGTAATGAAGGAGAACTTGGATTCGTTAATTTTAATTTTCCATCTTTTTATCCAGAGATCGATTATGTTGTGGACAATGATTGTGTTTTTATTGAAAGCCATAATTGCCGTGTCGTCCGCATAGGAACCAAGTTCAGTAAAGGAAGTTTTAGGAATGTCATATGTGATAATATTGTATAGAAAGGGGGCAATACCGCTGCCTTGGGAAACTCTGGCTAATTTGTTGAAGTAAATTGAGAGGCTCGAATTCTGGCGTACGACGAGATTACAGTCACTTAAGTACGATTTTATCAATAAGAAGTAAGGTGCAGGCAGAAATTTTTTTTAGTTTGAAAAGTATGCCATCTAACCAGTCCCTATCGAATGCTTGTTTATTAGTTATTTGTTGAGTTATAAAGGGTCCTGCCTCTTGAGAGTTAATTGAGAGGCAGCCCCAAGAAGAGTGTTTAGCATTAAGGTCTCCGGCGACAATAAAATGCTTAGGTACCTAGAGATTCGAAATAATTTATGAAATTGTTTGAGTTAATTTTAGATCCTGGCGGGCAGTAGATGGAAGATAATAACAGATTGAAATGTTTGTTTACGAAAACTAAGATGCTGGTTGGCGGTTGTTAAGTATCATATTTAAATATATTATATTTTTGATAATTTTAAATATTTTACCTAAGTAGTAATACGTTATAAATTCATAAGAAAAATTAAAATATTTAATTTACTATATCTCAAAAAACAAAGTTAATCTTAAATTATCTTTCTATATTATTAAGTATACTTAAATATTTATTTAGGACGTATGGTATCGCAAAAAATAAAAGTTGGTATTAAATAATTATTAATTTAGAACAAACAAAACCAATTGATAATTATGTTAAATAAGATACATAAAAATTACTGTGCACCTTTTTAAACAATTCCAAATATATTCATAATAATACAATACACATTTTTGTATAAACGTATAAATAAAGATGATTATGACTATAATATAAATTGGTATAAGAATTAAATTAAACTTACTGGTAGTTATAATATAAATATATTAAATAATATTATACTTACTTATTACTAAGTTCCTACACAAACACATTTTTTCATCACTTTATTAGTTATTATTTTATTAATTATATTTTATTTTAATTTGATAATTAGTTTTTTTATTTTATATTAAAAAAACATTATATCAAATGGGTGATGTATCAATATTGGGTTACTCAAGTTTTAAACAAAATTAAAAATATGATTGTAAAATTGTTAAGTAAAAAAATTAATAGATATTAATCATAGAATATTAGAATTATTAATTAGAAATAAGTAATTAACTACTAGAAGTAGAACGTTTAGAACCATAAAATTAAGGAAATTTTAAATTTAGCATAATATTTTTATTCACATTATACTTTCTTTAATTAGCAGCACTGTGGCCATTATTTTAATCATTGGCAACACCGTTCTAACTTATCTATCGCACACACTGTAGTTGATCCATCATTCGTTATAATCTATTCGAAGTGGGGAAAAAATTAAAAAAAAAACTAATAAGTCGTCTTGTTCTTACGAGACAACGGACCCAGAGGGCGTCCCAGACACAGTTGCAGTTGCATACTTTATGAAATTTTATACAGCGATAAACGAAACGAATATAATAATTATTGTCAACGAGTTTTGAACGTCCGCGTGCCATATTATAATTGTTTGTTCTTGTTGCATCAAATTTAACATCAAAAATGTCTGATAGCCATTTGGACGACGAGTACGACGAGTACAATTATGATCAAGATAAATTGGTCAACGGTGGACACAGTGGTAATGTTTTCAAATGAATACGAATTGTTTTATTTACCAAAGATTGTTTATTACGCCACACGATTATAACGTGGTTTAATTTTTTTTTTTTTTTATTCGAAAAATTTCAGGTAAAAACAGAAGTAAAAAAGAAGCTAGCGAACATACCAATCATTTCGATCCGAGCGGTCACTCTAGAAAAATATCGACCAAATTACAAAATACCGAATGTAACAAAAAGGAAGAAAACTTGAAACCACATCCAACCACCAGAAAGTAATTATTGGTACTCCGATAAACGTTGTCATATTACGATTTTTCTCTCTTTTTTTTTCTTTATTATTAATTTTTTTTTTCTTTTTTTTTTTTGTATTTTTATTGAATATCATAATGTATAATAATTGATTGTTGCCTGCCCATCGGTAGCAGTCGTATTAAATAACATAAATAAAATAATGACTTAAAATAAAAGAAAAAGACTAACGATGAACACAAAAATGCGTAAACAATAAACGCCTAGTTTACCTGGTTTGTCTTTTCTTTTCTTTTTATGGTAATATAATAATATTATCTATAGATGTTATATTTTTCAAATGTGTGTATTAATATTGTCTGAGATGTTATTCTTTAATGCATTTAAATAAATAAGTTGATTGATATTCTTGTTTGTTGTATTATTTAATTTATCGCACTATTAATATAACATCGCACCTTAAACTGTTAATTATTGTTAAAAGTCGTTACCACAATAATAAATAATATACCTATTATTAAATTATTTACAATATAAATTCCTTCAGATAAAACAACATAAATATAAACATCAAGGTCAAATTTAATTTATATGAAAAAAAAAAAAAACACTTTCATTTTTTTATTGACCGAATTAAAACATTTATGTTCACGTGCAATAGTATAAGCATATCGTATGTGTTAATGGCCTTAACATAAAAATGTAAATAAATAATATTGATATTTGAAAAGTATATCCTACTTAAATAAAAATAAAAGTATAATATAATTATGAAACAATTAGAATGTGATGTAATTTAGAGAGTTTAAATTGTGGGTGGCTACGCCTTCCTAATTTGTCGTCGGGGCGAGTTAAGTAGCGAGGAGTAAGTCAATAATTTAATGCGTACGTGTGTTGTAAACAAAAAAAAATGTAATGAAACATTATAGTGACTACAGTTGTGCACACAATAATTTTATTATTTGTCTATGCTACTGTATTGTACTGCGTATACATATTTTCTTTATGTCAACAACCAGATTTTATTTGTTAATAAATTTAATATTCATAAATTTTACTATTTGTACTATGTAATTATAAGAAAAATGATTTTATCGAAATAAATTTCTACTGTTAAGCAAACAAGATAAATAATTGAAATATACCTCCTTTTCAATGACAAAAATATAGTAAGTTATTTATTAATAATATAATATAATATGTAGGGCAGAGGACTTGTAGCTCTAAAAAAAGGCTAAATATGCAAGCACTTATGCACTTAAAACCTCTAAAATATGCACTTAAAAACTCTAAAATATGCACTTTTTTATGCTATTAAAATTTTATTATATAGATTAATTATAAAAAATATTTAAAATATGAAACATTACAAATACTAACTAAATTTAATTATACATTTTATTTGCTATACTATTAGTCCACGACCAATAACACATGAATAAAAACTTAATCTAAATGAAACTTTCAAAATTTTTTAACTTAATTTTATTGAAATGTATGTATATAAATTACGTGTTATTAATTCATTCTTCTGACCCTAAAAAAAATTACCAATATGTTAGAATTTTTTTTAAAAAAACCTACGGACGAAGTAAATAATATTTTCACCTTGAAAATTGCATTGAATAACTAAATGTTTTTTCAAATTTTCATTTTACTTATTTTTATATTTATTTTTATAAATTGTTCAAAATATTTCCTCAAAAACCATATATAAGTTAAATATGTCTCAAAAACCGAAAAATATCTAAATATGCACCATAAAATTACAGATTTGGCTTTGTCGTAACATGAAACATTTTTCTATATAGTTGGCCTTTTTTTACGGCTGCGCAAAACAAATATGCAAATGCTATAAGTCCTCTGCCCTAATAATATGTAATAAAAATTATGACGTAGCTAATGGATAGGAATAAAGAAATAATGACAATACTAATTTTAAAATATATATTTATAATATTTTATAACAATACAACCAGTAATAATAAACATCACACTTTATGTAATAACTTAACATGTACTTATAAATTATAATATAATATTGTAATTCATAGGTAATTATTTCAATCATTTAGTAAAAATAATAAAATTTAATTAGACCCCAAAACAATTTTTTTTTTTTTTCACTTATGTGCCCTATATTATTTTCCTTATAAAGATCTTTATTATTAAATGACCACAACATATAAAAATAAAATCAATATTAATTTAATTTATAAAACAAAATCTATAATATAATCTATAACGTATAAGGTCTGGACTTACTATATTGCTTTTTAATATGATCGAAATATGCAGTTAAAATATTAAAAAAATATACATTGAGTTTTTATCTTCAATACATTTACTGATCTGTAAACTAGATATTGTTTTTTATTTAACTTTTTTAACAATTACATAAATAATTATCAATATTGTCCAAATCAAAAAAGATATTTCTTTAATATGGAAAAATATTTTATTTGGTTAATATAATTATTAAACAGTTTACTTATAAAAAATATTGTTTGACAATACTTTTTATAAAAGTGAAAAGGCAAAAAATGCTTACAAAACTTCAAATATACTTTTTGCTTAAATTATGACAAAATGCAAAAATATGCAGTACAAAATTGTATATTCAAGTTTCATCATAAATCCCTATATATATATTAATATAAAGGTATATTATAAATATCTTATTACTTTATTAGATATTAAATATTAGATTTTATTACGGCATATTTTTTATGTTGCTCAATCGAATTTACAAAAACTTCATTAACTTCATTAAAAATTGGACCAAAATATGATACAACTCGCTGCTTCCATTTCATTAAATTTGGTCTGTTGGCATAAGGATCATAACCAGCTAATGCTAAAAGATATAAGTAATTAAAATTATTTTGTATCATTTCATTTTACTAATTTTAATCAAATACTTGGTTGTTCTATTTCGCAAATACCAATAACATCAGAAATTGAAATTTCATCTCCACATAAGAAACGTTTATCTTTCAGCCAAACATTTTCTATCAAATCCAATGTATCGTTCATTTTTTTTTCTAGTTGGGCCACTCTAACTTCATTTATTGGTTTTTGAGTCTTTAATGGCCAAATTACCTACAGCATATAAATTATACATACATTAACTCTATTGATGAAATTATCATAAGTAATAATATAATCATACTAAACAGTACCTACTTTATGTAAAAAATAAAGAGCACAATTAGCCCTAGTATTTAAATGTTGCCACTCGAGATATTCATCTACTCGTGCTTGTTTTATAGAATCTTTAGGGTACCAATGATCAGGTAGATTGTAAGTACGACAAATATAACGTAGAATCGCAATACTATAAAATATATCAATGTTTAAGGTTAAGAATTTAAGATATTAATGATTAATATTTTTAAATATATATAATATAATTAATATAATGGTTAGGTTTCTAATTAAACTTATAATTCCTCCCCTCGGCTCTCAGATAAATTTATAAATATATACAAATGTAATTATTAGTTCAATAAGAAAAAATAAGAAAAATTGATACGAGTATCTACATTAAATTAGTAATATAAGTATATGACCCATTGAAATTATCATCCAAATGTACTCTATATCAATTCATACACAAATTATTTTTAAATTTCACAAAACTTGAAAAATATTATCTTTTTTTATAGTGATATTTTTTGTTGATAGATATTGTTCACCTAATTCTATCTTCTCGTGAGTCAATTTAATATTTTTCGATGCATGATAATCCCCTTGATAAAATCCTAATCAATACGCTACTGATTCTGTCAATTTGTAAAGTTAAAATGAATTAATATTTTTATTACCTTTCAGTAAGAACAAATTCCTTGTCAACGATAATGGGCACCTTATTAAACGGATTAATAGTAGAAATTTTCTCTGTGAATTGTTCTCCTACAAAGTAAATATATTATTTTATAGTAAGACTAAATAATAATCTATCAAACTATCGTGTTACCTTTCAATAAATCCACAACCCGTCCTTCAAACGGAATTTCATTTTTTTTAATAATCATATATATTGCTCGGCACGGTTGTGACAATAAATTATAATAATATATTAATTTAGCCATGATTTTAAAACGTTCAAACTGTCGATGTATTTAAATATAGTTTTTATATTTTTAAAAAAGTTTAACTTGACTACTGGGGGTCTGAATGTAGTAATTTAATTTATTTCATATTATATAGCCATATTAAAAGCGTAGCCATAAACTATAAAAAATTGGAAAACTGTAGTCGGAACTTGTTTGGTTTTTGGTGTTAAATAAGTTCTAGTGATTAAGTTCAAATGTATGTATTATGATTTAGATTTAATATTTATGAAATATATTATTAATTATTATATAATAATTATGTATTACGTGATAAATTATTAAATATTGGAGAATTTAAAATAAATAAATAAATGTTTGATGGAATTAAGTGATAAGCCTTGATTATAAATTGATAACATTCTAAATATCCATGGAACATTCATTGTTCTTATCATAACCTTCAAAAATGTGTAACGATCAGATGATTAGGATTTACAATTTTCTTCTGTGATTTACTATTATACTGTAATTCTACGACTGTACCACACAAAAAAACATTCAAAATATCTGAAATAGTGCGTTTCGTTATTTGCGATTTTTTAACTTTTAATAAATATTCTTTTTCAAAGCAATAACTAGAAAAATGTCATTCAGAGCATTCACTCGAAAATTTTCCACTGGCAAGCAATTGCGTGCGCTTATAGACGAACAATTCACTCCGGATAAACTTAAAAGCTTCGAAAAACCAGGTAAATTAATTGAATATTTTATTTTGGTCATTATATTATGTATACTTAGGTACTTACTATTTGTTTTTTATTTAATCTTCAGAAGTCGTCCAAGGCGTGGAATTATGGAGAAAAGTTACCTATTATGTTGCATTGCCAGGCGTTCTGATAGCGTCCATTTACTGCATAAACGGACATTTAGAACATGAAAAACATTCGCACAGACCAGAGTTCATACCATATGAACATTTGCGTATCAGAACTAAAGTATGTTTTTACTTAAATTTTATTAAACATAATTCCATTTGAATACAATTCTCAGTAAATATTTAATACACTTTAACTGTTTTCAGAGATTTCCATGGGGAAACGGAGACCAAACTTTATTCCACAATCCAAAATTGAATGCCACTTCTAAAGGTTATGAAGTAGATGAATAAATATGACACTCGGTTTTGTATTATTTATCTGTAGTTAAATAATATAAATATAATAAAGTAATTACTGATTTCACAAAAAATGAATAATTTAATGTTAAAATATATCTATATACAAATAAAAACTTATTGGTAGACTTAAAATGATTTTTTTTTTTTTTTTTGTAGTTTAACTATGTATTTTGATACTTGCAAATGACACCAAACCATTACTGAATACATGTTGTTATTCATAATACTAATAAATTATTTGAAATGCATAAAATGAGATATACAAATTATATTAGATATCTTTTAATTTTTTATTAAAATATATAATTAATTACAAATAAAATATAACAAGTTACCCGCATTTATATTATATTAACAAAAATACTATTTCATACTTTAACAATTAAATTAATATATATATATATATATATATACATTAATTAGTTTTATTTAATTTAATAATACAATTCTTGTAATAATCAGCAGTTTTTTCAATCACCTTATGAGCTTCCTCATAATGAGGTGAAAAATTTGATTGAACTCTAGAAATCCACTTTGCTAAATTTGGACGATTCACTAATGGATCAAAACCACCAATTCCTAAAATGGAAATATAAAAAATTAATTCTTAAATTCATAATTCTCAAGTAAAACATTTTCTTACTTGGTTGTTCTACTTCACAAGCACCAACAAGATCAGAAATAGAAATTTCATTTCCGCACAAAAACGGTTTATCTTTTAACCAAATATTTTCTATTAAATCTAAATTTTCAATCATTCTTTTTTCTAAAATTGCAATTCTTTCTGTATTTGCTAGTTTTCCAGTCGTCAGTGAATATATTACCTAAAAAAAAATTGTAGTTAACAATTATTTGGATTGTTATAACATAACACATTTAAAAATAGTTTACCTTTTGCCGAATGTATTCAGTACAGTGAGCTCTAGTGTTGAGATGTTGCCACTCCAGATATTCATCAATACGAGCTTGCTTTTCAATATTTTTGGGATACCAATGATCTGCTACATCAAATGTACGGCACAAATATCGTAAAATAGCAATACTATAAAAAAAAAATAACCATTTAAAGAACAATTTGTATACATCCACAAAAAACTTCACCAAATTTGTGTTTTGTAAAATCAAAATATTAATTACCTCTCTATTAGAACAGTTCCTTTATCTTCTATACAAGGCACTTTTTTGAATGGATTTATATTTATGTACTCTTCAGTAAGATGTTCACCTGAATAATGAATAAAATAATT
This sequence comes from Tetraneura akinire, assembly GCA_021307375.1. Classification (NCBI taxonomy): domain Eukaryota; kingdom Metazoa; phylum Arthropoda; class Insecta; order Hemiptera; family Aphididae; genus Tetraneura; species Tetraneura akinire. The sequence continues at coordinate 6,452,663 of JAIUCT010000019.1, read as the reverse complement.
ATTATAATAAAATTATCACTAAATATATTTAATTAATGGGCACTTACCTTGTATCAAATTTAACAGTTTAGGTTCAAATGGAATTTCATTTTTTCTCATGAATATATATAGAACTCTGCTCGGTTGTGACAATAAATCATAATACAATTTAAGTTTACCCATTGTTAAAAAATGTATAAATAAATAAAAAATAATTTAACTAGTATGTAATTTTAAGAAAGAACAAGGATAAGTTATTAAAAAAACATTGGAGGAAGTAATGCGAAAGCGGTTGCCTCCTGGTTGATTAAACCGAAAAAAAAAAAGTAAACATTTAAATATTACTTTTAGTTATATACAAATTAAAGTTTATTTTATTCCTCTAGAAGTCTAGTACTCTGTGTGACCTATTAGACCTTATACCATATAATTTATTAATTTAATAAAAAATTATAAATTTAAATTATTTATGAATGAATATGATATATTCTGATTACAATAGTCAGCTGCCAAAGATTTTGATAAGAAAAGGAAGGGGTAACTTGTAGATGTAGAATATTGTATAGATAGTATTCGAAATCGGATTTGTGATCAATGATCATTTTAATCCAATTATTCCAACATTAATCCAGCGACACACTTAAGCATTCTAGCGTAAGTGTGCACAATTTTTAGTTGATGTAGACATGTTTACGAACAAATTTGTTTGTCGATAGGACGATAGTCCAAACAAAAATATGTACCTATGTATTTATATGTTGAAGTACTTACCCAGGTTAGGTTAGGACCCTAGGAGTATGATAACCAATAGATAAAAATCTTAACCTAACCTAATGGCTAAACTTCACAGAAATACTGTCACCCTGTCACGAAAATTTGTATTTTTTTTTCCTACAGTATTTTGAACTAATTAAATTAATTAAATGTTCAAAAGCTGTACTTGACTTTCTTGTAAAATTATTAAATAAATCGTCTTTATATAAATATAAAAAGTTTCACCGCTATGGCGCTATAATCTATAATCCTGTTGGCGTTTAAAAGTTTACCTTCATCACCTTCGTTTTTTAATATTTTTCAAAATTATGAATACAGCTGAGCGAACTCCACCTGTATTTGCCACATGATCACTACTGTTTTTGACAAACATATAGCGAACAAATAAATTATGAACAAACGTTTGTGTCCTTCATAAAATGTTTAAAAAATTTTCGACAAACAATGTTTGCCCAAATGTTTGTTAGATGTGGTTAAGGGGATTGGAAACATTATTAAGGAGTAGTGTTTAGACAATTATTGGTAACAAACTAACAACCAACAATTTCAAAGATTTAATAATAAAAATAAATATTTACCACAAAATAAATCATTTAAACAATTCATTTAGACCTAATTATAATAGAAATAATAATCATAACAATTATCATTTAAATAGTACTTAATAATAATAATATAAATCGATTTAATATTTTAATAATCCAAACAATAAAATGTAATAAATGTAATGAATCACATTAAACAAATCAGTATAAAAATATTAAAAATTATCATACTAATGATAATTGGCCTCCAAAACCTAATTACTTTGTAAGATCAAGTAATTATGATATGAGAATAATAACATGCACGCATTGCAATCGGAAAGGTCATAAAACTCATAAGTCATAAGTTATGAGTCATGACATAGGAGAGTGTCATAAAAACGAGATTATGATCGATATAAAAATAATAATAGAAATGATATTAATAATAAAAATAATTCAGGGAACGAATCAGGTTCGATCGCGGTAAACGGAACACGATCGATAAACAAACTTTCCGTAGACCCATCAGAAACTTCTTCCACATCTTTTCAGAATTAAAAGAAAATCATATTATAATATGCGAATATCAACATGTAGTAAAAATAATAAATTAGAATATTACTCTTCGATACAGCCATACAGGTAGTGTAATAAATAATTGTTTAAGAGGAGAATTAATGGTAGACGAAAAAGGATAGATTAGAGGAAATAAACGAAAAATGAAATAGAAACTAAAGGAAAAATTCAGGTTTTCAGACCTTAATGCCCAAAATTGCCAATTTTATCAAACATTATATAGGACAATAAAAAAGAGAATTTTACGAAATACTCCAAATCCTATATTTTATAACTGTGTTAAATTGTGTAATTTTTAATAAAATGAAATTATAATTAACTGATGGACGATGGATCGAATATATAATCGAAATCATAATATGACAAACTTGAGTATTCTGACAAACTTTATGTAACATTGCGGCACCGAATGTTCGTGTTCGTCATCTAATTAGTGCTCTAGTGTGTCAAGGTGTTATACGCGCATTTGCTCAAATATTATGCTTATGCTCGCCCTAAATCCATCAGTTGTTCCTAGTTAAGTATTCAAATAATTTAATTATCCAGACATAATTGTTGCGTAATAGCACGAATCGAACCAAACATTCGTTGATGTGTTTGTCAGTTTATCCATCAAGTTCGAATCGACTCTGAACAAATGTTTTGTTACAGTCTTACAGTAACATTATACACGCTTGGACATTTTGGAGTAATGTAACTGTGACATTGCGTAAGTGTGTCGCATGTTTTATGGGACAGAACGTATAATTATTTTTTTTAAATTCCTAAAATTCTTGAATTTTTGGAGGTGGCGCTGGCGCACTACGTAACATACATAGTCGGAAAATTGATAAAATTTACTACAAGAAAACAATATTACAATAATTCAAAATATTTAAAGTTTATACTGTTAAAAACGGTTGGACAAAAACGTACTTATCGGTTATCGCGACTACTGTAAAAATTATAAAAAAAAACTAGAAATAATTAATAATTCACTCTAGGAGGAAAATGCTCGGACATGCAATTTAATATTTCAATTTCTTCTACGCATTTTTCCTACATAATAAATCAATTTTGATTATTTAATTGATATGCTTAAGATACAAAAAAAAAAATTGCAAAGTTCTTTTCAAGTGGAAGGGATGATCGCTACGCCTCCCGGCTTCGCTCACTTCCTCAAGCGCCGCTTTGCGGATCTTTTAATGAGGATGGGGCTACGCCCCAAAGAACTACCATTACGACATACCTACCTAATACCTACCTCATAGACCTGATACTAGTGCAGTAGTGCGGATAGACAGTGGTTTTGTGTGACCTAAAACCTCCCTTGCGAGACCTTTGGATATTTACTCTATGATTGGTATCCATTATATGAGTATTATATAGGTATAAATAATCAAAATTATTAATTATTTCTAGTTTTTATAACAATTTTTTTTCATTTTTACGGTAGTCGCAATAACCAACAAGTACCGACAAAAATATTAAATTAAGAATAAAATTTTTGTTAAACTTGAAAAATGTATATTAAATTGTAAATATTTAAAACATTTGACTAGACATTCCTATATACGAAAACATAAATACTATACAAAAATATATAATCTAATAATGACAAAAAAAAAGCTATCATATTTTAACAATATTAATTCAATATATGGTAAAAAAAAAAAAAATGTAGATTATTAAAATATAACAAAATGAAGATTCCTTTATTAAATTAAAACTTTCAATATTAATTATAATTTTTTTGAAGTTTAAACTATTATAAGGGCAAATATTTTTTAATTTTTATTTATAAAAAAAAAAAAATTAAAAAAATCGTCAACTAACTTTAAGTACCTACTTGCAACGTACATAATTTTTGTTAGACAAATGTTATTCTAAAATTTTAATCATAACTTAAAAATAATGATCACAGTTATTAGTTTCTAAATTTCAAGTCTTAAAATTGTATATATCATGGTTTAACTAAATCATAATTTGTGTGTTGACAATTGAGCCAATTAATTCATAAGACCTATTTGATTTTCATTATGTATGTATACAATAGATATTATATAATATTTAACATGTACTATAAAACATACATACTATAAAAAATTTAATTAAAATATTAACACAGGTGCCAGATCAATAGTTAATAACACTTATTAAAAGTAATAATAATAACAATAATATGATGTCATAAAAATAGAAAACCAAACTTCTTTCTAGTGCTAGAAGTGGACGGAAGGGACATCATCCATTTTCTAAGACCAATCATCACAACTGATGACGTTACCAGTAATGCACCCACAACACTGAAAATATTTGGTATTTCATTGAAAAATATTATTTGCCATATAAATGCAAACACCACATCAACAGTTCTCGCAATAGCCACCAATCCCGCTTCTTCCAGTTGAGATGCAATGGTCAAAAGCATTTGTCCAGAAAAACTGAATATACCCAAAGCTACCACTAAAAGTCTTTCTGTGCCACATTTTGGCCAGCACAGTTTTCCAGTAGCCCAAGCAATACTAGAAGTTTGAAAAACTGAATAAGTAGCAAAACATACTAATATTACGCTGTAATGTAGGTTCTTCAACGTCCTAAGCACAATGTAAACTGTAGCTGAAAATATTGTCGATAAAAAAGCAGCTAATGGGCCTAAGAAATTATATTGTTTAGTTGAGTGTCCAAACAAAAATGGAGGTTTGCTCACCATTAATACTCCCAACATAGTTAATAATAATGTGAAATAGTGAAACAATCCACACGGTTCCTTAAGAAATATCCTGGCAAATACTGCAACCACTACAGGCACACTGAATATGATTACTGAAGCATCAGCTAAGGGCATAAGTCTAATTGCATAAAATATGAGTGATAACGAAGTTGCACCAGCAAATGAACGGAGCGTCAACATGAGTCTTTGGCCTTTGGGAAATGGAGTTTGGTTCTTATAAATTAATATTGGTATGGATGGCAACAATATTCCAACAAAACGTATGGTAGTTAGCTCCAATGGATCCACATCATTGAGCCATTTTACTATTAATGTACTAAGAGAGAAGAATACTGATGATAATGCTGCCAATAATACACCAAGAATGTTGATTTTCGTTTTTGGAGGTGGTGAAACGATTGGGGTTGTTGGTGAATTTGTCGATGCCGTGTCAGATTCCACTACCAAATTTCGTAGTTCAAACCTTTCAGCCATTTGTGCAGTTTAAGTATTAATCTTCTTTTCATACAAATCTGTAAACTTTAGATATTATTTTTTTATTAAACCCTATCTTAAACATCCTATAAAATAATGAATTTGTAAAGATTATTATTTAAATTTTAAAAAGGACATTTTTTTTTTTTTTTTTCTAACTACTAACTTTAAGAAATTCATAAACATGATTTAACATTTTTAAATTTTATTATCTCGACCACAGAGAAAATAAACGTGCAACTTTTGTATTGATTAGCTGTTCGATCAATTTGATAATGTTACCGGCAAGGTTATTATGGTAATGGTTATCTATGGTGGATCACCTTGGGTTATTATCACCATAGACTCAAAATATATTATAGCATAGAAAACATATTAAACGTACTATAGGCATATGATTATATGATCTATGATTATAGGTAGTCTATGATTATCACGATTTAAGATATCTTAAACCGTAGTTATTGGACAAACTAAACAAGAATTATTTTATTGAGTACGGAACAAGGAGAAGGGACTAATCACAGACGGTGGAATGTTGATTGATCATGTATTAACTATTTATTATATTTTTATTATTTAATAATTAATTGCAAACACGAATAGTAATATTTATAAAAGTATGATGATCGTTTATAGTATTAATTAATAGCAATTAGCAGTATAGCACTATTAAGTCTATTAAAGTATTAATGAAGGCATCAAACAAATAGCAAACAGATACCACCAAATTTGTTTAAACATTATATTAATTAAAAATATAAAAATATGATATAATATATTAATATTTATTTTATAATACCAATAAAAAAAAAAAAATTGAAAATCAACATCAAATCATTTATTATTTAATTAATAAATTAATACTACTAGGTACTTAATTTTGAATATTTACTTTAGATAAATTTTCATGATTTTTGACAATATGTATTAAATTAAACTAAATAATGTAGCAAATTAATTATTTATATCATCATGCATAATATAATAATTAAGTTTTTTTTTATATTAACAAACAAAATTTAATAAAACTTGTAGAATGATAGATTTTAATTTATAGATCAGGTGGCGAACCTGTTTTGGGTTAAGTGCCAAAATTTAAAATCAAGTTTTTTGAAATAAGCTCACGTGCCAAAAAAAAAATGAATTTTACTAAAATAGGTACGTACATAATATTATTAAAACCATAAACATTATTTATTATAACATTTATAAACACACATTTTCTTATCTATTATTAAAAATTTTTAAATTTTATTCTTAAAATTTCTCATACTAAAGTTTTAAAATATAATTTTTTTTAAGATAAGTAATATTTTTTTACGTTTTATTTTAATTTGGCGCGTCACTGAAATTTGGTCAACGTGTCATCACTTCTGGCACGCGTGTCATAGGTTCGCCACCTCTGTCATAGATGAATAAAATTCGATCAATAATAAATAACAATTTATTTGCACAGGTAATTTTAATATTATATAAAATTGTTTAAATTATATTTTTAAAACAGCTGTAAAGAGGATAGTTTTAAATTTTAATTAAAATTTGAATGCAATCATTACATTCGGAAATACGATTTTGAATAAAGTTCATCATATAATAAATATAAATTAATTAAAATGTTTACATTTATCAGCTCTACGTTTAATATATATATAATATACTTACCTATAAAACCACTAAATTAGTTAGGTATCTAACGATTCGATGCATTATATCGTGTTAATGAATAGCTTATGTTTAGATAAAATGATGTACCTAATATTGATTTTCCCACGAACCGATCAATTATGTTTAATTATTAATTTATTAATAATTTAAACAAAATTTACTTATTAATTAATTTATTTAATTTAAACAATTTTAAAAAAAATTATCTTCTAGTCGCCGACTGTGGTTTTCTTTTTTTATTGCATTTGAGAAATGCCATATCCCCATGTCGCTCTTATTTATTTTAATAATATAAGTAAACAAATTTATTGTGGTATTATCTGACTATACATGGTCGTCGTCTTCGACGTTATGTACAGTGGCGTATTTAGGATTTTGTCAAGGGGGGGGGATAAGAATTAATTAAGAGGTCAAAAACTCGAATATGATTCCCCGACCCCCCGCCCAACCACCAAAGTTACCATTAGATAATGTGCCAATTAATTTTTTTTACATTTATCAGTCTCTATACGTTCAATATAAATAATTTTACTGAAATTTCAACTATAAACACCTAGTGTTTATAGAGTCTTGAGATTTTCCTCATACTTTGGAAATTCGTTAAGACATATATCAGTATGTTTTAATAAAAATTTCCATATTTTTTAGCTTTTCTATTAATTTTTATTGTAAAAACTAAAAGTAGGTATTAAGAAATAATAAGAAGAATATTCGTATAGATCGGATCGGAAGATTTCTGTTTAAACTAAAAATACCAACTTTAAATAATTATAAAATTATTGAGACTTTGGATTTTTCTAATAATTTGATATGATGTTAACTAATATATGTAATGTGTAAATATACACCAGTAAAATTTTCAGACCATAATGCCAAAAATTGTCAATTTTATCTAAAATTATATACATAAAGACAAAATTTTTTTGAAATATTCAAAGTCCTATATTTTCTAGAAAAATTAACATAACGGTTCCAAAATATTACCCCATATATATAATTTCTATTATTCACATACACAATAAAATTTTGAAGTCTCTAACTTCAAAATTGCCAGAGTTATCGTGAAATATTGAAATTGAATTCGTCGAAATTTCAGTTTTCATGAGAAATGCCGTTTTTTCGTCGTTTTTTCTATCGCATAAGGTCAATTTTGAGAAATTTGAAAAATAACCTAAATAAAGTGCCAACTGCATGCAATTTTCTATTGGAAACCTATGATGCTATTCGTAAATATCGGAGCATTATTTCTGGTTGAAAAAGTATCTTCATACATAAAAATAAAAAAAAATCCGTATAAATACTTTAAATATAGATTTTACTGAAATTAAAACATTGAACAGTTATAAAAAAAATTTAGACTAGGAATTTTTTTAATGTTTTGATATCATGTTAAGTAGTATGTCAGTATATTTAAGTAAAATTTCAGACCTTAATGCCAAAATTTGCTAATTTTATCAAACATTATAACATAAACACGATAATTTTACGAAATATTCAAAGTCCTATATTTTGTAGAAAAATTAACGTAACGGTTCCACAATTTTACCACATAAATATAGTACCTATTTAAACACTCAATAAAATTTCCAAGTCTCTAACGTCAAAATTGCCCGAGTTATCGTGAAATATTAAAATCGAATTTGTCGAAATTTCAGATTTTGTGAAAAATACTGTTTTTTCGTCATTTTTACGTCGTTTATTCTACCACTTAGGGTAAATATAGTGAAATTCAAAAACCTAACCTAAATAAAGTACCAACACATCCACTTTCCAACCGGAAACATATACTATTCATGAAAATTGGAGCATTATTTAATAGTAAAAGTGTTTTCAGATATAAAAATCAAAAACAAAAATCACACATCATTGACATATTTTACAGCCTATGGGGGATTGATCCCCTTGATCCTCCCCCCCGTAAATACGCCACTGCTTCAATGTTATAATGAAATATATCAATATTATGATAATTTTATTCTGTAATTCTGTAATATTACATAATACCATAAATATAAAATTAACAATTTAATAAATCGGTGAATATGTATATAAAAAAAAAAAAGGCCAAGGGAGGGGATGTATCCCCCCCGTAAATACGCCACTGGTTATGTATGTGGGTTTCATAATGAGTTGAGGGATTATTTAACTGCCTATTCAGACTGTGATGGTGTTTCGATGTATGTTGATTTTATTTATTAAATATACAATGAAATTTGATTGAAAAGTTGATCGGTTATTTTAACAATATTTATCATGTTATTTTATGTTTAAAATTACAATTAAAATAAAAATAAATAAATGATGATATTTCATAATATCATTACAATTTGTTATGAAAATTCAACACTATCCTCTTTACACCTGTATAGTAGCGCAACCAGAAATATCAAATATGGGGGGGGGGGGGGGGGTCCATAAAATTACAAAATGTTTATACCTAATTAAAAAAAACGATAACACTTTGTATTATATTATAAAGATATTCATAACTTATTATTTTATGTATCCTTTAAGGGTATACTGATTTATAATTTTGTAATTTAGTCATAGTCTTTATTTAATTTGCTGTAACTATACATTGTATATTTATCTAAAAGGGTCTTAACCCGTTTATTATTATAAATAAAAATAAAATAAATAAAAATAAACATGTATAGTATTTAATATTAATAGGTATATACATAGTACTTTGAAAATGTTTGTATGTAATAGGTACTCAATAAATTGAGTATGCAAAACTCAATAAATTGAATATGCAGACCTATATAAAAAACAATTGTTATTAAATTGAAGAAATAAATTCGATTCATGGTGGGGGGTTCAAACCCGGGGACCACCCCTGGTTGCGCCACTGCACCTGTATCCATTCCCTTGCATTTTATACTTTAAACAGCTATAAAAAAAAAATTGTAAATGTAATAATATACAATTGGAACCGAGTTAAGTAAACTGTATTTTTTAAGCTTCAATAAAATTATAAAAATTTTCATCAATTTTATTTAACATTATAAAATATTGAAATATAATAAGAAGAATCCATATAAATACTTTAAATATTGATTTTACTGAAATTTTCACTTTAAACAGCTATAAAAAAAATTGACACTTGGGATTTATATGAGAATTATATGAGTAGGTATATTCCAGTAAAATTTTTAGACTTTAAAACCCAAAATTGCTAATTTTATCATACATTAATATATGTATACATAAAAACGAGGATTTTACGAAATATTCAAAATTCAAAATTTTGTAGAAAAATTAACGCAACGGTTTCAAATTTTTCAACATTATATATAGTACCTATGTGAACACTCAATAAAATTTTCATGTCTCTATCTTTAATTGCCCGATTTATCGTGAAATATTGAAATTGAATTCGTTGAAATTTCAGTTTTCGTGACAAATGCTGTTTTTTTTTTTTTATCATTTGTCAAAACGACCATTTTTCCATCGTATATAGGGTCTATTTTGAGAAATTTTGAAAAATAAGTAATAACCTAAATAAAGTATTATCTACACCCACTTTCCAACCAGAAACATATGCTATTTGTGAAAATCGGAGCATACTTTCAGGTAATAAAGTGTCTTCATTCATAAAAAAAAGACGCATCATTGTTAAACCAATAGATTTTTTCGCTTCATCCAATATCTAAAATATGTATATCTTAAAATTTACTATAGATACAATTGTTCACATATCTTTAAATTTAATACTTATGATAACGGTAATTAATGAATTGTTATATTTGCATTATCATTGTTATAAATAAAATGGTAAACTGTAGGTATATATTTTATTTTTTAGAATAATTTATAAAAATAAAATTTAATCTAAAAATACAAATTAATAGTTAATTTTCATGAATAAGGACAATGTCTATAGCATTACATAATAATCAAAACAAAATATAATTACTAGGTAAATTATATTTATATTAATATTTCATAGTTATATATTACATTTTGAAAATTATTTTAACATATACGTCATATTATAACAGCAAAATATTTAATTTTTTGAATGATTTATGTATTTATGTAATATTCTTTATATTCAAACAAAAATATATTATTATTACAGTAATTTATTATAGAAATATTGAAATAAATATGTTATGTAAAAAATAATATTTACATTTTATATGATTGATAGAGCCATACATATTTAATATAACATCCTATAATCAATAGTTACATTGAAAATCTCTTTATATACAATAGCAACATTGTATTTTTAATATATATGAAACACTAATAACTATTTGCATTAAATATACAAATAAAAATGAATCTTAAATCTTAAATAATAAAATTGTTTTAAATTTAGAAAATATATTTTTTTAAAATAAAATTAGGGTTTATATTTGTACATTTATAGCTTATGTCAATAAATTTATAAAATATTTAATAGTATTAAATTTATACATGTCTTTTGACCTTATTACTACCAGAATAATGATCATTATAGTTGAAAATATCACCGAGATCTTTTTGTTTGAATTTTTCAGAAACTACATTAATCAAACAACTATATTGTACTGCTAAAATATCCAAATGAGTTTCCTATTATAATTTATAACAAATATTATAAATTAAATGTTTTAAATTAATACAATAAATTACACTATAAATATATATAATTTACAATAACTTACAAGTTCTGCACGGGCATTAATGAAAATCTGTGTGAGAATACGCATGTCAGATAATAGTGTGTCACATGGATCTCTATCCATACAGGCGTATATTGCAAATGTCCAAGGAGCTACATCCTTGGGTGTTAAAATTTTTTTCATGACCCACTGAACAAAATAAGATATGATACCAGCACAGTGAACCTAAAGAAACATGTATTTAAAATTCAGATTTATTAACGATATTCATAAATAAAAATAATTTAAAATAAGTTTGATATTTCATAGTTAATGTATTAGATATTAAGTAGCTAGTGGATATTTGTATATCATCATATAATTATGGATATTATCATTTTACCTGAAGAAAGTAAGGAGCTCTTTCTATATTATGAACAGGATTCACTGATGTAGTACAATTAAGTGTTCTTCCAAATAAAAACTCGAACCATGTAGATGCCTGGGCACCTGGTGAACTCGGAGGAGGCTACAAATAATTTAATATTTTAAAAATTATTGTATTAACATGCATTTTAACTTACAGATGAATATTTCCAGTAGAATTCATATTTTTAGGAATATTATACATACCAATCCAAATTGAGGACAAGAAACACATTTTCTAATTTCTTTTAGTTCGGCACTATAATTTTCAAACTGTTCAATATGTGCCATCATTTCAGCTTTTGTTGGTAGTAATTTTTTATTCTTTACCACAGTTAAATCAAATTTTGGCTAAAAAATAATTCAAATTGTTACAATAATATTTATCTAATTCTAATTATTAATGTAGTATAACTATTATTTGTAATTTATATATTTATACACTATTTAGTACCTTAACAAACTAAAAATATAAAGTCAATTGAATTGATTTAGAGAACTTTGTGATTTTTTTAAAAAAGATAAAATTATAATTTAGCTGTTATTTTAAACTAATTATAAGAATCTATTTTGTATTTTATAAATACTTTTCTTTTTATTTCTATTTTAAATTATAACTTTACATGTTATTAGACTTTTTTAATCAGTTATAATTGATATTAAATATTAATATTATCCACTATACAGAATTATTGGTAATTTAAATGCATATAAAAATTTAATTATCATTAAATAGAACGATATATATTCTATATTATATTATAGTATAACAATGTCACTGTAAACCTTTCAATATTATATTTTATAATTTTTATTTTTTAGTAAATATACTCATATAGTAAGTTTTTAATATTCCAAAAATGACCAGTAATTTAAACTAAAGTGGACTTTTTTCCCTAATAATAAGCATAAATAATTACATAAATTAAAGAATATATTTTAATACTAACAACCACACATCTATCAGTTTCTTGATAAAATTTTTTAACATATATTTGAGGATCAACAGCTGGAGCAGTTAAAACATCGGGCAATTTTTCATCCATTTTTCTATGTATTTAAACAAAATATAATTTTGAAAATTGAACAAATATCATATTTAATACTATAAGAACATAATTTTTAGCATTTGGCTAATAAAAAATTATAATATTTCATTATTATTAATTTGTTATTCTTATTACTTGGCCAAATAAAGATATTCATGTCCATTTTGAGGGCAATCAATTTGATCAATTCGGCGAATTTGATTTCTGTCAATTGGCAATCTATATGGTCTACCAGATAAATCATCACTGAAATTTTAAAACTTATTAATAAGTATGTTTATATGATTACGTTAAAGTGGTTTTTAATTAAATCAATTTTAAATTTAAATGCATCCATGTATATTTGATAAATCGTTTTAAGCATATAAAACGAAGCGCGAGCGTTTTAAAGTGTTTACATGATATGGATACGTTTTAATTTTAAACCGTTCTAACACCATCATATAAACATAGGTACTAAATTAATAATTATAATATATTAATATAGGTAGATAAAGGAAATACAAAATATTACAGAGATGAATGGCGTTTCATTTTCGATGCTTTAGAACTTCTGCGACCCATTGTCCAAACTCTAAAATAATAATAAATTTTAAAATATACATTCTATATTATTTTATTTAAAATGTAATAAATAATAAGTTACCTATTAAAATTTATATTATTTGAATATACAATCGTATAAATAAAATTGTTTCAATAAAACAAACGTTGAAATGAAATTCTCAAATATAATCAAATACAAATGTTAATTAACACATTATATTTTATAGACCATCATTATTATGATAATAATAAAAATAAAATAACTCAACTAGAAAACTAGGTAATTGGTACCCAAGAGGCCAAGAATAGAGTAGAATGGATTTTATGTTTTTATAAACAAAAACATAAACTACGATATAACATAAAACCACATAAAACTTTTATCATTTGTATGACAACAGCTTGTTTAGAAAATAACCACAGCTGATATCTATACCACAGTATAAAGAATAATAATTCATAATTATTCTTTATACTGTGTCTATACCACGAACTAAGATATACCTTAGTATATCTAAGTTATATCTTATCTAGAATATATCTTAGTTCGTGGTCTATACTGTATAGTATAGATATCAGCTGTGCTTAAACCATGATAATTATCTATTATCTATAGCCATGGCTTAAACCAAGATCGGTTAATGGTGTTCCAGTTTCATGGAAAGGATAGCTTACATTTACAACCACAGACCTTAAAGTATTTGGTATATTTTATTCCATGCTATTTACTAATAAATTACATTATATCATAGATGGCGTTAAAGGATCATAGGTATATATACGTATAAGTTGATTTCAAAAGAATATTTGGGACTTATATTCGTATGTTGGGTAAAATACCTCGTACGCAACCATACTATCCATGACAAAATAGATACAGTATTAGGAAAAATAATAAGAATAGGTACTTATATAATATAGATTCTAAGATTTTCGATTACAATAAAAATTGATATTTTTTTTCAACTTTAAACAGCTACAAAAAAAAATTGAGAAATGGGATTTTTCTGATAATTTTGGTATCATGTTAAGTATTGTAATGCGAGTATATTTCAATAAAATTTTCAGACTTTAAAACCCAAATGTGCCAATTTTATCAAACATTATTATAGATAAAAACGAGAATTTTATGAAATATTCAAAGCTTTAAATTTTGTAGAAAAATTAACGTTACAGTTTCAAATTTTATTATAGGTGATGAGGATGACCTAATCAAATTTTCAAGTCTAAGTTCATTATAGCCTGAGTTATCGCGAAACATTAAAATGGAATTCGTTGAAATTTTTGTTTTCGTGAAAAAAGCTGTTTTTTCATCATTTTTTGGTAGTTTTTCCAATCACATAGTGTCAAATTTGAGAAAACCGAAAAATAATATAAATAAAATATAAACTACATCCACTTTTTAACTGGAAACATGTGCTATTCGTTAAAATCGGAGCATTATTTCGGGTCAAAAAAGTATTTACACACATAAAAAAAGACATACCTACATAATTGTAAAACCAATACATTCATCGTTTAGGTTTAATATGAAAGGTTTTAGGTGTTTAGTATTTATGAAAGTATTTATAAGAATAGTAAATTAATATTATTTTTACAATTTGGTCTATATTTTAAGCAAATGTAGTATGTAGAACATAAATTAAGGAAAATATTTTATTATTATTAGGTAATATAAAAGAACGATCTAGGTACTTTATGAAATATTTAAGTATTTTAAAGTTAAAATTTTTTTTTTTTGTCATTAGGAAATCGAAGCATTTTTTATTTTGGTTATTTATTCTTAGATTTACCACAATTATTATTGAAATATTTGGCATCTATTACCAGCCATATTGAAAATTAAAATAAATTAATACCTAGTATTAAATTGTAAAAAAAATCAAGTCACAAAATCACAAATAATAAAATTACAACTGCACAATGTATAATAATTTATTATTAATTAATATTATTTATGATATAATCACTCGATGTCGATATAATCGATTGTCGTTCAAACAGTGATGTCATAAAAGTGTGTCAGTTAATCGTTATTCATTTATAGAATAATTATTCATTTCATTACATTTACAAGATATTGAGAATATAACAAGTCAAATTGAAGTAAATTTGAAGTCAACATTTTCAATTAGGTATATTCCTTCAATATTTTATTATTAGAATATTGACGAGAGCCACCAATTTTCCAGTACACCACACGATAAGTTACTACCATGCGCATGCTTTCATCATTTATCATTCTATGATTGTTGTATTATGTGATTCATTTACCTGTTGATCACAGATCTGAGCACCTGTTACATTCAATTGTTCATCACATATAATTTTCAACAAGATGCTCCGATTATAGTCGTAGATTTATCACGTCAAAATAATAATGTCATACTGTCATAGCCTCATCTGTCGATCTACATTTAGAATTCGAAACAGAGACTTCTATACCTGCAAATACTACTCTACATATGGCTTTATATTTTACACGACCAAATTATTTCTTATAATCCGTTTAACGGAGAAGTTAGAAAATTTTTTTTTTGTAAATAATAGAGTTCTTATTTAATATACATCTCTATACTCTATATCTTGTAACGATTGTTTTTAGTAACATCGTACATTACTTCATAAGTAGGCCACGGATAATATGTTGAGTGTGCGGAATAATAGTGTCAAGATATAAATTGCTAACTAAGGAAATTCGGCGTGATATATAATATTGGTAGAAGGCTCGTGCAGGAGGTCAGTGACGGAAAAACGACAGTGACGGAAGAACGAGAGTGACTGAAGAACCCGAGTGAGTGATGAACGGATGTAAGTGAAGAACTACAGAAGAAGACGGAGTCAACGCCATCAGACTTTCAAATACAACCACGGGTCGTCTTCTTCTATTATTCCGTGTAATTATAATATTTTATATATACATTATAGATTTATACAATTACATATATCATAATTTTAAAAGTGTACTTCTTATAAAATACCTTTTGTCCATAATAATTAAATATCACACACCGAGGTCGAGTCCCCAAGACCTTGTAAAAATAAACAAAACTTAGCGCATTGAGGAGACGATAAGAGGGGACGTTACAATCTCATAATTAATAAATAGTATATAGATTTTAATACAAAATTAATTAAATAATCGTTTTGCTTGCCATCGAGATATATTTAATATTTATCAGCCTAAAAAATAATTTAATACGTTAATATACGAGAGTATATTATTATCTAAAAAAATTATTGTAAAAATTACTTCAGTTATGATTCTTTTTATCATCGGTGTATTTGGTTCACTTAGTTGTGGTCGTGGACAATTATTGATTGAAATATTGAACCCAAATAATTGATCTTGAGACTAAAAATTAATATTAGGTATACTAGAATAGTAAACACATCTTGTGACAATTTTGAATTTTTGAACATTATAGTAAAAAAAAAAATATATTAATTCTTATTAATTCTTGATCACGGTTTATTTGTGCTTCTAAATGCAACTAATCCAACTGTTAGCTATGTCTTCTGAGGCTCATAATACCTACTATTTCGTGCATAAAATCATAATTATAGTTATTTTGTGTTTTAATATCCTTATTGATTTGACTCATATCACACATTTTAATGGTAGAAATCTTCTTTCGTCTTTACATTACTGTATGACTGCAGCATAAGAATGCTACTAATTTATTCATTTTTCCTGTTAAAATTGCTCTTGAATATTATATTTATTCTTACAGTTGACTCAAATATAATTAATTTTAAATTTTTTAACCTTTATCAAATCTTGATAATTTATCAATATTCTACATCCTAAAGTATTTTTTGGTCCAATTACAAGTAGGTAGTATGTTTTCTTCCCGATAAAACATTTTTATGACAAGTATTTCAGCACCTTCCAATGAACACATATATTGGATCGTAACCTCATAAGTATTGTACTTTTTTGTACTCATTAAAAATTTAAAGTATAGTAGTAGCATGTATTATGTATAGTAATATACATTGTATATTTAATCAATGGTAGTAGTTTTTTTAAAAAAAATTTCTCCCCTAAAATATTGGTGCCCGGATCCTTCCTGTCCTTCCTAAAAACGTTTGTGGTTAAATATTTAATACTAACGTCATATTTGATATTTATACTCGTATGATATTATAATATATAATCAGTAGTAATTTTCAATATATTTATAATGTATAAATACAAATATTTTTTAAATAGGTACGTATATATGTAGCTAGGTACTAATCAAAATTAAAAAAAATTTTAAATAATCTTTTATATTTTTTAATAAATATTTCTTTTTGTTACTGATTTTTATTTAAAACAAATTAATTTTTTTGGGAATCTTCTAATATTAAGAATTTAATATATTATGATTTATAATTATATCATAATAATTATATATTTCATATTTTAAAATATGTGTTTAATAATTTAAAAAAATGGTAGGTACTTACAATAGTATACAACAATATGTTTTTAATATTTCAAAATATGATGTTTTTACATTATCATTCAACAGATTAGTATTATATTTATTATAAATTCTAATATTGATTTATAATATGAAGGTCATTGAGAAGCCAAACGATAATACAATTATATAATTTATATACCTAATCTAATTTACAATGTATTATACAATTATTGTAAACTCTCCAAAATTCGTTTCTATTCTTCTTTTTCCATATGTCAGTTATGCATAAGTAGGTACACTGTATGGCTGAAGATTTGACTAAAACATATTTTTCTTGTAGTAAAATTATTTTTTATGAATTAATTAAGAAAACTATACAGAAATAATGATGCTAGTAAGTATCTATTAAATATAATACGTTATAATATTATATAATGTAATTAAATATAACTTTTTAAGTGTTCATATATAATTAATATTATTTTAGATTTGTTGGATTATGTTATTTTTACATGGAGTTTTCACATTACCAGTATGTTTAAATCAACAAAGTTCTAAAGATTATGTGATACTAAGTGCACTTTTACCATTGCATTCGGGCGATGATTGTTCTGAAACTCAAATCAGAGGTATACAACAGTTAGCTGCATTAGAATACGGACTGAACAAAGTGAATGCAGATCTTAATCAATATGGAGATTTAAAAATTAGTAAGTTCAATTATTAATGATAAATATATTTTATATGTGTTTTAAATATTTCATTTTATAGGTTTACAGGTTTTAGACACGTGTTCCAATTCAAATAAAGCTTTAAAAGCCACTATGAAGGGATTGGTTGCTGCCGATCAAACATGTATTAAATCTCCATTATTTTTGGGTTAATTACATAAAAGTACTTTTTATTTTTATTTTAATTAAATATTTAAGAATTCATTATGTTCAGGGTACGTAGGTCCAGATAATTTAGAATCATTTATCAATGTTCATAAAATTACCTCTTTATTAAACAAAACACATATTTTACCATACAAGATTGATCTGAAAGAAAAGCCTGCAAATGTATTTTTTATCGGTCTTGATCAGACGGAATATAGAGCAAAAGTAAATTATGATATTTACAGTGTACTCAACGTTCATATTAAATAATTTTTTTTTGTTAGGCTATTATCACAATATTGAAAAATTTGGGATGGGAAAGTTATATAAGTGTAACGGAAGATTCAATTCAAGCAATTAATTTATCGGGTGTACTCATCGATTTGTCTGACGATGGGCAAATTTGTCCAATTGGAAAACCAATCATATTGCCTAAATTAGAAAATGGGCACACAGTTGTTTATAAACAAATTATGGAATGTAAGATATTTAATAATAATGAAGTACTACAAGTCTACAAATAAAATGTCGTTATTAAAATATTTTAAAAATTATAATATTATGTGAAAATAAACATTTTATTATATGTGCATTAAAAAGTTATAACTATTAACTCTACTCAATATAATAGAATAATAATTGTAATGTTAATTATTTTTAAAATATTTACTCTAATTTAAATAATTAAATTACTTATATCAATTTAATAAAATTTTAAAATAAATACAAAATTATTAGTACCATACCCAAATACCTATTCATTATATTAATTAATTTTTAATAAATTTTAAATTATATTCAATTTTAAAGTAGACAATATGTTCACCATTCGAATAATGCTAATATATAAAAATAATAGGTAGCAATAAATTTTAATACAATTAATATTTAATATACATAAAATATACATGATGAACATTATATATTTGAATAGCTTAATTTTTACATAATTGTTCAACAATACTAATATTACTGACAATGGTCATAACTTCATAGATATTAGGTAAGTAATCATACCTATAGGTAACCTAAATATTTTAAATTTAATATCCATAGTTAGGTATCTATCATTTTATAATATCGACTCTATAGAACCTACGAGTATTAAATGTAAAATATTTAGATTACCTACCTATGTACTTGTTTTGTTTTTTCCAATAATATAATATTTACAACTATCGACTTAAATTTTATAACTATTAATTTAAAAATATACACGTGTTATATAGTAGCAACACGAATCCAAATACACATTTCAGACATTAAATATATACAAAAATATATTTCTTTAGAGTGTAAAATTATCTTATAAGTTATAATATATTCATTATTTAGTTACAATTAACTCTAATTAAACGTATTTTCATAGTTAATTATTTTTGATAGGTTCTATCTTCTATGATATAATATAATAAAATAATATGTTTAATAATAAATAATAACATTCTAGTAAGTGTATAGGTTCTAAATGTTCAATTTTTAATGGTCAGTGACCATTGGTCACTCTATATAGAGATTTTAGTAATAATTATATTTTATCATGTATAAATAAATAAATAATAATTATACATATATTTTATTTCTTTATAAATTAAGATCAAGAACATACTGATGGAATAGTTGTAATTGTCGAAAAACCAGAAGCACTAAAATCTCTGTTGAAAATTATTTTAAATAGTGTTAAAGTAACGATACATCGATTCGTTGTGTATATAATTACTGTTGGATTGAAATTATGGGAATTACCAAAGTCCGACACATTGAATATGATAATTATGCAAG
Source organism: Tetraneura akinire (assembly GCA_021307375.1). Taxonomy (NCBI): domain Eukaryota; kingdom Metazoa; phylum Arthropoda; class Insecta; order Hemiptera; family Aphididae; genus Tetraneura; species Tetraneura akinire. The sequence goes on along the minus strand of JAIUCT010000019.1, from coordinate 6,432,261 downwards.
AATCCACGTAAACGCCCACACTTTTATAGGTACCATTATTTTAACATTAATATTTATGTTAATTATTTACAGAGAATTTAACGCTAAAAAAGAAATCAAACAATATTATAACGATTCGTTGATTATTAGTTACCACGAACAAACACAAGCTTATAAAAGAAACTGTAAAAACGACCCAATGTGTTTGGTATATATTATACTGGATGAGTGACGAATTAATGTTATATAAACATGCAATAATTAGTTAACATAATATTTTAGGACTCCTTTGAAGATGAGTTAGATTCAAGTGTTACGCCGATCACGTATTCAGTATATTTATTTGCGAATGCATTAAAAATGTCAATAGACCAAAAATGTAAGTATAATTTACGCTCTACAGGGATTTGTCGAAATCTCCAATCTATGTCTACTACGGAGTGGATGCCGTTGTTAAGGTCAGCTTCAACAATAATTAACGGAGCTGACGGACCTAAAAGAATTAGATTTCAAATGGAAACAGTACATCATGTTAGCATTTATACGTGGAACACGATCGCTACACAATATGATTTGGTAATAATAAAATATTTAAATGACTACTACGAATTTATATAATTGATTCTCATTAATGATATTGTCATCTGATCACGAAAAAAAGAAAAATCTGCAGTTTTATTATTTCACATTGGATCATACTTTAGTATATTAAAAAATATATATACATTATACATATTATATTTATTCATTGTAACAGCTAAAAATATGAATATAACATTATCACGTACAATTTGTTTAAATTAATAAATATTATAACAATAAAATATTATACCACATAAATACATAATGAAAATTTTAAAAAAATAGTATTTATAATACAATAGTTATAGGTATAATATATTATTATATATCATTGAATATTATTGCATTATAATAATACTAGTTAGGTATATTCTTATTCATTCTTATATTTAATTCATCAGTATATTATAATTAAAATTAATACCATTTTCCCTATTCGTAACCAAACTTGCATAATAAAATATTTTATTTTATTTAACGTTTTAATTAGGTATCTAATTTATTTAAAATTATTAATACAGATCGCTACAATGATGAATGGAGATAGACTGAATTTTATAAAAAATATATATTTGACTCCTTCGATACGAACCACTAGATCTAATCATCCGTCTTCGTGTCAATCGTATAAAACTAAATTATCAATAACTACTACAGAAACATTATCAGAAGAATCAACTAGTGTAAAAGAAGATGACTGGTCACCAATTTGGGAATTTCTACCCAATTCAGAAAAAAATCCAAAGATGAACGACAATTATCAAACAGTGATTGTAATATTGTGCATTTGTTTTGGTTTTCTTATATTCATGTTGGTGGCCATACGTATGCTATATAATTTGTTTAAATTTAATCAAGGGAATGACGAATCATCTAATAAAAAGAAAAAGAAATCATCAAAGAAACCAAGAAGATCGAGTTCTGTGGTGAGCAGAAGATTGAGTAGAACCAGTTCCATTATAAGTACAAGATCAAATTAACATATTGACTCGACATTAAAAGTTTTACAAAAATTATATTAATATAAAATACATACCATATTAGTAGAAAAAAAAAAAAAATATAACAATATTAGATAGGTATAGATACATAAAATAATATATAATATATTGTTTATAAATATTTTTTATTATATTATGTATTTATTGTATTACTATGATGATGTAGTAAAAACAAGGCATTACATCATTTTCTATACGATCACTCATATTATATTAAATAATACAATGGAGTTAATTATTAGTTGTACCTAATTTTAATTTAATTTATTGTAGATAATCCTTCAATTCATCTTGCATCTAAAAAAAAAAAACAAAAAAAAAATAGTTCTTAAGCCATTTATTAAATCGTGACTTTATACGTTTAAATTTTTAATTTATTAGAAATAGAAATTGTTTATTAGATGTCACGGTTTAACTATATGACTATATGAGCGACCATATTATACGCTATTATTTCCTGAAATCCTTGGGCTTTGGAATACTTTGTTTTTTAAGACTATTAACTATTAAGTGTGCACCTATAACTGATAATAAAAAAAAATCGAACATTATTACAAGGTTAGTAACAGTAGAGGAAATTTTTCTATGTAATTTTGGAACTAGCGTTAGGAAAAAGTGCGTTCTTATTTCTCTAAAACTTGCTCGTTTATTCGATATATTTTCGTAGCCGGGAGGAATTTTTAAGCAAAATATGACCTCGTATAATGATACGTATATTGATATTGAAAAGCCATGGTATAATAGATTTCCTGGTATACAGGTTTTGTTTTTTTTTATATCTGTAAGCTGTAACCATTTTCATTTTGTAAATATTATCAAAATTATAATGTTGATTTATAATTAATAAAGATTAATATATATATTTATACAATATATTGTTATATAATTTAACTATATAAGGTTTATAGTATCATCTATATGCAATATGCATAATACATTATTCATAGTTTCCCAAAATATGTAAACTGATATAAAATTATATAAAAAAGTTAATATAAATAATAATATAAAATTCTATAAGTCATTATAAAAAAAATTTCCATTTTTCTTCTATCCATTATAATATAAATCCTTTAATATACCTATCTAAAGATATGAACATCATAGAATTTAGTTAATTTAATATATCATACCATCAATATTAATAATTTATTTTATTAGGAAAATATCGTAGTAAAAGTGTCATCAAAAATAAAAAAAAGACACGCATTATTGTAAAACTAATACATTACTCGCTTCGCTCAAAATCTAAAATTTATACTACTAAAGTATCTATAAAATCACAGTAGATAAAGTTATATACCGCATATTAAGGTTAGGTTAAGTTAGAACGGCTGACCCGCTTAATTAGACAAGGAAAAGGTAGGACGGGATGGTCGACTAAAATAAATATGTACTCAAAATAAAAGAAAGATAGATTATGCGTATCGATTGATATCGTAGTTGGATGTCGCCGTTGTCGGATGGTGTTGCAGACGGAGGTGGTCCGGTCTCGGTTAATGCTGAAGACGAAAGTCACCCGCCGTTGGTGAGCGACGTAACTCACGTAATGTATCACGGAACGTACTTGTTCGGATTACCGACACCATCGTCGGCATGGCTTTAGTCGAAAGTTGTTGCTGTCTTCGTTACTGTCTTCGTCGAATGCCGCCGTTGTCGGATGGTGTTGCAGGCGGAGGTGGTCCGGTGGTGGTTAATGCTAAAGACGAAAGTCACCCGTCGTTGGTGAGCCGTAACTCACGTAATTTAAGTACCTATTCGGATACCGACACCATCGTCGGCATGGCTCTAGTCGAATGCTGTCGCTGATTTCGTTATTGTCTTCGTCGAATGCCGCCGCTAGCGTCAATGTTCTGGTACGGACTTCGGTATTATTAATTTAATAATAAAGATAAAAAAAAATAATAATAAAAAATGAAAAAAATAAAAAAAAAAAAAAAAAAAAAAAAAAATGAAAAAAAAAATAAATAAAAATAATAAAGATATTTGTTTTTTCGGTCTCCGGTCTACCTTATCTATTGCTCTACCAATACGTCCTCCCTGCACAACGTCAACCAGTGCCATCATCTTATTCTGAGTTACGCTCTTGCTCAGTTACCAATTTACACGTCTTAAATTTGTTTAACGTCATAAATAAATGCAAATCAATAACTTGTAACAATTCTGAATTTGCCTAAAAAAAAAAAAAAATAATAATAATTAAGATATTTATTTTTTCGGTCTTTTTAAGTGCTTTTACTCTACATATTTTATATTTCTCGTAATATTTACACAATTATAAATAATTGGTGACAACAGTTGAAATTATAATTACAAATAACATAATATGTATATGTCTAATACGGCGATGGTGTGGCCTTTAGTAATTTAGCTTATCAAACTGTTAATTTTCATTAAAATTTTTTACAAATAGTGTTATTCTATTTAACTAAATGTATCAATGTTGTTATTATTATTCACTATACCATTTTAAGTTGATAAAAACTCAAATATGTCTATAAATTCGGACAATAAATAATAAAAAGGTGGAGCAGAAAAAGTACTGTTTAAACGTGATTTTCTTCTTAATGATATTATAATTAATGTTACCTAATGATCCACACAAAAAAAAAAAAAAAAAAAATTACTTTACTAATAAACCTATATAAGAGAAGTTATTAAGTTCATTTATTAATTAGAGTACAAAATACTTATATAATTAATATACATTATTATACATACCAGTAGACATTAGCAGAGGTTAAAGTTACACCAAAATTAATGTTTTTTTTTTAATATAGGAGTATTAACTATTTTTTTATACTCGTATATAAATAATATTAGGTAATGATAATTATACAAATTTTCAATTTCAAATAAATTAAAAAATTGTCTATTGTCTCATAATACCAAATTATCATTGTATATGAACATAGTAGCAACCCTAAACATATGGAATAGAATTATTTTGGGATGGTTATATTTTTATTTGCCTGCAAAAAATTTTTGCCTAGTAAAGCCGATAGAAATTTTGAGAATTCAAAAATATTAAACATATTTATAATATTATCATCTTGTTTTTGTGATATTTATAAATTGATATTAAATATAGGTCTACATTCCCGTTTACATTTAAATAAACGAAATAAAGAAAATCATTACCTACCAGTGCACAAGACCGTGGACTCGATGTTTAATCGTTAGAAATGTCAAATTTATAAATATACAAGTATACATAAAAATATTTAATTCTTTGGCATATATTATTTAGGTAGGGGAGAGTGGGGCAAGTTGACTATCTTAAGGTTTCAACAATTACTCTACTATAATAATTTTAGTTTAATATTTTAGAAGTTAAAAATAATTTAAATAAAATTGATCATTTTGCCCTGTTACTGGGGCAAGATGACATTTCAATGGGGCGAGTTGACTACTATATTGTAAATGATAGGTATATCAAATTTCAAAATCAATTAACCATTTTTAAACAACTTTAATTAATGTAACAATACTTAAAAAACTTCATTAAAATCATATAGTAAAAATGAAAATATATCACTTGGTAAGATACTTAAACATTAAATATTAACATATTATAACATATAATCTGCGCAATGTTGGTTCAGGTATATTTTTTTACATATAATTTCGCACCATACCTATTATCCGAAAATCAATGTTTAATTAACAAGAATATTATAAGTTAAATAACTTTTAAAGTGATAAAAAAAAAAAACGAATCGTCATCTCGCCCCTGAATATATTTTTTTCACATTCTATTTAAAATTAAACACTATGATTTGAATATATAAATATTTTATATATTATATATATAAATAAAAATAATCTTAATTGAATTCATATTATTTTAGGTACATTAAATATATAAAAAACGATATTCTAAAATCGCATTTATATCTTATATTATATAAAAACTGATCTAACTAGTTAAATTTAAGATTTAGTATATTTTAGAATTTTTTTTTTATAGTATAAATTATATAATTTTTTCATTCATTATTTATTATTTATCGTATACCCCTAAAACTACATAATATATAAACTATTTATTCTATAATTTTTCATAACTGTTTAATATAAAATAATATAAATACAATATAGTGGACCTATAAATAAAGGTAAAGACCTTTAAATAGGTAATAAATAGGTATCGTTTTTTTTTTTTAAGATTATTTTAATATTTAATTATAAAACCATATAAAATGTTTGTGAATTATAATAAAAGTAATAGGTATTTAATTATTTCTAAGGAGAACAAGTTCTTAAATTTTAAATTTTAATTATATAGAGGTTATTTGTTTATTGAGAATGATAATTTATATTTTTCATAACCTGAAGAAATATATTGTTTCTAACATTTTAATAATATTAAAATTATATGTATTAGGTACATATTATTAGTTATTACTGTTAAAACGAGTATATATTTTGTAAACTCTTATTCTTTCCATAATATAACCCACAAATCTAATCTATACGCTTATCAAAATAATATAAAAACGTAATAATAATTTTTATACTTCTAGGTACTTAAATACAGTGTTGAGAAGGAACTTGTTCCAAAAGCAATGGATTTCTGGAACGAGTTCCTTTTGAAAGAACGATGCTAGGAACGGCTTCCTTCAAAAATAATGGAACGAGGAAAATGAACGAATTCTTTTTATTGAGGAACGTGAATTAAAATCACAGTTCCTATTTTCTTTTAATTTAAATAATAGATATATATATTATATTATCATGTAATGTAATATAATACCTATAGTTTTCTTTGTTTCTAACTTCTAAATGTTGTTAACAAGAAGGTATTTTTAGATGGTTAATGTTGGGTATTAATAATGGAAAGACTCTCCACACCATAGCATAATATCGTAGGCTATTTAAAACAATTTAAATCGATTATAAAATACCGATATTTTGGCTATAAGAATAGGAACGAAATATGGAACGAGTTCATTATTTAGGAAAAGAACGAGGAATTAAACGAGATCTTTTTAAAAAGGAACTTTCCCGACACTGCTTAAAAATCGATGATTTTATAATCATAAATACTAAATAAAAGCTGTGAAATTATGACAATCGTCTCACCAACTCTCTTTCCACCACTTATGCATTACGAAAATTTGTTTACATCATTAATTTGTGTGTAATTTGTATGAATTTTTACAATATTTTTCAGAATTTTTCCCATGTCACTTTTCCCGCTACAACAATTTTACCCTAGGGTGGCTGGCGAGACGTTACTTCAGCCTCCCATTTAAAAATTTCGAAATTTTATTTTTACCATAGTTATGTGCTCTTATGACTATTTGTATAAATTTATACGATAAAAATAATTATATTAATATTAATTTACATTTTTATTTGCGTATTTGTTTTGATTTTATGATACATACCTTATCATACAATATAAGTACTACAAACAAGTTGTTTTATGATCATAAAATTTAAATATTTTATTTTTAAATTTATTTCTTCCTTTTTCGGTTGAAAATTATATTATTTATATCTATAAATATTAATAATTTATAATGCTTTGAAAAATAATTAAATTAGAATTATTAAAAAATATTTGTACCTAATATATACCTATAATGAATAATGTACTCGTATAGATATTATTTAAATAAAATGTACACCTTAGGCTACCGATACTATGAATGCGAGTTCTGACGTAAAAATTCAAATTGTTTTGATCGTTCAAATGGTTCTGACGTAATCGTTGCTGCTATTAACACTCTCATCGGAAAACAGGCATTTGTTTGTTCGGATGAATTTGTTAGAATTCGTCGTAATTCGTCAGAAAAATTTTCCTAAGCAGGTAACCTTTAGCTTTAGGAATTGTACTGCAATGACTTAATGTTCATTCATCGTTATAAAAATAATTAAAATATTATAATTCTATTCTGATAAATGAATGAATATTTAATATGTATAAATCCATAATAAGATTTCGCAATGTAAATTAAGCAGTTAATATAAATATTAAATATGAATCATTTCATGATTATAGTTTATTTTGGAAATACCACAAAAAGAGCTCTGCATAAAAAAACATAAAATATTATTTATAAAATATTTTCGATTGCTTCCATTTTATTAACCCGATTGCAGTAAAAGTTAGTTTAGGTACTTATTGCTCGTATTACTACTTTGAGAAATTGTCTATACCGTGTGATTTAATGTCATTTTACATTTTGAGCGAAGCGAGAAATGCATTATTGGTTTTACAATGATGTGTTTTTTTCTTTTTCTTTTTTTTTTATGTCTGAAGACACTTTTACTATCAGAAATAATGCTCCTATTTTCACGAATAGCATATGTTTCCGGTTGAAAAGTGTATGTAGTTGGTATACTTTATATAGGTCATTTTTTCGAATATCTCAAAATTGACTCTATGCGATAGAAAAAACGACGAAAATCGGCATTTTTCACGAAAACTGAAATTTTGAGGAATTCGATTTCAATATTTCATGATAACTCCTCATGCAATTTTGAAGTTTGAAGTTAGAAATTTGAAATTTTTTCGAGGTATTCAAATGAGTACTATATATATGTTGAAGTATTACGTTAATTTTTCTACAAAATATAAGACATTAAATATTTCGTAAAATTCTAGTTTTTAAATAATTTTTTTTCGATAGTGATAATTTTATAGAAATTGTAGTGACATCAAATAGTGTTTTATCTGATATAAGTTTGTTTAAACTTAAAGATTAATATTAATATTATTTAGTAAAAGTGCACCGTGCGGCGTGCACGTCATGTAAATTTTGTTCATCAAGGACGTCATGAAATATTTGACCATTTAAGAATCACGTCAAATCAGAATATAGAATAATAATCTCAACAACAAAATCCAAGTAATGAAGTAACGGTAAATCGTAAATAATTCATATTTTTTTTATGTATATAATTTTAGTAATTGTAAATTTCTCAGTATTATTATATTATAAATTTCTTGGATAAAAATTTTATTGTTATGTAATTACTAATTATTGTTATTATAAATATAACTTATCAATGTCTTATATTTAAAAATTATTATCATAAAATTATAATCATAATTTAGTCGCTTGCGTCGTAAATAATATACTTACATAATTTATATAGTAAATATTTTATTTTATTCTATTAATTATTATTAATTTATTTTATGTAATGTATATTAATATTATCTATATTTATAAAAAAAAAAAAAAAATATATGGAATAATAAAAATACAGCTAATTTAAAAAATACATTTTAGATAGGTATAAAATTAAAAAAGTTGTTCGAAAAAATTAATATATATAAATATATTATAGTAGATAATGTAATATATTATTATTGTGAATTAATAAAAAATTTCATCAATCATTTTTTATTATAAAGTTATTAAATTATTATAAAACAAATACGTTATATTATACACCTATGTAGAATATTAATAAAACAAATTTCATAATATAACATTATTACCAAATATCACCGTCTCTAAAAAATTTTAGGGTTTAATATTATAAATTTATAAGTACCTATAGACATAAAATAACAAATGTAGATCAATAAAGTTTTTTTTATATATAAACATTAAAGACTAATCGTTTTCTATAGAAAAAAAAATATATATATATATTAATTTATGTGTAATTCGAAAAACACGCAATTATAATATAATAAATAATAATTATTATTTTATCAACTTCCAGCTACCATAATTTTGTTCTTTTAATAAAAAAAAAAAAAATAATAATAATAATAAATAAATAATATAATACACAGTTCCAGTATAACGTAATGATTAATCTCTGAACGGATCAATATTAAATTGTCGTTAACTACACAAGGATTATTCGAAACGTGTGTATAATTTGCATATCGATTGTCTATGGATTTTCATACTGAGGTCAATCGCAATATATATTATATGGTAGGTATTTAAAAAAAAAAATCTATCTGCTTTCATTTGGACGCCTTCGATCTGCATGATATTATAATATTTATAAGTATAGGTATATCGAAATATTACAAAATAAGAATAATAAGAACAAAATAATAATAAATAATAATAACATAACAATAATAATAAGATCAGGAAGCGTCAAACAAAATATAATCGATGAATAAAATTAAAGTCAAGGTTTTTGCAGCAATGACCGCCGTTGTTATAGTTAATGCGAATAAGTACCTACTTATATATTACCTATATATTGTTTAAAGGGTCGATAATTTATAGTTCTTTTTTTTTTTTTTTCAATCGTTTAATTAAATTATTTATTTATAATGTTTATCATAGGCACATAATTGTTGGGTGTATCGAATTGAAAAAGCAGCTATTTTGTAGGTATTGTAGAGCTATAATACAAGATATATACATCACATTTACGCCTTATTATTATAACTTTACGAACCTCACGATAACTTTTACGCATTCTTCAACTTACCTATACCTATATAAAAGCATCCGTGTAATAATAAATAATTATATGAGGTTAGGTTAATAAAAAAGGTTTGTTTCATAATGCTTTTTATTGCTATCACGATTATTATTATTATTATTATTATTATTTTTTTTTTACCCTCCAAGGTCTTACGTTGGATATGTTTATTATACAGGTACTTATGTCAAAGAAAAAAAAAAATGCAAGTTTACGTGTATATTCAGCATGATTGTAGCGTTGCGTGTCTTGCGGTGTCCGCGTTGTTGTAGGCGACAACTCCCGTGGTGAAATTGAAATAATATATTATATTAAACAGAAACAAATTGACATTAGGTAATGACGTTTAATGTCGTGATTTTGCAATAATATTTTTCTTTCATAAAAATAATTTATTAATTAATAATTATAAATAATTGAATTACCTTTGTTATATACCTACGTGTTATTTGCCGCCCTGCGCAAAGAATTTTACGCACTTACGAATTTAATAAGAAAAATTTCTCGATCGTACTATACTGTACCTGTACAAAGTACAATAATATATATAATATAATGTAATATAATACATTATTATGTATGATCTCGACTAGGTACTGAAAATTAACGTATAAACTGATAAAATGAAGTAATTATAAATTTTGTTTAAATATCAAAGTAAAGTATTTAAATATATTTTTAAAAACAATAATATATCACTGTACAATATTCACAGAAAAGCGATAGTGAAAATAAAACGTTAGAAAAATTATAGGGATCATAGAACTACAAATGTTAATATATTATACGTATATTATCTATGGTTTATAGAAATTTTACGTTAGTACCTATACCTAGCGAAGGAATTTTCTCGAATAGGATATGTTTCCGGTTGGAAAGTGGATTTAGTTGATATTTTATTCAGGTTATTTTTCGAATTTCTCGAAATTGAATCTATATGCGATAGGAAAACAACCAAAACACGATGAAAAAACTGCATTTTTCAGGAAACAGAAATTTCGTCCAATTCGTTTTAAATTTTTCACGATAACTCAGGTAATTTTAAACTTAGATACTTGAAAATTTTATTGGGTATTCAAATAGGTACTATATTATATGTGATAAAATTTTGGAACCTTTACGTTAATTTTTCTACAAAATATAGAACATTGAATATTTTCTGAAATTCTCGTTTTTATACGAGTATATTGATTAATATTTGAATGCAGTGATAAATCATTACATTCGAAAAACGATTCTGAGCGAAGTACTGTCAGATTTAGGTATTTATAGGTGACTCATTTAGGGGGTTTATGATAAATTATTTATATTGAAAGTAGAGCTCAAAATCGTTTTCACGAATGTAATGATTTATCATTGTATTCATATTCTAATTAAAATTAAACACTATGATTTACACATCTGTATGGCTGTATCCCTGCAGCAGGAGTATCAGATCTTCTTTTTTTTTTTATTAGATTTCCATATTCAATAGGAAGTAATATTCATAAATATAAAATTTAAAATAATACTGTAATGTAAATATAGGTATTTTATAAAATTATTATATTATTACATTTTGTTTTATTATTTAATTAGTTAGGTACAATGATTTCAATTTTTGTTAGCTGCATTCATAAATTCAAAACCTTGACGTTGTTATTAAGTAATAAAAATAATAGAAGTTAAAGAACTCAGAGGTCACTCTTATCAGCAATAATATATTACTTAAAAACTTTTCTTTTTTCATGTCTGCCGCTTCACGTCTTTACCTTATTATAGATAAACAATAATAACTAATCACTTCTAATTTATTTATTAAATTAAATGATGATAATAATAACAATAATAATAACAATAATAATAATAATAATAATAATAATAGGTAATAAAAGAAAAATTGATATAAGTACTCGTATATATAAATTATTGGATTTAATTAATATTTTAATAATGAAATACTAAGGTTAAACGTCTTAATATTTAATTTTAATTTCTTGTTAATTGTATTGCAGATTAGGTTATAACTTATGAACATATTACTATAATATCAATAATCAATATCAGATTGCATATAGAATAATATGAGGGATTTTGAGAATATTTGATATCTCCGTCCTTGTTAATTGTTATATTGATAAATAAATAACGAATTTAATAAATTCCTGATGAAGAAATGTGTCACGATTTATATTCAAAAAAATATTATTTGACAATATTACTATTCTTTATTTATTTTTTCACACATAATATGTTGTTGATCTATTTTGAGTTTACCTGTGGTTAATAAACATATAAACATACATCATACACCCAATTCATATAATAAATCATTAATAAATAACATTTTTTTTTTTTTTTTTTTTTTATATATTGTACCTGTACTGTGTTTTATAGTTTAGATTTATATTATGATTATGATTTTAATGTAATCTATTTGAACATTTCTTATTATTATTGCATTTAATTTTAAAAATTAATTAACAACAACACAGCCATTAATATTTTCAAAAAAAACGAGATAACAATATATTTATACTAATAAATAGCTTGTTTTTGTTTTTAATTCAGTCAATAAAAATAATAATTTACACGAAATATGGATAAACGTATATACAATTTAATCGGGTAAAAAATCTTAATCGTTTATTTTATATTATAATATCGCTAAATATGTGAATATGTGATTGCTTCCTACTCATATTTTTTCAACTAGTTTTAGATGTATAGGTAGCCAGAAATACTTAGGTTTATAATATATAATTAATAAAATCGTTATTCGTTGTTATTAGAGTTAAAACATATTTCACAATCATAAAAATACAGCCCACGATATGTTAATGAAAAACGCGATGATAGACATAATGTCAAAACGGTCTAGCAAATATGCGAATAATTCCTTTAAGTTAAATTTTGTATTATACAGTTTACTCGTATATTTAAGATGCGTCTATATTTAAGTAATTAAACCATTTTATACTCGTTCCTCATAACTTTATATCGTTTATTACAACTACATTTCACTAGTATTCTTATTATAAAAATTCACACTGTTTTAATTTTTTATTTTAACTATTTTCTATTTACACTATCGGCAACATATTATAATAGTAAAATATTATATACATTTAATTCACAATTTCTTCACTATATTATAGTATACAGTCATATCATGCAAATCAATTTTATTATATTGTCGTGTATTTACCTATAATATTCATAATATTAAAAATAAGATTATGGTATCTAAATTTATAAATTATTGTTTTAAAAATGTTCACCTTCAAAAATTGATTTTAAAGTAAGTAAATTTCCGCATTAAAATATATCTGTGGTTATAGTGGTTACTAGCTGGTTAGTTGTTACTTGTTAGTACTGTTTTAACTTTTAGAAGGTCATGAGCCAAATCTAAATATTATAATATTGGAAGCTATTGTTTACAATATAAGGAGGACATTGTTGAATTGGTCTGTAATCGGTGTATTCCCTTCAAGAACCTTAAGGACCTTACTCTTTTCTTTTTTTTTTTTTACATTTTTACCTTCAAATTTTAGGCATTATATTTTTTAATTTATTAATTTCTTATATTTTTCGTTTCTTCCATAAATTAACAAACAAACAAAAATATCACAGTGATTTAATTGTATAACTAAATGAGTAATAACTTTTGATTGAAATAAAATATTTATTTAAAAAAAAAGTCTATCAAAATTTATTTGTGTAGTAGTAGAAGAGGTAAGCTATGGTTCGGAACAATCATTTTTTTTACAAATTTTTAAAACATTTCAAAACTTCACAATGTTTTTATACTTTGTTAAATTAACTAAAAAAAATTAAATTTTATATGTGAAAAATACTTTTTGATTTTTATATACAGTTTTTATTTTTATTAAAAATAATTTATATAATATATGTACCTATATATGATAATATTTTAACGTTTTTACGTGTGATAATTATAAAAATTTCAATTTTTATGTTAAAAATTTATAAAATTTAGCGATACGAATTGCTTTTATAATAATTATTATCAAATTATTAATTTAATAAGAAATGGTTTTATTCTGCAAAAAAATAAAAATAAAAAAATAATCACATATTTTATATTAGTGACTATAAGTCTATAGGTCATATTTAGTATTTTTTTTTAAAAAATTTGAATCCAAATATAATATTAAATAATAACGTGCCATATTATTGTGTCCGTCTATAGCAAATAATGTTGCATCAGTTATCAAGTCAATATTACGGAATTTAAGTAGATAATATTATGTATGAAGAAAAAATTATAACTGTCAAAAATATTTTTTTATTGGCCTTGCTAATTATTTAAACTCCAGTTAAAGAAGTAAAATATATCATTATCTCATTAATACATTGTTTAATTAAAATATTCATAAATTATTTTTTTTATTCTTTTATTGTTGTAGTTTAGTTTTTATATAACTATAAAAATAGTTGGTTTATTCACTACATTTTATTTCAATGAATGTATCAATAATTTTAATTCTAATATTTTGCCATTTATGTATTATAATTACGCATAAATGAATTAAATTCGTAGGCGGTTATACGTATAATATTACATTATGTGTATTTATATGTTTATATGTAATAATTTATTATATATTTTATCAATTGGCACCAATAGTCATTTCTCTACATTTTATATAGTAAATTATTATCTGAAAAAAAAATAAAAATATGACGATGCACATATTATAATATATTATTGTTTGTGTTGTGTTGTACTCGTATATTTTATATTCTAGGTGTACGGCAAAAGATATGGCGGAAGGATTTGTTAAAGTGATGATTTGGCTATATACTGCGTAAATTTTATAACTTGACATTGAAATTGAATGTACCTACCTATATATATATTCAATGTAGTTTTATCGAATTTTTCGTATAAATAATAAAACTCCAAAGCAGTAAGAAAATTTAAATTGCTATGATTCTCGTATAATAAAAATACACATAAAGAATTATTTTTTGAAAGTAATGTGTATGATATTATTTAATCATAAAATTTAGTTTTGAATATTTACACGAAAAAAAAAAATGTTGATTTGGTTAAACTGACATTACAGATAATTCCAATTTCTGATATTTATTTCATAAATTATTTCATTTATATAATTTAATTAATTACATTTTAATTTATTTATTAAAATAATAAATTTCTTTTGTTTTTTATTATTGTAAATGCTAATTATAATTAATTTAGTAAAATCAGTTCAAGGGCAGAGAGATAACGAGGGAAAAATAGATAATAAATGAACAATAATAATATATTCTGCTCTTCATTTAAGCTACAGACGTTATACAGTCATAAACGAAGGATAATAATTGTATTGTATTATTTAACATTAAATTTTTTCACCGCGAGGTTTATTAATATATGAGGCCACGTTAATTTCAATGAATTAAAGAAGTGCATTTAAATAGTTATTTAAATATTCTATAGTGACTTAATAAAAGGGAGTATAATAAAAATTTAACTATTACTTTTGCCTTATATTAATTTATTAATTGAATCTATTATTATATTTCATAATTTTGTACGGATGTAAAGAATGGCGCGTGAAAAACTAAATTTGCTGAATGCAATATTACGTAAAATTTAGGTAAATATAATTAATCTGTACATTATAAATATATTTATACAGTTGTTGATGTACTTGAATTTATTGTATTCTACGTATTTGCATTACTAAATTCGTAAAAAAAAAAAATAATAATAATAACAAGTGCAAACTATTAAATTTTCAATGCAAAAACGATTTTGTATGTTAATAAGCAAGTAGGTACACGTATAATTGTATATAAACGAAAATACAAAAATCTGTTTCAAAATAATGTTACATTTTTATTTATACTTAAAACTTAAATACAAAATATAAATAATATACGTAATGTGTGAATACACACAAGAATTGTTACATATTTCTATATATAATATATTGTTATATTCCTATAGTGGAATGAACTAAAAAGAAAGTTTAATATATCAATGATTTTTATGCGAATACAACTATAAACTTGATTCAATTCGGTACACGGTAATAACTATTTATGTTATTTTAACTATAATTAATATCTATAAAATATCTGCTAAGTGTAATTTTAATACGTCTTGATTTAATATTAAGTATAATTCGTCTGATTTAAGATAAGAGTTCAAAATTAATATGTTTATTATAAACAGTACAATATTGCAATATTACATTATTTTTTTAGTTAGCCATAATTCACTGAACTGGCTATAGGTACCTATAGTATAATATAATATATTATAATATAATTAATATAGTCATGCTAATATGATATTTTTGAAGGTTAATATTATAATTTCACGATTTAGTCATTATTTTTAGTATGTACTTGTGTATTATTTAATATCCACGACTTATATAAATATTGTTGTTAACTATATTATGTCCGTATGATAGGACCCATCATTAACAGTGAAATTTACTCGACATGGTGTTAAGTAGAGTATAATGATAATAATATTATATCATTATACCGTTACATTGTCTTGTTTCATTAGTTAAACATGATATGATAATCTGATCCATAACCACATATTCGTATTATCTAATAGCAGGGTACCTAACCAAATAGAATTGTAAAATAGGAAATCTGTTCGTATGTACAATTTTCGTATTTATTGTCTTCTTTAATGCCCTTCTAACGCCATAAAAATTTATTTTGTCATTTATAATTATTTCCTCTTCCTACATTGTCTACTGTTTTCTACGGTAAAGTTCAAGGCTTATAAAAACAATAAATTAAAAGCTATACGTGATATAAAGTATAACTTTGTCTATTGATACACGTTACAATATTTGGCCAACCCTAAAAGGTTAGGTTTGGTTAGATTACACTACAGCAGTTTTATTATAGTAACCTAAAAATATAAAATAAACGTGTAAAATATTAAAATTGTGTAAAATACAAGTGACGTTTTATTACTCTTTTTATAATTATTATTATAAATTATTTTTAAATACGATTCATGTTATAAAAATATAATATAGTTATTATAAATTACCAATTTAGAAATTTATACCATCGTGACATGTAGGCAGTTTATAGTTAAATATAAAATAAGTATATAGTAATATTTCTCATTTATGGTAAATTTAAATTTTTCAAGTGTATAACCTTGATAAGAAATTTTTGTTATTGTTAGTCTGTACAAACTTAATATTTTATTTTTACCTTTAACAATATGATATAGTGATTCATCGGAAACAGTTCATTTATTATTATTGTAACATAATATTGGTATATACTATTATTTAATAACTATTTAATTATGACAAATGGAATATTTTTAAAATAAATTATTAAGTATATATAAATATTTACTAATT
Source organism: Tetraneura akinire (assembly GCA_021307375.1). Lineage (NCBI taxonomy): Eukaryota > Metazoa > Arthropoda > Insecta > Hemiptera > Aphididae > Tetraneura > Tetraneura akinire. The sequence goes on along the minus strand of JAIUCT010000019.1, from coordinate 6,414,917 downwards.
ACTAGAAAATATAAAGATATTCTTGAATTACCTATTATATATAACGCGTACTAACTACTAATTACAATTTAACTTATATATTCGATTCTTAGCGATTCTTAGATATTATTATTTCACATACAAATGTGTATAATTTAACATTTTATTAGTATTTTATTAAACGCGATCTAAATGTTAAAGTACATTAACTTATTTTTATAAACAGTGTACCTAATTAAAAAAATTTCTTCCATTATCTCACTTAAACATTATTTTAAATATATCTAATTAATATTTCTATATATAAAGTATGTAAGATTTAAAATTTAATAGTATAACATGTTGATTGAAATGACTCCTCAACCTACAAACCTACAGCTTCCACCAAAATCACAAGGCCACATTTACTTTGGGTATACACGAGAAAATTAGATTCGATGTCGATTTATCGATTATAATAATTATATTTATAGTTTATACATCACGGTTTCAAGTATTATTTTGTTTATTTGTTTTTATCCGGAAATATTTTAAGTAGTAAATCATAGCAAGGTAAGAATAAGTTGAATCATAATTATTTATCGCTGATTTCTTAATCATTAAATTCATGTTTATTATTTAAATAAGTAAAATTTAATGCATCAATTATATTTGTATATATTATAATAGAATTGAGTTGATATTCTCACTGAGTATAATGCACGACTTTATACCTATATATATATATATATGTAATTATTTAATTATTGAATAATACATGACTTATAATAGCCAATAGACATATGGAATGTTTACTATATGCTGAACTTAGAAATATTTATTTTTATTTTCAGAAGAAGACTTCATTATAAGCGCAGAAATAAAATTATATTATAAACAAATTGTTAACACTTAGTAAGTCATATCAAAGATGAACTATTTTTAAAAAATATATAAATTTCTATAAATACAGAATGTGGGTACCATTAAATTCATTAAAAAATACCAAATATGATACAATTTCTATTGATACTTATAATTCAATAATTGTTAAACAAAAAATTTAGGTAGGTCGGCGTTTACGTACGTACGTACGAGTAGGTACCTATATATTTTTTTTTTATATCTAATTAGCAAGCATAATCCTCTTAATGTGCTCAAGCTCAATGCTCATCTTTAAATTAAATTCATTTATGTTTTAAAATATCTTTGGGTTTCGGTGAGCTTATGTTGAGAACTAACATAAGGCGTATAATAGTGCTAAAAGGTAATAGTGCTAAAAGATATAGTTTTGAACGATGTTACCTATATACGTGTTGTGTAATATGTAAACGACATCAACTCGACTGTGTGGAAAAAACGGATAATAATATTATATAAAAATGTGACCGAAAGAAACTTGTTTATTAGCATCGTTGACCTTGTACCAATATAATAATATAACAATAATAATATAATATTTGTATTATTATAAGAAAAGAAGAGAAAAAAAAATAGGGGAATTTACACAAAAAACCGACAACGGGGGACCGACCGACCGACCGACCGACCACGGTATAATTTGTCCGAATGATGACGACGGGGAGAACTGCTAATATCCTGCGCGAGTTGGAGGAAAACTTGGACGTAAAAATATTAATACTTCGAGCTTAAGTGGGGACCGTATAAAAAGGTCATTAGGAATCAATCATACGTCCATTGAAACATTTATCGTTGGTGCGGGCGCTAAAATCATAATAATTCGGGTTATATTTTTATTTGAATGCGTGCATAATATCATACTCGTGTATATATGCATCAATTACCGTTTGTGAATTTGCCATTTTTTTCTTCCATCCTGAAAATCAATATTGCTGTATAACCAACATTGTCTCAGTTAAAAACCAGTAAGTGTTCATTCCATTATGATCCACCGCCGCTGTTGTAACGTTTTGTAAAATAACCGAGTTTATATTATTACATACTTAATATAATATCATACATAATATCTACGAGTAATACGAGTATTTAAATACAATCGCAGTGAAAAGTAAAATAATCACATTATAGTTTTAATTATAAGGAATTTGCCATTTTTATCTATATAACGTTACCTACTAAATATTAGAAGATAATGTTCATGTTATAATATGCAATACAAAAATTATACGTAAAAATAAATTCATACGCTAAATAAAGATTAAATTAAGTTTTAAAAATGAGAGAACGATTAACGTAACTTTACAATGTCATTCGGATTAAATATTTTTATAATATATTTTAAATTTGAGGTGGTGACCGGCGAGATAATCGATAATGCGTAATTATTTTAATTGAAATTTTGAAATTGAAATTAATGACAGATTTATTAATATTGTTCGAAACTGTTTATACATAAACGAACTATCGTTAATACTATTGTAAAGTAAATAAGAAACTCGTAATGTACATCAATTTTTTCAAGTAATTAGTTATTAATGGTCATTCAATCGGCAATTTGTATATATTATGATAATCAAACAATACGAATTTATATTTTATATTAGTACCTATATAATAATATTATGATAATAATCAATAGATAAAAAATAGATTCGAAATACGTTTTATTTAAAACAATTAAAAACAATTTGATTATAACAGATCTCATTCGAAGAAAGTTTGATTTACCTTGATCTTCAAATTATATAATAGATACCTAACAATAATTATTTTTTTAAGTTTTCACAATAAATTAAATATAATTACACAATAATTTAAATATAATAAATTATACTCGTATATTTTTCTCGCTTTACAATAATTATTTAAGACATTTATAAGATATTCATTATTCACATTCAAATTGTATTTATATTTGCGCGTGAATACATATTTTATAACCATATACCATGAACCACGAAATTGTGTAATTATATTTTAAAAGTTGTTTGCCGTTGGGAATTTACAATATTTGTTTATCTAGTGTAATACAATAAAAAATAATATTGGAAAGAAAAGTAAATGATAGAAATATAGGTACATCGTACATGGACATCACTAATTAACATTTATGATTATAGATTGAGTTTTTATTAGAAAAACAAGTTTAAATATGAAAAAAAAAATGTTTATATTATTGATTTAAATTATTCATACCCATAGTATATTGATCTTTCGAAATATTGCACGTTAATAATACTGCACTAATAATACCTAATATTATATTATATTATATTATACTAATTCTCTGATTATTGTGATCAATAATATTTTAGTCACTATAATTACAAATCATTACATAAAATAAAAATACAAGAAAAATAAAATTTACGGATTTTCATGAATATAATATTGAGAAGTCTCTGTTGTACGCGTATTTTAACAATATTAGAGACTGCACACGAGCACAGATTATTGTACTGATTCGGGTATGGACGGTATGGTATATATTGTCAATAATGAAAGCCGTCGATATTTTATAAAACACAATGTTATATTAAATTTTATTGAAATAAATAATAATTTTTTCCGAATAAAATATATTTCGGTATTTCATTCTTACACATAGATACGTAAATACGATATTAACTATACACTGGCAGAATAACGTTATAGCGAACGTACGAGATTTAATACGTTTAAGTAGATGCCTGCTGATCATAGTAATTACACTTCAAATCGTGTTTTAATTCATTGTTTGTGTCATCATCGTCTACATAAAATATAACAATAATTACGACGTACGTTATACACGTGCTCGTATATTATCACTTTCGCTCATTAATGCCATAAACTTATTCCCAGAATCATAATATTACACGGTTCAAGTAGTGATGATATCGTCTTTCGCACACATAATATAGACGAAAACTCTGTGTAATAATTATTATTATAGTAGGCGATACATCAATCGTAAAACGTGAAACGGATTCGTTTCTATATGTTTTAAAGAAGGAATCGAAAATTGTACAATATTAATTTATACCGACTGTACGTTATAATTTTTAGAAAATCCCCATTCCTATAGTACGTATATACTATATAATACTATTGTACTATTGTGATTCTGCAAACTTAAATGCATGATAATAATAATTACAAAAACATAATAATATTAACGAAAAAATGATAATATTAACTAAGATTTATTTCGTTATTATAATTATTCAACTTTGATAGTCTCATATAAAGATTGATCTCTATAGGCTTCGTTATTATAATAATATTACATAATTATTTAGTTATTGTGTTTCACAAGTTGTTAAAAAATGATTAAACAACAAATGTTAAAAATATAGTAATAATATTTTTCATTATTAAGTTAACTATTATAACATAATATTATATCTATACCTATATAATAAATAATAATACATCGTGTTAGTATTGGGACACCCGACGCGTTCGACCTTATATACTTTAACCGTCGCCAGTTCCATCGACTTATATCTTATATTATGGAACTCTTGTACTTATTATTAGAATTATTTATATATATATTATTGATGTTTAACCTAATGACGTTTCCCAGCCGACGTCTACGATGTCAACGTGCTATAATAATATAAATCTTACGACCTGGTCGGCATTGAAACGTGCGTGTTCGTATAGTAAAGTAATAGTTTTTTTCGCGCCAATTTCAAAATCGTAACACGACCGAAGAATTATGTCGTCGTCGTCGTGACGACCTGGAGATAATAGATGATACGTTTGATCTAAACAAACAGTATATTATAATTTATAATATTGTTATAATTCGTACGTATACCCATTATCATTATATTATTATTATTATTATTATTATTATTATTATTATTATTATTATTA
>JAIUCT010000019.1:6294638-6410161 GCA_021307375.1 Tetraneura akinire | reverse complement strand
TATTATTATTATTATTATTATTATTATTATTATTATTATTATTATTATTATTATTATTATTGTTATTATTATTATTATTATTATTATTATTCAGTTTGTTTTGTAATTGTACGCACTTGTATATAGTATTATAATATGTACGATATGTTCAAACACGTATGTACAAGGGGAGAATTTTAGGAATTTATCCTCCCTCTCCCCGAAATTTTTTTGAAAATTATAGTAGTTAATAAATAAATATTATATAATGATATATATAGTAAATTTAATATGTAAGTTGATATAACCTATGAAGTCCCAAAATCTTTCTTTTGTGTACGTGCTTGGGTATGTTAAACTTTAAAAATTTCGTAAATAAGATGAGTTTATAGAATATTATAATAAATTATTATTAAATTATTATTTAATATTTAGATTGGTCTAAATGAAAATGCATGTATAAAAAATTAAGTTTCTGTCTAAAGATGAGATATAATTTTTATCTAGATATATTTTAAATTAAAGTTTGTTTAAATATTTGTTTATTAATTATAAAAATTTAATTTTTGCATTAATTTAAACGCATTTATTTCGTATTCTTTTGGATCGTTTAAACTGATATTTCACTCGTTATTAGTGAAATAAATTCATTTAATCTGTTTCGGCAAAAATTTAACAATTTCTATACGTATGACTTAGGGGCGTACCCAGAAATTTGATAAGGGGTTCAATAATCATAATAAATATTATTATTAAATTAAATATATTATACTTATGAAAAAATGTATACGCATAATCTGTATTAAAAATAATTTTAATTCTTATATTAGGTGTAGGTATAATTTCAATGGGCCAATAGGGGGTCTGGACCCGAAATCCCCCCTTGGGTACGCCCCTGAAATATGTGTAACCAATACCGTTCAAATCATAGGTTTAAAATATATTGATAATTTATTGGAAATAAAAATGAATGATTAAAATTAGTGTTTCGTAACATTATAGTTTTTACATAAAATTACTTTTCATTGTTTAAAGTAACATATTATACGTATATTAACATACTCGCACATTCAACGCTAAAATTATAATTTCTTAAAGACGAAATATTTTATTTTAATTGTCATTTCATTTTGTCATAACAAAAGTATATTAATTATTGTTCAAATATATTTTATACGTTTTCGGTTTTAAAATTTAACTTTTATACTTATAGTCATTCAAGCCTATCAGATGTATATCCTAAGAGTATAAATTGAAAATACGTAGGTGTACTAGAAACGACAATAATTAAAAAATATACAATAATAGTTCAATTTGGTCATTTGGAGGTATAAAATATATTTGTATACATTAAAATTCAAATATCGTCCTAAATTATATTACATTAAAATAGTGTAATACAGATTATTCGTGTATGGGTTTTCAATAACTTCGGAATCGAAATTGGTTAAATAATGTATTATTCTGTTTCATAATTTACAATTATTATTATTATACGTGTATAATAATTGTGTGCTGCAGTAGAAGTAGCAATAACCGTGAGACGTTTTTCACAGTTCAAGGCCATCCTACCTGTTTCATAACTACTAATATGCACAGCAATTTTTAAATCTGTGCCACGCGCCCGACCGCTACACTATTCGTACTAATAGGTTCATTAACGTAAGACTTGAGGACGTTCGGAAGAGTGCCAATAAGGCTTTCACTCGCTGCATGAATCGTAAACAAAACACGGAAAAATGATCAAAAAAAAAAAAAAAATAAAAAAAATAAAAAAAATACAATATATACAATATTAAATATATAATATATATATATATTTTTTTAAATAAAAAATCATTTTACGATTGTACTGTCGTACTGATAAACATTGATATTATTTCAATTCTGAATCAAACTCGTCAAATTCGTTATATTTAATAATATAAATTATAATCTAACAACGATTATTAATATTAAAATTATAAGAATAAACAGATCGGAAATTATAATTCTTTAATATATTATAATATATTTATATACATATATATATTTAATGTTAAAAATCTATAGATCTAGTTAGTAGTTATATTATACACATTTTTATATAGTAATTTTAAAATTAATTCGATTTATAGTAATATTTCATACATTATAATGTATAATATTAGTAAAACAAATTTGTAATTATATAGTTATTAGTTAATAATTGATTTAAACTTGAATACTATGAGTATTATGAGCTTATAGTGCTTATACAAAAAATGATTAATAATTATTATTTGCATAATATAACAACTTCGAACGTATAAAACATTTAAACTAAATATTTAATATACACGTTTATAATTTTTTAATTCCGTAATAAATAATAAATAATTAATAATATTACCTAATGTAATTATTGAATTTCTACATCTTGATTCCGACAGTTTTTAATCAAACAAACGCCATTATTATATTTAAATTATGATTAATATAATAAAATCACACGCATTTTTTCTCGAGATAAAATGTGATAGACAAGATAATTTTGTAATATAATATAAATAAATATCTAAATATATAAGTGTGTAGTACCTATTTAAATTACCTTAGAGCTCAGATTATATTTGAAAATATTTGAATGTATAGATAAGTAGAATCAATAATCTATATACCTACTCGTATTAATATTGCAGTCTTCTGCGGAAGTATTCTCTCAGGATTACCCAGCAATACGGATACGACGTGTCGAGACGAGTAAACGAGTTTTATATTTAGAATTTATTACAATTAATATATTTTAATATCATAATATCCATGCGTTACACGCCGTGCATTTTACATTTAATATTTGTGTTGTGTTTTTTCCTCGGGCGAAGGACGTCATTGAATATTATATTGATTAAATAAGACTTTACCACACAGTCATCGTAAAATCCATATTATACATTTATACCTAGTATGTATTAGCATGTAGATATATAGAATTTACTTGTAATTATTGTTATTATTTTTATTTTTTGACACGACATCTAGCCATCGTTGCGTCTTTGTTTTGAAAGTCCTTATTGTATTATATCGTACGGCGCGTGAAACAACAGTCATTGTATTCATATTATAACGAATCTGTGGATATTTCATTGAACGTCCCCACAGAGTTCTTAAAATATTACACACTATATAGAATATCTTTGTGCGAGGGCTTTTTTTTTTATTTTTTTTTTTTTACAGTTCTCATTGGAATTATAAAAATAAAATGATTTCCCCGTAAATATTTAAAAACCCACCTGTATTATAGCAACACAATAAATTACGCGTTTGTTACGAAACTTATAAAAATTTTACGAGGCTAAAATAATTGTGAATCGAGACGATTTGCGATAACAATATATTATGCATACTGTGCGAGTATGTAATACAAGTATAATATTTAGTGAATGTAAAAAAAAAAAAATAATAATAATAATAATGAAAAAAATGTACCTTATATTTGTGAGATATAAAGCCATGACACACAAACGGAATCAAAGACAAATCAAACGTTACTGAACTGAACCATCTGGCCATGTATACGACCCCTCTTTAATAATAAAAAATATTTAGACTCGGTCTGACCGCAGATGAAATTTACTCGCACGCTGCGTTAAAAGCCCAATTGTTCTTCGCTGACAAGACTGTTAAAATAGTCTAATGCGTGCGTTATAAATTATAAAACAAAATTAAATAATAAGAATCGACGAGAGATCAATTCCTATATACTGCATTTAAATAACACATAATATATTATATTATATACTTACTATATTATTGATATTCGTTGTTTTTATCTTTCAAATATTTTTATGTTTTATTATCTATCCATCATTCCAGCACGTTGAGAAAACACGATGGCCGTTCACTCGACAATGTCCATCCTCCGAGGACCATCCGTTCCGATAGACGAGAAAATTAAACTGCACCGATTATTCGAGGCGAACGTGAACGCACATCCAGACAGTATGGCTATCGTACACGACGGTAAATTATATATACGTGTTTATTATATATTATGTTTATTATATATTATGTTTATTATGCGAATTAGACAAATAATTGTATAATCGTAATAAAATATTTATCTACAAATAACCGCACGATTTTAAAGGGATTACGACGACATTATTCAAAAATCAATATTTTTTAAACGAATATAGTAAAAAATATTATTTTTCGTTTAGAAAGAATTTTTTATATTTATTTTCAAAGCGACGCTAAATTTTATGTATAAAAACTATAGAATTTTAACAATAAATGGAAGATATTGAACTACCTTCGTAAAATTATATTAGAGATAAGCTACTTTTCTCATAATTAATTCATTTCGTAACGTATCTACCGTAATCCACTAATCCGTAATCATTTAACGTAAAAAGTATTTATTTTAAAGTATTGATATCTACTAAACATAGTATCAGGATCATTGACTCATCAATTTGTTTTTTTTTTGCGATTTTTATTTTCAAACTGAGAAACATTTTCTTCAAATTTGCTTGTAGATAATTTTTCATACGTGTTGAACATTGCAGTCTACACATCAATTTTTCGTGAAAATATAAAACATTGAACATTTTCTAAAATTCTCATTTTAATCTCTATGATGTTTGATAAAAAATGGCAATTTTGAGATTTATGAACTGAAAAATTTAGGTATAGAAGCTCAAATACATATTACTTAACTTAGCTCCAATATATTTTAATTACAAGTCTCAATTATTTATAAAGCTGTTTAAAATTTAAATTATTAGAAAATAAAAATATTGTGATATTATTTATCAATGTTTAATAAAATTGACAATTTTGGATTTTAAGGTCTGAAAATTTTATTGAAGCATATTCACATATTATTTAACGTGTAACCAAAATATTAGAAAAATTTCAAGTCTACGAGTATATTTATTTTTTTTCATAGATGTTTAATGTTGAATATTTTAGTAAAATCGATAATCATGGTAATTATATGGATTCTTATTATTATTTCAAATTTCTCAATATTCTCTTACTAATGTTTAATAAAATTAACAATTTTTAGTAAAATCGATAAACTATTATATTATTTGTATATTACCTACTCATAAGTTATAACTTCATATTTATTTCTCAATTTTTTAATAAAATTGATAATTTGGATTTTAAGATTTAATATTTCTTTGAAACTTTACTATATATTGCTAACCTTAAACCCAAAATATTATCTACTCTGGTACTCATTATAGTCATATGTCATACGAGTATATTGCAATTATCTTTTTTTTTAAAAAAAAAAAAAATTTAATTAAAAAAAAGACAATCTCATACTGTTGTGAGTGAGATACAACTGGTGTTGAGTGGATAGTGCTGTATTTGAATGCTACAATGATATCTCATTCGAAAAATATATTTTGAGCGAAATTCTGTAACTCTTAAGTAGTTATGTCATAAATGATGTACAATAACGACTAATACCTATTAAACAAGTCAGAATAATAGCAAACGAGTTACTCTAACTTTGACGTAGTTATCATTAATAATTTTACAATAACTTAGAAATTATTTAACTTGGAGACTAGAAAATTTTACTGTGTTCACATGTGTACTTTATATAGGTGGTACGTCAATACGTTATAAAATTTTGGAACTCTTACCTCTTACGTCTATATCTAAATACCATTTTTCGAATGCATTATCATTGAATTCAAATTACAATCAAAATAGAGCACTATCCACTGTCCACTCTACACCTGTATCCTGTATGCTGTATCCCTCTCACAGCAATATTAACTCATCTTTTTTTCTTTTTTTTTAAATATTTTAATAATTTAAAATTTTAAGTTCATTTTTATATGAAATTGAAAAATAATTTAGTTCTAATCTAAATTTTAGAGTATGGACAATTAAAAATTAAAAATTGTATTTCATTTTATAAAGATTCAGTTTAAATAATACTCAAAACATAATAATATAGTCTATCTCTATATCCTATATAGTTAATATGGCGCACTTAAATATTTAAATATTTATAAAAAAACTTCATTTTTATAAAAAAAAAAAATATAAATAAATAACTGACGTTTTGATGATTATCACAGAACTCGGACAACATTCTGTGAGGCTCACCTTTTCCGAACTCAACGCTATCTCAAATCAGCTAGCCAGAGGGATCGTAGCGCGTGCCGATGCAAAAAACGACGACGGCGATTTTGTGGTGGCCGTCCAACTCCCACCTGGCGACGGATTAATTGCTGTTCTGATGGCCGTGTGGAAAGCAGGCGCAGCGTATTTGCCGATAGACGTAGCCGCGCCGTGCCGTCGGATCCAACACATGATCGAAGAAGCCAAACCGTGTTTAGTAATTACCGACACCCCTGATGGTAAACAATTTATACCATACTTAGTGGTTAATCGATTAATACGTACATGTTTTATTTTCCTCTGACACTTGACACGCCTAGAAATTAGACAAAAAGTACGAAATAAAAATAATTACTCTACGATTGTAAATGTTAAAATTAACTTTAAATTATTTATTAAATTAATTTATTTTACTTTTTATTCGATAAAAACAGGTTTCGATTAACAATTAGAAGCTACTGTATGCATACAGTATACATAGTACTATAGGTACCTAAGCGTTTAAATATCAATTTAACTTAATTTAAAATGCGTTGTATTTCGTACAATATTAAATAAAGAACGCATAAAATGGTAAAAAATGCATTATCATTATGAATTCACAGTTCTATAATAAATGTTACGCAACTTATATAATGGAATACAACAATCATACATATCATAATATTATGCATTTATTTTCGTAAAGCGTTTGCATAATTATAGGTATCAGGTATACATACACAATACGATTATTATTATAATATTCGACTTGGTTTTGTTCATTTTCATTTTATTAATAATATTTAAGTTATTCTTTATTTTTATTTATAATTATTAATTCACACGATACACAAACATATTATGACGTATTTAATACAAATGTTTCATCATGCACAGCTGAGGTGTACGCCAATTCGACCATCGCGTACAGTCTAAAACAACTGAAGATCAAGTCGACTACGCTTTCCGCCTTCAACCTGGAGGACAACGAAACACTTGCAGGATACAGTAGTAACTGTCCAGCAATTGTAATGTATACGAGTGGCAGTACAGGAACGCCTAAAGGTAACATAATTTCTAATTGGTTAGCAACCTTATGCCCATTTTAATATAGGTATATATATTCGACTATTCAAGGTAAACAACTTAAACTTTAAAAAAAAAATGATTTTCAAATTAAGTTTTGATATTGGAATATTGTTTTTACAATATACGTGTTTGGTCATTTGAAATAATATGCAGTATGCACATTATATAGCTATTATATTTATATCATACATATTTTTGTATACATTAATTTATTTAATACACACGTATATTGTTTCCATTAAATGATAATTTTAATCAAAATTGTTCTGTTTTTTAACATTATAACTCTACAAGTTAAATAGTGAATATTCAATGAATAATGATTAAACTACTATATAATATTATTATTATTATTACCGTCATTGTTTATTCTTCTAAAATATAAACAATCTAATTTTTGTCTGTTTAAACTTTTTAAATACTCGTAGCCAATCGTATTTTTCAACAAAATTCATCACACACGGCGTCTTAAATAGGCAAATCAAGTACATATTAGCAATCGAAGACTAGTTGAAGTAGTGTTTTGATAAAAATATAAAATAAAACTATGATTTTTAAATATTCGTCTTATTACTTAAGTTAAGGTTAATTTTAATATGTTTCTGCAATGCATGCGTAGTACTTACATTTTATATAAACAACATTATATATGTATATATATATTCATATTTTTTTAATTTTATACTATGTAAATTGTAAATTCCCAAAGGAATTCTGATTGAGAGAAGATATTATATTATATATATTTGTTATAAAAAAAAAATAGGTATTTAATTTGTTGGACGGTCGGAAATGCCGAAATGTTTTTGTCAAATATTTTAAAACAATATATTTTTGTTATAATATATCGCCATATCGGATTCTATATTGTAAAATTAAAATATAAAAAATAAAACATAAAATTTGGAACTGATACGTTAATTTGTCTTCAAAATATAGAACTTTTAATGTTTCCTAAAATTCTTGTTTTTGTCTATTAATGTTTGATGAAATTAAAAATTTTAAGTTTTAAGGTCTAAAAATGTTTCTTAAATTATTTTATATTAAATCATTGGAATAATTTTATTTTTAATTAATACCATAAAAATACAACCATTCAATGACTAAAATAAATGAAGAATTCTGAATTAAACCTTTACTTCGCTTTATTTTAGTAAACATAAATTCATGAGTTTTTTCAAAAAAATTAATATCTAAAATATTGGAATTTTGAGTAAAAAATAAATAATATGTAAATAAGATTGATAACAATTTTTTTTAATAACTATAATGTGAAATTTTCATTAGGAGTGAGACTTCCACATTACGTAATTTATAATCGGTTGAACTGGCAATGGAACCACTTTCCTTATAGCGACACGGAACAAATGTGTGTGTTCAAGACTTCTTTGACGTTCGTAGATTCAGTGGCAGAAATTTGGGCTCCACTTTTGCACGATATACCACGATGTCTAATGGTGATACCCAAGGCCATAACCAAAGATCCAGAACTATTAATCAATACACTTCACAACAACAAGGTGACAAATCTCGTTAATTTAATATTTAAAAAAAATTTATTTGATAGTTTTAACATTGTTCAGGAGAACAATATTTAAAATAATTATGTATGAAATACTTTTTAATGAATCTATGATTTATTTTAATTCCTGTAATAGTAATTTCAATTTAATATATAATACATTTGTCATGAAATTGTTGAATATTTTTATTTAAACATATTTATTTTAATATTTGTAATTGTTATTGTATATTTTTAATTAATAATTATTATTATTATGTGTATTATACTTAGATCGAACGTATAGTTTTGGTTCCGTCGTTGTTACGTGCTATGTTAATGTACCTAGGAATTTCCAACAACAACGAAAAACAATCTTCAATGACAAATCAAGTACGTTTATGTTTAGTTATTTTTTTTCTATACATAATACGTTAAACCAAACTTTAAAATTAAAATCAAGCTTTTTCTTTAATTTTAATTTTAAATAATTTTTAGGCCTTTAAATACAAAATAAGTAAAATATACAAAAATACAAAATAATAATGTAGTAAAATAATAATTGTCAAACTTTGAGTATAAGTTTTAAGATACCTTTAATAATATTAATATTATTTTAAATTAAAATAATATTTGTTTTCGTTAATTGAAGAATAATGAACAAGGTCTTCTATCACGTTTGAAGTTATGGGTATGTAGTGGAGAACCTCTACCGACGTCGTTAGCCAAACAGTTCCTGGACACATTTTCTGGTCGTACTACACTATGCAATTTTTACGGGAGTACCGAAATCATGGCTGATGTTACACATTACTCTATAAAATCGTACAAAGATTTATGTTACGGCGACAAAATACCAATCGGTAATAATGAATAAATAATAATATTGTAGCCTAAAGAGTATAGATTATACTGAAATTAAATATTAATACCAATAATACCTAATTAGTAATTATAAAAAAGTTAGGATATTTCTAACATATACGTACGTAGCCTAGATATTATATTACATTGAATATAATTGAACAAAAATACCAAAACAAATTTATTATTTACGATGTTATTATGATATACTTATTGCATTGCATAAATTAATAATAAAATAAAATGTAATATTATTTGTTTATAAAATCCATATCATTTTATATTCTGAAACATCGTAAATACGCCACTGATCCAATAAATCGAATAATCTCTTTATAATATAAAATAATGCTAATTAACATAACAATTAAATATATTAATTGATATTATTTTATGTATTAAATTGTATTTTGTACATTTTAAAAATAAAATTAATCAATATTTTATAATGATATTTACACTTACGAGTATGTTTTTACTCTTTTAGGTGTTCCGGTTGATAACACGACTCTATACTTGTTGAACGAAAACGGCCAAATAGTGGAATCCGGTGGTTTAGGCGAGCTTTATGTATCAGGTGCAAACGTTGCTAGCGGTTACGTTAATAACCGAGATCCTCACCGTTTTATAAATAATGTTCAACATAACGAAAAAGGTAAATCAAAGAAAGAAACAATTTTACATTATCTCGCCATTTGATGAATTAAATAAAACTAAAAAATTATTATTATCTAAATTTTGAACTCGATTATATAGTTTTAAGTATAACATAGGTATATATTTTAGTTTTAAAATTCAATTTACTAATTAAAGGTGATTACGCATATACGTATAATATTTAAATTAAAAAAAAACATTTATAGATAGGTACCTATATATATTTTAAACTTTATATATCATAATTACTAGTCAAGATAATTAATATCTATTAGTCAATTTAATTTTTAATTTATAAAAGGTTAGATAATATTATCTACATAACATTTATCTGACCAAATGTAGCTATTATTAATATTATACATTTTCTTTCTTTACGTATGTGATTACTGCATCATATGTATGGATTATCGAAATATTTTATTAATGAATAATATAATAAATAATTAATATAATAATAAAAATTAGAAAAAATGAATTTGTTAATTACGTGTATATAAAATATATTCGGAATATAGGCTTGGGAATGGATAGGATGTATCGTACTGGAGATTATGGAAAAATAATGAACGGCGTGCTATTGTATGAAGGCCGAACCGATTCACAGATCAAAGTAAGAGGACATCGAGTGGATTTATCTGAAGTCGAATCTGCTATTCTCAAGTTACCGAATTCGGGAATCGATAAATTGACTGTGTTATGCTATAAACCCGGGGAAACTGAACAGGTATATTATGATTATGACGAATATAATCGATTAATATTCCATTAATTTGATCATTTTTCAATATATTATACAAATATTAAAAATTACTTTATAAAAATATGTTTAGGCTATATTAGCGTTTATCGTGTTCAGTAGAAACGCTACAACTTCTACGATGGATATTGAGCATCAATTGAAAAACGTATTACCGGAATATGCATTACCACAGGTACCTATTAATGATAATTATTACAAAATATACGTATTTTAAATTTTAATAATAATAGATTAGATATACAAGATAGAATCGTCAACAAAAAGTATTACTAGGGATTAATTTTTTACTATATTTAAGACGTTATTATTAATAATATTCCACTTCCACTTCCTCCCGCCATTGAAGTTCGAGTTTTAAATATAATATTATTATATGAGATATGACCTATTACGAGTATTACCTACAACTTATAAGAATTTGAAATGCTATTTATTCTAAAAAATATATAATATTCTGAATAATTATATAATCTTTATTGTTCCAACTGAAACTGAATTACTCGTATAATATGAAACATACTCGTATTTTGAAATATTGGTTAATGGTTAATAGGGTTAATTTCAAATTTCTAGTTTCCAATATTATAATAATAATAGTATAATTTTAAAATAAATATTAACTATAGATATATATTTCAAATATAAGTACAAAGAAAAAAATAAAAAAAAATTTTAAAATAAATATTAAAATAATTACTGACGAATTATGGAAATTATAATATTATTACCTTTATTAAAATTAAAATAATCAAATAACAAATACTTTTACTAATATAGTATTATTATATTACTATTTATGTAGCTACATATTCGAATTACTTTTTAAAAGTATTCAACCTAAACCCAACTCTGTATTATTTTATAAGTTCCTATACCTAATAAAATCATAATAGGTACTATGTAATAATAAAAGTTAACAATTAATTCAATTAAAGGTGATTTCAATAGGATCGATGCCATATCTCGTCAATGGAAAAGTCGACAGACAAACTTTATTGCGTGAATATTCAGAAATGTCGAGTAAGACTAATACAATTTTATATTACAGCATTATTAAATAATTACAACAATATATTAACGAACCAAAATATTTAAATGTCTATACGTTAAAATAACCATCTACAATTAAACATAGAATTGAATATTTCAAAAAAATCGAAAATCGATCTGACAAATGTGAGAGAAGATCAAAGGGAAACAGCTAAATGTCTGTTCGAGACCGTAGCTGACGTGTTGGGAAATTCGTTACGATCACATATTTCGCCGGTCGCAAACTTTTTCTCTCTGGGCGGTAATTCACTGAACGCAATTTATACCATAAGCAAACTGGCTGATCTGGGCTACTATATAGGTTAGATTAAAATTAATTACATTTTAAAGGACCTAAAACAAAACGTTACTTTCCTTTTAAATAATTATAACGGGATTTCATTGTTATAATTATTTCTACAATTCTACAGCTGTTAGTGATTTTATAACTGCGCCCAATTTCGGTATCATCATCAATAAAATACGATTCAGTGGCAAACTACAGTCGCCATCTTCGTGTCATCACGACGAAAAATGGTTTTCGGACAAATATATGATGAAAATGCTTCGACCCGAAAACAAAGCCGACGTTATTAGGTAGGAATGAATTTAATTTTATTATCGTTAATAATATATTGTATGAACTATGAATTTCACCAATTTTTTATTACAATAATATTAGGTATGTATTATTAAAAAAATTAACCATTTATTTTATATCATTCAAGTTGATAGTTAAGTAATATATACTTCTGTGTCTGTATGTGTCAATTTTCGCGCATTGCAGATTAATTGCAGAAAGCTTCCACGAAAAAGCAGATGTGGAACATTGGCTTGAACCAAAAGTCCCATATAGCGACTATGTTGAAGTCCAAGAATTGTTGTGGGAATCACTGTTGGAAAAACAATTGAGGTAAATAAATAACAATAATCGAATTCCAATATGTTCACATTATTATATTATAAATTGCATATAAATACGTGCACATTAGTTGTGAATTTGAAAGATGGTAGAATAATTTATATGTACAGGTAAGCGGGAAGAAGCCGTAAAGGGGTAAAGGCACAACATTTCATCGTTCACTCTATATTTATTTATCATAGGTACGCTAAATATTACATATTTTAGTACTTATCCACTGCCTTTATAAAAAAAAGGGGGGGAACGAGTGTATGTATGGAGAAACAAAAAATTTTAATATAAGAGTAAAGAGTTGGTATGTAGGTAATAATTAACAATGTTCTGCTTAAACCTGTTTTCTGTTTTTTTATCTAAGGACCTATCATTTTTGATGATAGATAAAATCACAAAAGATATACAGATGATATAATAATGAGAGATAATCCAGAAAAAGAGAATTAGAGCCTAGAGGCTTGGTAGTGGAAATCAACGACTGAATAAGTGGTATACTGAGTTAATTGAGTTAACTGAGTTAAGTAAAATGTATTTAAGCTTCAATAAAATTTTTCAAATTACTCAAAATTTTTTGTCTCAATTTTATATAACATTATTATAAAATATTTAAATATAATAAGAAAAATCTATATGAATATTTTAAATATTGATTTTACTCAAAATTAAATTTAAGACACATAAAAAAAAAAATTAGGACATGACATTTTTCTAATATTTTGTAAATACATTAAAATATATATGAGTATGTTTCAATAAAATTTTCCAAATTTTTTGGCTTTTCTATTAATTTTTATTGTAAAAGTATTGAGAAATAATAAGAAGAAATCTGAAGAATACTTGTATAGTTGTATGGATTCTAAGATTTTCGTTTAAACTAAAAATATCAACTTTAAACAGATAAAAAAAAAATTGACACTTGGGATTTTTCTAACATTTTGATATCTTGTTAAGTAATATGTGAATATGCTACAGTAAAATTTTCAGCTCTTAAAACCCAAAACTACGAATTTTATAAAACATATAGGTACATAAAAACTAGAATTTTACGAAATATTC
Source organism: Tetraneura akinire (assembly GCA_021307375.1). NCBI lineage: Eukaryota > Metazoa > Arthropoda > Insecta > Hemiptera > Aphididae > Tetraneura > Tetraneura akinire. The sequence continues at coordinate 6,396,214 of JAIUCT010000019.1, read as the reverse complement.
AACGTCCTATATTTTAAAGAAAAATTAACGTAACGGTTCCAAAATTTTATCACATATATTATATATATACCTAATACCTATGTCCACACCCAAAAAAATTTCAAGTCTCAACTTCAAAATTGCCCGAGTTATCGACTTATCGTGAAATATTAAAATCGAATCCGTCGAAATTTCAGTTTTTGTGAAAAATGCCGTTTTTTCTGTCGCATTAGGTCAATTTTGAGAAATTCGAAAAATGACCTAAATAAAGTACCAACTACATCCACTTTCCAACCGGAAACACATGCTGTTTGTGATAATCGGAGCATTATTTCGGGTAGTAAGTGTCTAGACATAAAAAAGAAAAAAAAAAAAAAAAGACACACATCATTGTAAAACCATTCTTAGATTCGCTCAGAATCTAAGACACACCTTTGTAAAATTAATAGATACATTCTTTGAATCGCTCAAAATCTAAAACCAGTAAAACCTAAGAAGATCTAAAACTATAATGGCCGACTCCATGTAATTAGGAGGTAAGGCGAAGTAGAAGGAAAAGATAGTTTAATAATTATCCAATATAGTTAAAATATTAATTGTTGCTATTAATATTATATTAACGTACTATTTTGTCATTTATTCCTAAGTTACCTATTGTTCAGACACACACACGTCTGATATCTGCCTTTCCAATATAAAATATTTTTCAAAATTATATATATTTATACCTATTAATTATTTTCAACTACCCATAGACATATAAAATATATATATATATTTTATATGTCAATGCAACTACCTTGTGGTATTCTTATTCACAATACTATATGCAGTGGGTATCCAATTATTATGTATCATACTATCATCTACAAATAAAGTATATGTAAAAATAATGATGAAAATATGTTGTTTTATAGTTTCGTAGTATATTCCAAAGAAACTAATCAGTTACTTGGTGCAGCTTTCAATTTTGATGCTTTGGATGAGCCCGAGATAGAATTCAATGGTCGTCTGTCAGTTGTTTTTGAATTCCTGGAATATCTTGAAGGTCCTATTAGGTAATAATTTAAAAGTTTCAATTGTATCTTGTATATTATTATTACTTACTTTTTAAAAATGTATGTTTTAAATAGTACTTAATGTACTTAAAGTATATAATATACATATTTATTTTAATATATGAATTACTTTGTTTCTTTAAAGTATTTTATATTTTTAAAATTCACAGATAACATAATATAATACAATATTAATATTATATTAAACAGTCTTCAATTTTAATGTTTAACATTTTATTATTCACAGAAGAGATCTTCTGCCTAAAACCAAAGGAAGCATATTACATAGTTTTATGATGGGTACAGACAAATCGCTGGATGCAGCAGCTAATGTTGAAGTCATAACATATATGGAACAAGAAGTTTTACGATTAGGCAAAGCTAAACAATTTGAAGGCATATTTACTACAAACACAAATCCCTTAACACAAGTGAGTTATTACAAATGTATTATTAATAAATAATAAATCAATATAGTATACTTATAATTTATATTATTTATCGTTGTGTCCTTTATGTTTAGCAACTTGGAGAAAATGTGTTTGGTTATAAAATACTTCTTGATTACCAAATTAATAATTATGTAACATCTGATGGAAAGAAAATATTTGGTAGAGCTCCAGATAACCAAAAAGCATTATGTTGTTGGAAAGTTATACAATAGTAATGAAGTGTAAATGTATAATAATAATTTATAACATTTCGTTAGTCTTGTAATGTTTTTATTCGTTTGTAGATTTAGGATTGTTATGTATAAAAAAAAATGTCATCTCATTCAATAAACACTATTTAACGCACTGTTTTATACAATATTGTCTTTTTTTTTTTTTTTTTTGTACTATGGAAGAATTGTATTATTTTTTTAAATTATTATCAAGCAGCTTGAAATCCAACCAATACAATTTAATGATGCTCTCAATGATGAGTTCACAAAAGATTGTCAAGATTGATTCTGCAATGCAGTGGCGGCAGCTGCTAAGGCAGCAAGTTGGCTACTTGCTGCTACTGGCATACTTGTTCTTTCCAATTCAATATATTTCTTAATTCTTTTCCATTCACCTGTGTTGTAATTCATCTGGAAGTGAGTTTCGACTAACATATTTACCAAGGTATGGTCGTTCTGCAATACAGTCTCATGATCTTCACTCAATTTTACAGTAACCAGGTTACCCAATTGAGGACATGGGTTATCTAAAACAAATACTGTTAAAATGTATAAACTATAAAAAATATTTTATTTTTATTTTACCGCGACTTCCGGCCATGAATCCTAATATCAATGCCTTTTCTGGACGTGTCACTTTATTAGCGCTTCTAAACATATCTTGTGCTTCTTCCATTTGACTCCTCTGTAAAATAAAAATAATGGAAAATTCAAAATGTACAATTTTCTAACACAATTATTATTGTATTGTACAAATAATCAATAATTTATAATATTAAGTTAAGGTATTTATATTAATACCGTTAAAGAAAGCTGTGTTGGAGGAACGTTTGTAGTAGTTGTAGAAACACCAACGCCGGCTTGTGCAGTTTGAGAACGTACCATTTGGACAATAGGTGGCTGAAATTATGATTTATAAAATAATAATTAACATAGAGAAAAACATTACTAAATACATGGAAGTATTAAATAAAGGAAACACAAATTCATCTTACGTGGATAACTTTTGAAGCAACTGGAGTAGGGGGTGACTCGTCGGCTGGCTCAGTAGCACTAGAAACACCTGAAAATAAGTTAAAAGTTTTATTACCTCGATTATGTTCATAGTGTTCAACATTAATTTTTGGGTGGGAATATAAAGTGTATAATTTTTCTTATTAATACCCTTATAATTCTTTTACGAAAAGACCTGTATTTATCCCTGACATATTTCTTAAACTCTTAATATCAATAATATTGTTAAAAATAAAAACGAAAAATTATTTCTACAAATTATTTTTTATATTTTTACTATCTACTATCTAATAAAACAAAAATCACGTGTTTATAATAATACCTGTATGTCATAAATTAATTTCTGTAATGAAATAATACAATATTAAGCAGCATTATGAATCTAAATATAAAGGATAATTTTTTACATTTTCATTAGATCTTAAACATTACAAGTTGGTTAGTGTACCCACTGACAAGGCAAGAAATATGAAGGATAAAAATATTAGATTGCAAATAATAATTATTTATGATATTAAATGCACTATGCCCCAAAATTAAATTGTGGGATTAAATTATGAATGATTTAGTATCATAAATTGCATTCAAAGCAATGGTATTAATCACGAAACTTTCCAAAGTTTTTTTTAAAAAAAATTAATGCAAACAATGGTGATGTATATTTGGAAATACAATTTTGAGTTAAGTTCATTAGATAATATATGTATTAATTAAAATGTTTATTTTTTGTTAATTTTTTATACCATTATTGTAAAATAATCCATATAAAGATTTTAAATATCGCTTACACTAAAAAAAAAAAAAAAAATGAGACTTGGGAATTTCTAATTTTTTGGTATCATATTAAGTAATATACTAATATGTAAGTATACATCAGTAAAATTTTCTGACCTTAAAACCCAAAATTGCCAATTTTATCAAACATTATATAGATAAAAACAGAATTATAGAAAATATTCAAAATTCTATATTTTATAGAATTATTAATGTAAGGATTCCAAAATTTATACAGTATTTATGTGAACACCCAAACAAATTTTCTAGTCTCTTAGTTCAGAATAACCTGAGTTTTATGAAATATAGAAATCAAATTTATCGAAATTTCAGTTTTCATGAAAAATACTGTTTTTCATCATTTTTTGATCATTTTTCCTATCACATAAACACAATTTTTTGAAATTCAAAAAATGACATAAATAAAGTAGCAACTACATCTACTTTCCAACCGGAAACATATGCTAATCGTAATAATCAGAGCATTTTTTAGATCCAAAAAGTGTTTTCATACATAAAGAAAAAAAAAGATACACATCATTTATAAAACCAATAGATTTTTTGCTTAACTCAAAATCTAAAAATCATCAGTGTCATTGTAATTGTAGTTCTAAATAAAAATGTAATATAACTAAAAATAGACTATTAAAACTATTTATTACAATGTTAAATAAGTTAGACATACTTGCAGGCTCATTGCTTAAAGGTTCTGTGGGTAATGGTGTAGCAGGTGCTATATAACTAGGTACATGTTGTGGTGTAGATGGTGCTGGAGTTGGTGGATTTAATGGAGCTAAACCAGCAGCATAATCTGGTGTGGTGGAAGTAACTTCAGTTTTAATATTTGGTTGACAAGTCGTTCCAGAAGTTGATACATTGTTTGCTTCCAAAAGACGTTTATTTTCTTCCATTTCTAAAATATAGATTTAAATGATGTAAATATTTCAAATTATTTGTAATAAAATGCAAATAAATAGTAACTTACCGGCCTTCTTACGCTTTTTGGCTTGAGCATAACCTATAGGTTGCTCAGTAATTTCTAATATTTTAATACCACAGTCTTTTCGAACTCCTGGTCTAGCAGGAGTTGCCATAGTGCTATTTGGAGGATTTGAACGAAATCCGCCCGTAGGTAATGATCGGCTTGGGATGCCTTTTAAAGGAGCTATGGAAAGAGTAATAAATTATTATTAATTAATATTTTTAAATAATGCAAATTTACTTGTATCAGTCATTTTACGAGGCATGCCTCTCGATCGTACTGGAACAGTGGGAGCTGCATGTTTCTTAATATTATTAGCTGCATCAGTAGCTTTTTGTAAAAGTTCTGCTTTAATAGCAGCAGCTTTTGGTTTTCTTTTTAAATTAAAATGTTTTACTGCAGTAGGCTAAGGACCAAAAAAATACATGATACTTGTTAAGTATGTTACTTACGCGACATTTGATGGTTAATTATTCTATTTGCATTTTTTTTATTCCTACAGATTAAACTAACTTAATAAATATTAGAATTGGTTAATTCTAATAAAATATCAAATAAATATTTTAATTAAGTATGTATTTAACAATTTTTATTATAATTTTTATTAGATTGTAGAATTTTATAAATGGTAATTTTCAATAAGTCTTATGTAAACAGCTAAAAGAAAAGTGGTATTGACCATACTTGATTCAATGAATCAATTAAAAATTAAAACATGAAATTAATTTAAACAAAACAATAAAAATTTAAACAGAAATAATTATTATTATAAAGTTTGTAGGTAGCATACATAATGATAACATTTAACAAGTACTAAATACATTTACTTATATCATAATAATTAACCCTTTAACGAGTAACAACGTCAATTGACGTTTTTCTCTAACTTATCTCTGGGAGTACCGACGTCAATTGACATTTTCTTATGGTGACAATCTTTAATGAATTTTCACGTATAGAAAAAAGGACGTCAATTTTATGTCTTCACTAAATATTAACAAATATGTAGCATGTCAAATGACGTCTTCACTAAATATTAACAATAATGTAGCACGACAATTGACGTCTTTACTTCAAAAATAAAAAGTAAATTTCAAATAATAATTCACTCTCACAGCGTAAATAACAAAAACTAATTCACTCGTTAAAGGGTTAATTTATTCAGAAATATTAAACTTAAAAGGGTTTTAAGATGTAATTAAAATAATAATTTTTATGCAAGAAAACAATTTAAATATTGGTAATTTACTAATTATAATAATAAATTAATTTAATAAACACACAATATTACACTTCTTAATATTAGTATTTTAAATAAATCTATACAACTATTTTTATTAGAACTTACTGGTTGACCAACTACATTAATTAAAGCATTTTTGTTCAAATAAAGACATTCCAAAGGCAACATTGTGTAATCCATATTCTTTCGAACTATAAAAACATAAATAATAAATCAACATAAAATTTTATATAAAATAACAAATTATTTAATTATTTAGTCTTGCACAAACCTAATTTTTTCAAATCTGTAATTAAATCATTAAATATTCGATTATTATCTTCATTGTGAAAAAATTCTGTTACATTTAAACTACCAGTTGAAGGGAATGTTTTCATCATTTCAGCTAACATTGACACCCATTGTTCACTATCTACACATGCAACTTCTAAAATTTCTTCAAGTTCTGTTCGCCACTATAAAACATTACATCATATAAAAATAATTTCACATATTTCAATTGAAACAAATAGTTACTTCAGCAATATTTCTTCGAGGAATATGAAAAAATGATAATAATAATTTTAGTTTGACTTGTGTCTGTAGATCAGGGAAACAATCTTTTATATTGTGCAACACATCAGATGTCAATTGTGTACATATCGAGCCACTAATCCACGTATCGCTGGTTGTGCCCAACTTATTGTGCAACCATAACGATATGTCGCTGTCCCTGACACTTGCCATTATCTAATATTAGTTGGAAACGATAAAACTGCAAAATCACAAACAGATTGTTCATATTTAATAAACAAATTAATTAAACATTATATATTTTTAGAGTACAGTGATCAAACAAATACTCACAAATGGTTCTACTACAACACGTCATCAATGAAAAAAATTCTAACAAAAAACGGTTCGTTTTGAATAAAAACAAACATTAAAATAATTAACTATTTAGGTAACTTTAAAAGTTTAAACAAAAATTAAAACATTATTTACTTTTTAAAATGTATGAAAAATTGCTCGAAAATTATATCATTTTATCATTTTCAATATAAAGTTTTATCTATTAAACAACTACAATGTCGCCAACATAATATGCTCACACAAAGGACGATAAAAATTTATGCTAAAGGACAAAATTGACAAATTCAATCATAGATATAATATAGAATAAACTTATTAGATTATTATTAAATTGGATGGTGTTCGGGAAAATGGGCTCAATTCCAATTTTTTAAATTTTACTATTACACATCAACTTTCTATGAAATTTTTTGACGCGTCTATTGGTGTCATTGTTTTTAACCACGATTAAAGATATTATTTCTTTAATCGTGTTTTTAACACATGTAGGATCGTTATTAACATTAAGTTATTAGTTTATTTTTATTTTCATTAGTTAGTTTGTGTGTGTACCGTGTGGTGTTCTCTTTGTGTTTGTGCTTTCTTACGACTCAATAGTCCGTGATATTATTATGATAAATTCATTTTATTTGTTGAAAAGGACTGAAATCATTATTTTTCTTGTAAATGAGCACATGTGTTTAATATGTAATATTTATCAAGTCAATAAAAAGTTGCTATAACATGCTTGTCCTCGACCAATTTTTAATTATTCGTCTTTTACTCAAAAAACCGCATACCTATGGCATAAGGCATAACTGATTGGAAAAACGCAGAGTTACCTTTAAAATAAATTATAGTTTTTATATTATAGAATACAAACTCGTATCCAGAATTTTAAATCGGGGGAGGGCGATTAAAATTTATAAATAGAGATCAAAATTAATAAATTTATATTTAATGTACCTATCATAAAAAATATTTATCGCATAATACACTATAATCGATTTTAATAATAAGTAGGTAGGTAGTAGGTACCAAGTACTGTATAAACATAAAGTATAAACGACCATCTGATCCATTATTGGAAAACTTGTCAGTTTGTCACTCAATAATTCAGTATACAGTACAATAAAGATTTCAAACGAACCCCGGACATTTCGCCGCATTTTTTTCAAAAATTTTTGATACAATCACTTTTTTTTTGACACACTTTTGATCTTATGGTACAAATTAGTTACTATCCGCACCAGTATCAAAGATGGGCTAGGTTTTAGGTATTAGGTTTGATTTATTTATTTGGCGATAAGTGACGCAAAACGGCACTTGAGGAAGCGAGCAGAGCCGGCAGGCATAGCGAGCATCCCTTACACTTGAAAACAACTTATTCTTTATTAATCTTTATAAATTAAATAATATAAATTAAAAAATATTTGATACAATGCATTTTAATCTTGTATAATGTATATCAATCTTTAATGATATATCGTGGGGAGATTTTCTTTGCGGCGAACCGGTCTGCGGCGAGATGGTCCGTCGCCGAAATGTCCTAGACCCGATTTCGAGTGACGACTGACGAGTACTATCTTGTATTATAATAATATTACACATTATTATTAAAAATAAAAACACAGACCAAGATGATTAAGATAGAAATTTAATTTATACCACGAACTAAAGTAGTTTAAATTGATTTGTTTGCCTATTAAATCGTCATCCTTGAAGAACATAAATGACTAACACATTCAAATTTTTTATAAAAATGTTCAAAAATTGCGGGGGGTTTGTAATGTTTGTATATATTACCGATATACGTGATACAATTTTAGAACCGTTACACCTTACATTCATTTTTCTACAAAATATAGAACCTTAAATATTTCCTAAAATTCTAGTTTTTATGTATATAATATTTAATAAAATTGGCAATTTCAGATTTTAAGGTCTGAAAATTTTACTGAAGTATACTCACATATTACTTAAGACTTAACATGATATTAAAATATTAGAAAAATCTCAATTCTCAATTTTCTTTTTTTATAGGTGTTTTAAGTTTAAATTTTAGTAAATACATATCCCGGTACCCGGTCACTCTTTAATCGGTGAGGCACTGACTGCAATACCTACCTGAATCTATCTAAGACCATGACCTGAATACAACTGCACTGATACTCTCACCTGTTCATTGGACCGGTGGCATAGAGTCCAACAATTTTCTCAACGGCTATGGAAAAGATGGAGTAGAGAATATTTGTCCCAATTGCAAGTACCTACTTTATAAGTGGGCAAATGAAAAGTGACCTCGAGTTGCTGTAGGATTAGTAGTACTCGTCCGCGATAACTCACGACCATTAAGTTGAAAATTGGGACGTATTCAAAGAATATAGACGTGTTCGAACGGTGTTATTCGATCGGCGTGGATAAAAACGTCTCACGGTGAAATTTATCGAGCCGTTAGAAATTTAAGTAATTAAGTCCATTGCCATTCGAAGGCAATACCAATTAAATTCGATTATGTATATAAATATATTATTATTATATTTATATATGATTACCCGGGCCCAGGGCCGGCGCAAGGGCTGTGCAACCGGTGCACCCGCACAGGGCCCCGCGCATTCATGGGGCCCCGCGCTGCCACGCCGGAAGTGGTGGTTAAGGTTTTTTTTTTTTTGTAGGAGTTATTATACTGAACCTTTTAAAAATATTTTTAGAATCGCAAAATTTCCAGAATATTCTTTTCATACATAAACATCGTGTATAAACGTATAAATCGACTACGGTCGATAATTAAAACGATTTTTGTGTGTTATGTTCGATTTAATAATATGTGTCGTATAAATAGGTAACAATGGAAATTTTCGTTGTCTTTTGACAAATTGACATTTTAATAATAATAAAAAGTGTGGAGAACTGGAGAATGACGTCGACTATTTTGTATTTATGGTATCTTTTATTGATGTTTATATAATTATTAATTAAAGTTAATATTAATATTAATAATATTCGTTGCACAACACGCATTGGTATGGTTTATAATAAATTGTTTGCAGTACACATTAACAACTTAACAAATTATTATTGTTTTTTTTATTTTCAAAAAAAGAGCTGATACAACTGCCGCAGGTGTGCGAATCATAGCGTTTAATTTTAATTAGAATTTGAATGCAATGATAAATCATTGCATTCGAAAAAACGATTCTGAGCGAAGTTCAGTCTGATTATAATTTTCGTTTGAACTAAAAATATCAACTTAAAACAGCTATAAAAAAAATTGAGATTAGGGATTTTTCTAATATTTTAGTATGATGTTAAGTAATATGTAAGTATACTTCAGTAAAATTTTCAGACCCTAATACCAAAAATTGCCAATTTTATCAAACATTATATACGTAAAAACGAGAATTTTACGAAATATTCAAAGTCCAATATTTTGTAGAAAATTAACATAACAGTTCCAAAATTTTACCACATATATATAATAGCTATGTTAACATCCAATAAAATTTTCAAGTCTCTATCTTAAAAATTGCTTGAGTTATAGTGAAATATTAAAATCGAATTCGTCGAAATTTCAGTTTTTGTGAAAAATGCCGTTTTTTCGTCTTTTTTTCATCGTTTTTTCTACCGCTTAGGGTCAATTTTGAGAAATTCGAAAAATGATCTAAATAAAGTACCAACTAGATCCACTTTGCTACCGGAAACATACCCTATTCGTGAAAATCGAAGCATTATTTCTGGTCGTAATTTTGTTTTCAGACATAAAAAAAAAAAACAAAAAAAAAATCACATATCATTGTAAAACCAATACATTCTTCGCTTCGCTCAGAATCTAAAATGTTAAAACAACATTGTGTTTAAAAATTGTAAGTATAATAAATAATAATTGTAATAATCTTCATTAGGTATTTAAAAATTGTAAAAATAAGAAAATATTAAAAGAGGGCCTCGCAAAACTATTTTGCACAGGGCCCCGCAATTTGTAACGCCGGCACTGCCCGGGCCGGATTGGGGCCTCAAAACTTACCAACCACGGTAATTTTACCGGCCATTTAACTTACAAATTGTATGTATACATAAGTACAAATAGGGAGAGTTAGGGGTAAAGCACCCCCTCAAATTCATTCATTGGGTTACCATCTTTTTTTTAAATTTCATAAGATCAATTTTTTGTGAATAAGGGATAGGGGAATAGGTAAATTGAACAATAAAACATACTACTAATACAATAATATATTTTTTAATTGATCCCTTTTCTAGTAATTAAATGTATCGTGTCATTGTTTTTAATAATATTCCACAAAATGTCTTTTTCAACGTTTATTGATAAAAAATGTTTCCATTTTGTCTTAATGTAACGTGTTTCACAGTTGAAAATGTACCTATATCAGTTTTTTTTTCATCATGTTTCACATTTTATTTGCGTGCACGATAATATTTATAATTTTAAATATTATATAAATTTATAAATATATCTATTATGAGTATGATATTTATTTCTATAAGATTTAAATAAAAAATTATTATAAAATGTTAAGTAAATATTAATAAACATACAAAACAAATGACTTAATGACCATTTCTGTATTGAAATGATTAATTATAGGTAAATTTTTGTATACCTAAAAATCTGATACGGTTTTAATAATTAAAATTTTATAAGACATTGAATAATTTCATCTTGAATGAAACCCTTATAATAATGAATGCTAGATCTAATATCTAAAGTATTAAAATCTGTTCGCCGAAAGAGCGCAAGTCGACGGCGACCAAAATGCGCGTTGTCCTCGCATCTTCAACTAATATTACATAGCTTACAGCTTGACAACATTACTTACCTATATTAAAAGACATATTTTATCTAGCTAGATATTTTAGCAAGCGGTTCATTTATCATAATAATTATCTTCCGGTTCACCACGATTAGCGCGGTAGCTCTAAGGTAGCCCTGATGATTAGGTACCTGTCTAAATAAAATATGTAAGATAGATAACATTATGTTATAAATTATAATATTATTGAATGTACTCAGCTTGATTTATTATTATTTCTTTTTTCTTTTCTTTTTTTTTTTTTGCCTTTCAAAAAGTCGGAATATAGTTATGATTAATTTTTATATTATTTATTTAGTATAATTCTAATATGTTATTTAAAAAAATGTATTTGTTCAATTGATTTATGTTAAAGATATTTATATATGCAACGCACACTTTAATGATTTTTTTTTTATATATAGATGTCTTATATTTAATTTTTTTGTTCAGTACTATTATTATTTCTTAATTTAAATTTTTTATTGTGTTGAAGATTACAATTTATCAAGACGATTTATAATATTCGAATAATATTATGTTCGGTTTGTAATTTTAGATAAAGATTATATACTCGTATATTTATATTGTATATTAGGTAGGAGGACAGTCGACACGTTTGGGTTGTTTTTTTTCGATTGTCGTATTCGAACCGTACGCGTACGCGCTTAAAAAGTATTGACCTACGAAAAAAAAATACAGACCACTTATGTATAAAGAAATATACCTACGTGCGTTTCTTATATTTAAATATAACAAATTAAAACTACCAAACCAAATGTACGTATAATACCTATCACTTAACTCTTATACATAAATTTTTTTATAATAATAATGTTAAAATTAAAATTAATTTCTCATTTATTTCTTATATAATTCAATTCATAATTGGTTTAAAACTTAACCAAATTCCATTTTTTGGTATCCACATAGCAGCTCCAATTTTCATTTCTAGTGGTATATCAGTTTTTTCACATGGCAGAACTTCGAATTTCGACAAAACTTCTGATAAAACTAACTTCATTTCCAATTCAGCAAATCGTTTTGCTATTCAGATTTTAAAGAATGATAATAAATATACTTATACATATTTTAAATTATTAAATTATACCCATATACCTATACAAACACGAGGTCCGTCACCAAAAGGAAAGAAAGTCCCACTTGGTCGCTTATACTTTTCATCCGTAGTAAATCTCTCTGGATTAAAAATATCAGGTTCGAGATAGTATTTTGGATCTCGATGTACACTGTACATTGGTAATACAATTTTTTGCCCTTTTTCAATTATTAGTGATTCGTCGGGTACACGGTACGTTTGTGTTGCTTCTCTCATTATAAATGTATTGATGGAGTACTTACGAAGAGTTTCTATAATATCCGAGATAATATCAATAATCAATATAAATAATTGTAACTATATTTTTATAAAATAAAATTTAATTAAAATATAGCTTCACAAATAATGTTTAATAAATTTAGATATTAATTTTAGTAATAAAAAGATTTAAAATATTAATATTTACCATTTAAAACCATATCGGCATAATGAAGTTCCGCTAAATATTCATTGGTAATTTTTTTATCATATTTTTCATTTGTTGAATTTATTTCTGCTCGTAATTTATCTTGGATATCTTTATTCAATGCTAATTCATACAAACAAAAAGATAATATGGCTGAAACTGGTTCCGAACCACCGGTGAACATGAGAATGGCGTTAGCAATGATATCCAAATCGATAAATTGATCTGAAAATTTAGACGAAATCAATTAGATAGCTATTTAAATAATCATTTTTAAATAATCTTACGTTCATTGTTAGAATCATTATTTAATACTAATTCTTTTTTCGCTTGCACTAAGGTTTCCATCACATCATTTCTGATTATATTATTTTCTTCTCTATATTTCAATGCGTCGTTAAACACTGAGTGGAAAAATTCAGTCGTTTCTGGTGGGAAAACTTGAATTTTAAAAAACTTTAAAACTTTTGGACACAACATAAGCATCATATTGACTACCATTTGTCGATAACCAACTTCAAATAGTTTTTTTGTATGATTCCGAAAATCTGAATCGTTATCTTTTATAGTATCTAGTTTTAACCCAAACGCACACGTTCCAATAACATCGGTGGCAAAATCCCTCATGACATCTTTAACTTCGATTTGTTTAGTTTCATTTAACTTATTAGTAATGCCGCTTATTAACTCTTCACTACATTCTTTGATCTGATTATAAGTTCCTTTAATCTTGCCTGAAGTGAAACCAGGGCTGAGTTTTTGTCTCATCATTCTCCATTTTTGACCTTTCGTAAAAAACAAACTTCTACCAAAGATGTTCACTGATTGATCTAACTCAAATCCATGGTCAGTAAAATACAAGAAATCGCTAATCATTATCCTGTTTATCAGTTCTGGATCGCGGATCATCAAAAATGGTGTTCTCATTTGATAAAAGCCACATATTTTCGCATTGGGAAATTGTCTGTAAACTCTGTCGAACGCGTACGCTTGATGTTCTTTACCCGTTGCAAATTTAAACAAATTTCCAAACAATGGCACAGGCGGTATGTGTGGTACGTTTAGTTTTCGCCATTTGTCATACGTAGACGTTGAGTAATAATATAAAAGTGTAACAATAATAATCGTTCCTAAAATAATATAGTTAAGCAACCAATTTATTAACATCGAAATCATTCTTACGATAGATTTATTTACGTGTCACCAATTCGAAACGTATCCAACTACTGAATATCAATTTGATTTTATTACGAAATTTTTTAGTAGCTTAATTGTCCACGCTAGTGAATGGGCGTAAATATTACAAGGTTATGTAGCCCGAACCCGGATACAATGATTCTTTATTAGGATTGTAGTACTTACTACGTAATAGTAATTACCGAACCCACGTTTATTGTAAAATGTAAATAAAAATATTTTCCTGTTTTGCGCATATACTTTTTAAAGTATTAAAATCATATATTATTTATTTACGTGTTATTCATCAATATGTATAAAGTACAAGCAATTAAACTAGGTATAGTAGGTATATAAGTCTGTATTTCTGAAATGACCAAATAATATTATGAAAAATATATTCATTATTATCTTAAATAGTAATATATTTATATATTTAATACAGTGGCGTATTTAGGATTTTGTCAAGGGGGGGAAAGGAATTTTAAGTGGTCAAAAACTCGAATATGATTCCCCGACCCCCGCTCAACCACCAAAGTTACCATCAGATAATGTGCTGATTAATCTTTTTTACATTTATCAGTCTACGTCAGTTTATACGTTCAATATAAATAATTTTACTGAAATTTCAACTTTACACACCTATAAATAAAATTGAGTCTTGAGATTTTCCTCATATTTTGGAAATTCGTTAAGACATATATCAGTATGCTTTAATACAATTTTCCATATTTTTTAGCTTTTCTATTAAATTTTATTGTAAAAACTAAAAGTATTAAGAAATAATAAGAAAAAATATTAGTATAGATTGGAAGATTTCCGTTTAAACTAAAAATACCAACTTTAAACAGCTATAAAAAATTGAGACTTTGGATTTTTCTAATAATTATTGATATGATGTTAACTAATATGTAATGTGTAAATATACACCAGTAAAATTTTCAGACCATAATGCCAAAAATTACCAATTTTATCAAAAATTATATACCTACATAGACAAAATTTTTTTGAAATATTCAAAGTCCTATATTTTGTAGAAAAATTAACATAACGGTTCCAAAATATTACCCCATATGGCCATTATATATAATTTCTATGTGAATACCTACCCAATCAAATTTTCAAGTCTCTAACTTCAAAATTGCCGAAGTTATTGTGAAATATTGAAATCGAATTCATCGAAATTTCAGTTTTTATGAGAAATGCCATTTTTTCGTCGTTTTTTCTATCGCATAAGGTCAATTTTGAGAAATTCGAAAAATAACCTAAATAAAGTACCAACTGCATGCAATTTTCTATTGGAAACCTATGATGCTATTCGTAAATATCGAAGCATTATTTCTGGTTGAAAAAGTATCTTCATTCTTCATACATAAAAATAAAAAAATCCGTATACCTACCTACTTTAAATATAGATAGATTTTACTGAAATTAAAACTTTGAATCTCTAGAAAAAAAATTGAGACTAGGAATTTTTCTAATATTTTGATATCATGTTAAGTAGTATGTCAGTATACGAGTATCTCATTAAAATTTTCAGACCTTAATGCCAAAAATTGCTAATTTTATCAAACATTATATACATAAACACGATAATTTTACGAAATATTCAAGTCCTGTATTTTGTAGAAAAATTAATGTAACGGTTCCACAATTTTACCACATATATATAGTTCCTATTTAAACACTCAATACAATTTCCAAGTCTCTAACGTCAAAATTTCCCGAATTATCGTGAAATATTGAAATTGAATTTGTCGAAATTTAAGTTTTCGAGAAAAATGCGGTTTTTCATTATTTTTACGTCGTTTATTCTACCACTTAGGGTCAATTTTGAGAAATTCAAAAACCTAACCTAAATAAAGTACCAACACATCACTTTCCAACCGGAAACATATGCTATTCATGAAAATCGGAACATTATTTCGGGTAGTAAAAGTGTTTTTAGACATAAAAAATAAAAATCACACATCATTGTAAAACCAATACATATTATTATTACTATTACAAAATAGTATTTATTAATAGTATTTATTTTTAGTAATTATTTACATATTTTACAGCTTATGGGGGGATTGATCCCCTTGATCTCCCCGTAAATACGCCACTGATTTAATACTCAATTAAATATTGTTAATAAATAATAATAAATCAACAATTAAAATATAATACCTATTGTAAAATAATTTTATATAAATCATAATATATAATAAGTAATATACTAATATTACATTATAGGTACCTACTTTAATACTTTAAAATGATACGTTTATGGACCAGAAAATAATCATGAACCATTAGTAAAATATTAGAAATCTGATTCATATATAATAAGACAAAATAATATCAATTGTAATAATAAATATTGATTCTTGAATCTTTAGAAACCATTTTTTCATCAAAATTGACATAGGTTTACTTAAACAAATTAGCAATGATTTTATCAGGAAATTAGGGATATAATTTTTATCAAATATATCGGAGATCCTATTTAAACCAATTACAAATTAAAATACATTCTTAATAAGGTACCTACCTACATTTAATTATTGATATTTATTGCATTGCATATAAACGTCAATAAATATATTATTTGTTAATTGAAAATTATAAATATATAAATAATTCAATAGTAATAACTATAATAGCTAATAATATAATTAATAACTTATAGATTCATTCATACAAATATTTGTAATACAAATTTTATGTAACTAATTAAAGACTGAATATGAATACGAATAAATAATTTTTATTATTAAACAAACAATATAACTATATGAGTACAATTATATAATCTACCTATAATTATATCCTATATGGTTATATAGTATTATATTAGAACATTTTAAACAATTAAATGTATTTTTTATAAAGTCCACAAATAAATAATATAATACCTATGTATATTTCTGTAAAATTTAAATTAAATAAATTTCAATAAATAATTTACGATAAATATTATGAATAAATGTTTTTATAAACTATAAAATAATTAATAATTGATACTTATTCACTTATATTATATTATTGTATAGGTATTTTCCATTAAGAATTTAAAATAATTTGATTTATTAAAATAACTTATAAAATATTAAATAAATAATTGATTCAATTATATACCTAAGTATCACTAAGAAAACTGAGAACTTATTACAAAAGTTATTGAATAAATTAATAATACTATTTTTAACATTAATACTTTACAATTAACAGACTTAAGATTATACGTACTTTTAAGTTTACTGAATGTGAATCTTAAACTCAAGTGTTGTATCCATAATAACATATATATTATATATAATTTGTATATTATCCATTTATTACCGTTTAATATAAACAAAATCATTGCTATATAGTTTTCCCGCCGAATTCAAATAGATACGAAATTATATTTTTAATTTTTATTGTATTTAAATATTTTAAAATATTTAGAAATAAATATTTAAAATTTAAAGAAATAATAAATTATACACTATATTAATTATTATAATAAACATATTCGTAATAAGTCAATTTGGTATTTAAATAAGTTAGAAATGTTGAGTACATATTTATAATTTATACTACTTAATTATACTCTTAAGTCTTAATTGTGATGAAATATTTTATTGTTAATATAATATTTATATCTATAATATTAATATAATTATTGATTTCCAGAATGAAGTTGTACTAGAATAACCAAATATGTTGTACCAGCAGCAATAGCCTTCAAAAAATTAATTATTATTATGATTTAAAGTAGGTAACATAATGTTTTCATAATAATAGATATACCTACTTACCGATTTTATAAGTTGTGTATTTAAATTGAAGAAATCATATGCAGTGAATTCGATTGAAGAACTATGTATTTGATTTATAAACAACTGCAACTATAATAATTAAAGCACAACAATAATATTTCTTAATTAATACATTTTTACAAAATATTAAATAATATATGTATTTATTTTATGTATATTAAACACAATAGTATGTATTATGAAAATAGAGAAATAATCATTTATTATAATTTAATAAGGACATTTAACTAAGAAATCAGAGAATTCAATTAAAGAACCAATAAATATATATCTAATTTATCATAATAACTTTTAATCACGTTAGCAAATAATTTCGTCAAATTTAACTAAAAAAGCCCAAATATAGTCGTTAAGAATTATTAAGTATTATAAAAAATTGAAAGTAATGATAAATCATAGCATTCGAAAAAACGATCTCAGTGAATCGCATTTTGATACATTTTTTAAAACTTTAAATAACTTTTATTAAGACACAAAAATCAAAATAACAGTTCCAAAATTTTAGAGCATTGACATTGATAATTGTTTCTATATAAAATGATTTATTATGTGTATGCTTATAAAATAATCAAGAATTCAAGATCGTTAAAATTATAATTTTAATAAATTTGTCATTTTTTAATAGTATTTTCTACCTTTTAAGAAAGATATTGGAAAATTCGATAAATGATTATTATTTATTTATACTGAATTATCAACAAAATGAAATTCTCTACACAGATTAAACTCCTTATTTATGACTATCATCAATCAGACTACAATTTATATCTCAAATATGTTTGAGGTAGAAATTTAAAAAAACACAAATCATTGTAAAATAAATATATTTGTTGCTTTGTTGAATACCTACCTAAAAATTACTGTTATCTTAGGCATAAGCGTGCGCACGGGGTAGTCAGGGTAGGCATTTGACTACTCTGCGAACAACTCCCCCCGTCGTAACATAATATTATATTTGACCATTTTAACATGTTCGTAAACGGTAAAATGTAAAAAATAAGAATATTGGAAAAATTAAAAAATACATATCGTCGTTAGTAACTGCTATGATAAAATAAATGTATCATAATGTTTATTTTATTAATTTATTTTATCATAAGTAACCGCTGTGCCAGTGGCGCAACTAGGATTTTGGGGGCCCTGATGACAAATTAAGTGGGGGCCCTAATAATGTTTGTTTTTTTAAAAAAAACAATATAGGTAGTTTATTATATATTATTTTTATTTAAGTGTTTAAAAATATAATAAACTAAAAAAAAGCAAGGGAAGGGATAATCCTGCCGCATAGAATATAGGTGTGCGAATCACAGTGTTTAATTTTAATTAGAATTTGAATGCAATGATAAACCATTGCATTCGAAAAAACGATTCTGAGCGAAGTTCAGTCAGATAATGTAAGTAGGTATTGATTAAAATTTTGACATTCGATATTCGTTAAACTAAAAATATCAACTTTCAACAGCTATAAAAAAAAATTGAGAATATTATATAATATATTTATACAAAATTAATTATTTATAAGAATATTAATGAAATAAATAATAAATTTATTGACTTATATCTTAATTTGTAAAATTCATTTTTCTGGCTTTAGTATTAGCATATTGATTAATTATTTCATTCATATCTAAAGTTTGGCATTTATTTTTTTCAATATTCAATATGGCAATATTAGATAAACGAGATTGTCCCATAGTATTTCTTAAACAATTTTTTATTAATTTGAGAGTGGTGCCTGATTATAGTAAATAATTATGGGTTTGAAAAATAGAAGTCGGGGCCCTTTAAAATTTGGGAGCCCCGATGCTATGCATAGCCATCAGCCCCGGTTGTTGCGCCACTGCCGCTGTCCAAGCACTGAATCCTATCGCGAACCATACTGGTTGATTTTAGTTTACAAAACCTAAAACCTGATATCACAACAGTACATACCATCACCATTGATTATACAAAGAATAGTTTAAATTAAATTTAATAACTGTGGTATTTTCTATCAACCACGGACATATAATCGATATTTAAATCGTGGTACAATCACTAGATAAATTTACTCAGCGGCGGCGGCGCTTTTCGGTAGGTGTATTTCAAAATAATCGTGTATTTTAACCGCGCAACGCGCCTTATAGTTATTGCGTCATCAATTTGTTTATTATAAAATAACTAATTTAGGTATAGGTATTACATAATTATATTAATACTTATAAAATAATTTTATACAATGGTAAATGCAGTTAGTTAAATAAAGTTACCCTATCTAAAAATTTTTGTTCATGTTAAATGTCAATGTGTATAATACTGTATGTATCATTTATGACTACCCTGCCAGTAATGTCTGCGCACGCTTATGATCTTAGGTTATAATGTTAAATTGTTAAATATTTAAATTTAATATATTATAATTTTGATATCGAATTTTCAGCAATGTTTTATTATAATTTACTGTTCATTATTGCACATTCTTTCATTATAGATTTAAATGCATGATTATTACTACAGGGATATGTACTCACTTCTTCCTTTGTACTATTATCTAGAATTCCGTTATTGGCTTTTGTAATTAGCGACTTCGATTCAAGGGCCTATATATTATAAACATTATACAAATACGATTTCTAATTATTATACAAAATAAAAATACCATACTTATAACCAAGGGCGCCCATAGGAAAATTTTCAAAGCGGGACAAAATCTTAATTTATTAATCTATTTATAAATAGGTTTAGCCATGAGATAGAAATAGGTTTACATTATACTATTACATTATGTAAAGCGAACTGGAAGATTATGAGAAATATTAATAATTATTCAATCATAAAAGTAATTAATTAAATCATCATTTAAATAATAATAATATTTATATTATATATATTAGATAAATCGAACACTTAACATTTTAGATTCTGAGCGAAGCGAAGCGTATTGGTTTTACAATGATGTGTGTCTTTTTTTTGTTTTTAAGTATGAAGACACTTTTACTACCCGAAATAATGCTCCAATTTGCACGAATAGCATCATATTTTTCCTGTTGGAAATTGGATATAGTTATAGTTGATACTCGTATTTCTCAAAACTGAACCTAAACGGTAGAAAAAATGACGGAAAAACGAAGAAAACTTAAATATCGACGAATTCGATTTCAATATTTCATGATAACTCAGGAAATTTTGAAGTTAGACACTTGAAAATTTTATTGGGTGTTCACATGGGTACTATATATGTGGTAATATTTTGGAACCGTTACGTTAATTTTTCTACAAAATATAGGACTTTGAATATTTCGTAATTTCGCAATTTTTAGCATTAAGGTCTGAAAATTTTACTGTAGTATATTTACATATTACTTAACATCATATGAAAATATTAGAAAAATTCCTAATCTTAATTTTTTTTATAGCTGTTTAAAGTTGATATTTTTAGTTTAATCCAAAATATTATGAAAAAAACGGCATTATCTGACTGAACTTTGCTCAGAATCGTTTTTTTTCGAATGCATTGGTTTATCATTGTATCCGAATATGTATCTGTATCTCTTACACACCTGCAGAGGCGGAACTAGAGGGTGTAGACGGGGATTTGTCCCCGGGCGTAAAATTTTTAGGGCGTAATTTTAAAAACCAATAAACTTTATTTGTAATTTTATAACACTTTAGGATTCCGGGAATTGGAACTGAGTTAAGTAAAATGTATTTGAACTTCAATAAAATTTAAAAATCATTTTTGTCAATTTTAATTTTATATAACATTATTGTAAAATATTGAGAAATAATAAGAAGAATCCAAAAATATATAACATAAATATCAATTTTACTGAAATTTTAACTTTAAACACCTATAAAAAAAAAATTTAGACTTAATATTTTTCTAATGTTTAGAAAATACGTTAAGATATATATCAGTATGCTTCAAAAAAATTTTCATAAATTTTCCAAATATTTTGGTTTCTTTTACTAATTTTTATTGTAAAAGTATTGAGAAATTATAAGAATAATACTTTTATGGATTCTATAAGATTTTCGTATAAATTAAAAATATTCAACTTTAAACAACTATAAAAACAATTGAGACTTAGGATTTTTTTAATATTTTGATATATTAAGTATGTATTATGTGAGTATAATATTCAGTAAAATTTTTAGACCTTAAAAAGTTAAAACCCAAAACTGCCAATTATATACATAAAAACGAGAATTTTACGAAATATATACAGTCCTATATTTTGTAGAAAAATTAACGTAACCGTTTCAAAATTTTACCACATATATATAATTCCTATGTGAACAAATTAAATTAAAATTAAATTTTTCAAGTCTAACATTAAAATTGCTTGAGTTATCGTGAAATATTTAAATCGAATTTGTCAAAATTTAAGTTTTCGTGAAAAATGCCGTTTTTTTGTAATTTTTGGTCGTTTTTCTATCACATAGAGTCAATATTAAGAAATTCAAAAAATGATCTAAATAAAATACTAACTACATCCACTTTTCAACCGGAAACATATGCTATTCGTGAATATCGGAGTATTATTTTGGGTAGTAAAAGTGTCTTCAGACATATATATATAAAAAAAAACAGACACATTCGCTCAAAATCTAAAACATTAACTATGCGAGATGTTTATTGTCATAAGGCGTAATTGAAATATTTTCCCCGGGCGTCAAAGTTCCTAATTCCGCCTCTGCACACCTGTATCTGTATCCCTTCCTTTGCTTTTTTATAATATTAATTTTCAAATAAAAATTGTAAATTTCGTTTTTTGAGACTAAATATATTTATTACTTGTTCTATATATTCATTTTTTTTATTTTCAATTTTTCTCTGTATATGCTTTATCATACATAATCCACCAAGTCTATCTTTACTCATTGTAGATTTCGTCCATGTCTTTACTCTTCGTAATGTACTGAATGATCGTTCTACAGTGCTTGTCGTAGGTGGCAATGTAATATAATATGTATATCATTACACCTTTTTTGGTCTCAGGAAAAAATTCATACTCCTTAACAATTTTTTTTAATCTACCATTGTGTCATTTATAATTATAATATGATTGTGATTTTAATTTCCAATAATCATACCAAATTAAACCATTATCGATACGATAATATATTGGATATTATTAAATGATTTTCAATATCTTGAAGTATGTTAATATGATATTTATGTTATTTTAACTTTTTAAGTAATATACAATTATAATAAAAATGTTAGTTATTTATAAATTATAGATCATGTTATTATCTATAGTCGATTAACTGATTTGTTGAGTAAATAAACCCATTATACAAAAACAAATTAAAGTTTGTATTATATTTTCAAATTCTGATCACAGTCACCAGATTTTAATGATTTTCGATTATTCCAGGGAGGGGACATGTGGGCGCCCATGCCTATAACTTATATAATAATATTTTCACAATTTATAATAAATATATCGAAATGGAAACCTACCTACGTCATAAATAATAATAATATTTATTATATAATGTGTATTATTTTATTATACGCTCACTTGTTTTGTCGTATAGTGTGCCGCTAACACGATCATGAATAATCGTAACATATATTGCATTATCCATCCGTAGACTAATAGTTTGGACGGTGAGTCGTGAAATATCTCGTAGTAAATGTCGAACAAAGCCACCATCCACACGTAGAACACGGACAGTCCCATGTGGATGCCGAAAATGTCGTTCAGAGTGTTAATGGACTGTCGATTCAACCAGTGTCTAATCCGTAGCGTCTCGACCGTGTTGGCCGTCGCGCGGCCTTCGAAACGTGATCGCGCGTAAAACACGTGATGTTCGGTCTCGTAACCGGCTCGATGCGCCCGTCGTCGTTCGCCGTTGTTACCGTTATCACAATCCGCCGAAGACGCGACGAATGAATATTTCACGCGATTCACATGATTGTCTCGCAGCTTCCTCAAATCGCCGTTGATGTATCGAAACTTCGTGTAAATCACGAAACACTGAACGACGAATTGCGTTTCGACGCAACACATGCTCAGATTTTGCACGTACACGAACATGTAGTATATCAAAAGCAACACGTCGGAATTGGACTCGTAAAGCAACAGATAGTACAGCCGACTCATGTTGGTCGGCAGAATTATGACCAGACACAGCATGACCACGATGAACGCAAATTTATCACGACTTTTGAGCTCCGCTGGTGATGCGGGTGAATACGTTTCCGAAGCCAGGATGGTCGATCGGTATTTGGTCACGTTCCGTTTGCCGTTGTACACGATTGCGATGCGGGACAGAAAGACCGTCAGGGACATCACCCTGTCATACATCTCGAGTAGGTTGGACGAGAAAATCTCACACCACCGGTCTTGTTTGCACATGATAAGCGACGCCGAAATGAAATTGTACGCAGACGTGGCCAATAACAGTACGGAGTACACGTGATGAAACTCATTGTAGGACAGATCGACGTTAAACACACCGCACAGCTTCCAATAAGCCCGAACTAGCCACATCCTCGCGTATCGCGCAGAGTCCACGTGAGGATAATGTTATAACTTTATAAGTATAATACTATACGTCTATAATACTCGCATAATAAAATAATATCTAAGTTTATCACTTTATATATTTTTATGCTGAAATACTTTAATAATGTGTACGTATATATATATAAACATTACATAATATATATGGATGTATTAATTGTGACGAGGTGAAATTTAGAAATTCGGATATAATAAGAATATACCTATATATTTTAAATTATATTTTAAACGTCACTCAATCATATACATATTATTGTAATATACCTAAAAGCTAAAACGATACATCACTTGAGATGTGTCAATTAAACCGAATAACCGCATATTATTTTGAATTGGTTTATTGTTTTTAAATTTTTAAGTACCTACGTATAGGTACTCATATATTGTCTGCTAGAGTTTATATTTCAAAATGTTATGCTAACATGTTTTATTCACGAGCACTTTATAATCGGATACTTAGAAAAACCATAAAATTCTGTATTATTCGATTCGTAAAATTTAAATTAAGTTAATTTGAGAAAATATTATAGACTGTTGTCAATTATTATTGTAGTACATCATCATTATAATATAAGTATATCTACTGAAATAACAAAACTAATTTGTTAAACTGTATATTAAACTATCAAAGTTATATAATATTATAATTTATATTTATTTTGTACCTACTATTTTTATATAATATTTATGCAGGTGCGTTAGTATATGTATTATGTAGGTAGGTAGATACAATATGTATGCCATAGACGTATAGTTAAATCAAGTGATTTATACAACGATTTCCCAGACAATAGACAAATTATACAAAATTATACTTTTAGTAAAAATTTAATATAAATATATTATACCTAGATATATCTGATTTAATTTAGGTATTTTAATTTTAAAACTTTAAGGGCAAGCGGCAAGCGCCCACTAAAGTAACATGCTGTGATCTAATAAGTGATGTGACATGTCACATAGCTAGTAACATTGTGTTAAATAAGATAATTGAAATGATAATACATGTAATGTGACATTTTTATAATGACGTTTTTTTTTTTATTTTTATTCGTACAATTTTTCAAGATATTTGACGAAAAAAACATTACCTATGTGATTTAAATTTATTAAATTTTTTGAATAATAATAGTAAGTTAATAGTGGGCAATTATTGGGTTCATCCATGGGCACATGGCGTGATAATTGTCGTGGACGTGGTACCTTTTTGGTACTTAATGATGTAGAAAATCAAAATAGTAATCAATTTCAGAGTTTCTACGTTCTACCGAATGGAGAAAATAATATTTTATGTGCTTTTTGAACTAGTTGGACCTAAAATACAAAAAAAAAAAAAAGATACAAATCATAGACGTTCAGTGTGTCCAAGAGAACGTTTACTTGTTACTTTCGGGTAAAACACTAAATAGCGATTTGTAATAAACTAATAACAGTAATAAATTCAACGGACGAGTAAATAACGAGTGACAATAAGTAAGTTAACGTTCCACCTTTGTAACGCACTAATATTCAGATATAACACAGGAATGACACATAATCTATCATGTTTGATCAGTGTACGGACTTGAATGGCTTTTCATATAGGTATTTCAATACAAAATTTAATAAGTGATACTTTACTATAAAATCACGTATCCATCACTTATTAGATCACTTCTTATGTTACTTTGATGGACGCCTGGTCTTAGACAAAGATTAAAATTTTATGAAAATTATAACTTTCATTATCACATAGGTATAAGCATTTGGTAAAATGGCTGATTTGACTATATGCCTACGACATATATGATATTAAAATATATATAATTATAATTTATATTTATATTCTAGAAACTAAATAAAATAATTAACATAATGTATTCGACAAATAAGCAATTTAAATTATAAATAAATTATAGACATATTAAAAATAATATACTACTTACGAAACTAAGCGCACATATTTATGATGGAATATACACAATTAAGTTTGAATTAAACTAACTTAATTATTTATAGGTACATAATTTTTAATACGAGTGATTCTGAACATAATATGATTTTAACATTAGATTAATTAAATTTATTATAATAATATATTCTAAAAATTTTACTAATTTATTTGATCTAAATCATACACTAAAACTCAATTCTGTTGATTATACAAATCAATTTAATCTTTCCCAGAGTGAAATTGTACTAAGATAACTAAGTATGTGGCTCCAGCAGCAATTGCCTATTATAAAATAAACAATATGTATATATATTATTAGGTCCATTAACTCTAATAATAATAGTAACTATAGTAAGTATAAAAATAATTACTTTACTTATAAGTTCTATTTATAATTTATGTATTTGATAGTAAAAACTTAAAATATGTAAATTCTTTCATAATTAAAAATTGCACTACTTACTGAAGTGATAAGGCGAGTATTCAAAGTAAACAAATCACACGCAGTAAACTCAGTAGATCGGCTAGATATTTGAGTGTAGAATAGTTGTAACTAAATAACAAATAATTACATAAGATACACATAAATATTTCTAATATTTAATTAGGCCCTCACCTCTTCTTTTGTACTACTATCCAAATACCGATTATTGATATCAGTTATTAATGTTTTCGCATTAGTTGCCTATAAATAATAAACATATATTATTAATATTTTTAAATATTACAAATTATTAGCTAATATAAATTACTTGCTGGAAAGCTGGAATATAATATATTATTTGATTTAAAATAAAATAATTTTTAATAAATACATTACAGCGTTCATATTTTATATTTGTCAAGTTTCGAAAGAATATTAAATAATATAATCATATTAATAATATTAAGATATCTATTATATAACCAATTAGGTACCTATATTTATTAGTTAATAGTTATTTTACAATTACTTAAATATTTAAAATTAAAATCAGGAGTATATTGAACAATATTCTAAAATTTAATATATTTCATTCTAACACATATCTTAAAATAATATTTAAAATTTTAAATTTGAATGTAATTTTCTCTGTTGACACACTATACTTATATTATTATACTTTACCTGTTTTATTGTTATATTTGGTGTGATCGTAATCATGCAAAATCTAAAAGAATATTGTAGTATCCACCCAAAAAATAATAGTTTCGATCGAAATATTGTGACATCATATCGAGTTGTAAAATAATGGAATAAATCAGTATATATATCAAATAATAACTGTACACTCAAAGAGAGTATCGATAATCCCAAGTGAATACCGAACAAATAGTTTAAGTCGATAATAGCTTCACGTATTAACCAATGTCTGATTTTTAAAAGTTCCATAGTGTTGGCCAATGGATGTTTTTTATCTTTTGGACAGTAAAAATCTTTATCATAAATAATACACGACGGTATGATTTTTAACTGCGAACGACCAGAACCAGTCGTTTCTCCGATAAATGGAAATTTATTCAAATTATTGTACTCGGTTTTTATTTTTCTAAGATCGTCATTAATCTCAATGAATTGTTTATATATCATAAAACATTGTTTAATAAAGTGATTCTCTATAAAACACATACTCAAATTTTGCAAATAAAAGAAAGAAAAATACATGGTTACCAAAAATCCATCTGGATGATTGTAGTATATATTATACAGTTTGGTCAAGTTAATTGGCAAAATAAACGTCAGGCATAAAGTGAGTATTATAATTGAAAAATATTTGCATTCATTTAAAGCAACAATAGTTATTGGTGAATAAATATCGAAACTTTCCAACGTCATTTTGTACTTCCTATTCTTATCAAATTTAATATTGTACAATATGAATCCTCTGGATATAAAAGTAGCGATAGCCACAATCCTAGACTGTAATATCGACAGAGACGTTGACATTGCATTGGACCAATCGTCAATCTTATACACGACCAACGGTGCACAAATTAAATTGAACACACACGTAATTAATATCACAATAGAAAATATAACATTGCATTTATTAGAATTTAAAACACAAAAAAAAGACATACCTAGTAATAACAAAAATTTAGAAACATTATATGAATACACTAGGCAAACATGTATAGGTAAGTACACAATTCAACAATCAACAAGTGTACATATTTCGTAGCATAATTATTTGAATCCATTTAATCTATGCGCAAAATAATTTGTGTTTAAAATGTTAAAAATATAATAAATACTATACAAAATGAAGTTTTACAAATTTAATGACGATCAATATATATAATTATGTATTTATATTCAGTTATGAGTTGTGAGTCTTGTATATATATATATATATATATATATATATGTTATTGACTATTTATTTATTTACTGGTATATCTTAACGATTTATATATATATATATAGATACTTATAACTTACTATATTAAACATTATATTACTATTTTGATATTTTAATATATTATAAGATATCACATTAACATTTAACATAATCGTTACATCGTTTCCATGGTAAAATTAATTATACTAACATAACTTTCTCCAAAGCTGATCTTCCATGTATTAAGAGCTTCCTTAATTCCTTCAATTGGGAACTTAATTTTCTCTCCCTCAACACTAATGATGCCATAAATTCTTTCCTAGATGCTATCCACTCTTCAATCCTTTCATTTGTCCCCTTAATTTATGTTCCAATGTTCGTGATTCTTCTTATCCACTTTGGTTTACCCTTGAGCTAAAAAATCTCGTGCACCTTAAAACCAAAGCTCATACTAAATATAAAAAATCTCAATATCTTATCGACTACAGTTTATTTTCTCTTCTCCGTGCTAAATGCAAACATTTATCAAAAACATCTTACAGGGACTTAATTTTCCGTACTGAATCTTCCTATTTATCTAACCCTCGCTCCTTTTGGTCCTTTACACTTAAAACTCTCTCCGCACTTTCCATTCCCCTCAATGTCTTCTATGATGATTCTGTGAGCACTAATCCCTCAAATGCAGCAAAATTATTTGCTGAATTCTTTTCATCAGTCTATAATTTTCCTACTAAACCCTTACCTACTTCTCCTGTTAATCCTAACTTCCCCCAATTTAATCTTCCTAGATGTATTTCCTGTACGATTTAATTTCTCCTTATTTACTCCCTGTTCAGGTGTCTCACAGGGTGCGGTTTTATCTCCACTTCTTTTTGTCTTATTTGTAAATTCTGCCTCTTCAGTACTTTCCCACGCTAGACTTCTAATTTTCACTGACGATATGAAAATCTTCCTCCGCGATTGCCACCTCCTCCAAGATGACCTTAGTAGATTGATAAAATGGGGCGGGTCTCTTTGCCTCTCTCTTAATATACCTAACCTAAATGTTCCTCAATAACTATTACTTGCATCCGATCACCCATTCACTATTCCTACCATATCAACAATATTCCTGTGAAGTCCTCCGGTGACTGTACGTGACCTAGGGTTTACACTCACAATTAACCTCTCTCCAACCAAACATATTAAAGAGATATGCTGTAAGGCACTCAAAGTGCTTGGGTTCATTCTTCGCCTTTCTCAGCAATTTAAACTAGTTCTGCCCCTTAAAATTCTCTACTATGCTCTGGTACGACCCATCGTGGAGTATGGCAGTGTTCTATGGCCCTATGGGATCCTGCTTCTGCTTCTGCCAGTGCTATAATAGAGAAAGTCCAGAGAAAATTTCTCCGAGCAGTTTCTTTCCAACTCCATATTCCTTGTCCTCCTCATGATTACTCCCCTGTCATGCAGATACTCGGCCTTTCAAACCTTGCTGATCGCAGACAGGCGTGTAATATTTCATTCTTGTCCAACCTCCTTTCTGGTCGAGTTGACTCTCCAACTCTCTTATCACTTATTAACGTATAATTAAAGTCCCACCTCGACCCACTCGTTTTCATGCTCCTTTTCATGTACCCTTTCATTTACGAACTTTTTAGATAATTCCCTCATTTCACGTCTCATGCGGACAGCCAATAATGACCCCTCATTTTCCTTTAGCAAATAATAAAATAATTGATTTACGTTTTTTTAATTAATACAATATTTAAGCATATTTAAGACTTTATCATGTAACACTTATTATCTTGGGCTTGTCCCATATAAAATAATATATATAAAATAAAATAAATAATACGAAATATAAGTACCTACCTATCATTGTACCATTTACCATTATATGTTGTAATATATTATAATTAATTCTAAATTCTAAACTAGCGAAGATAAAACAATGACAGTGCGAGGATATATTATATTACCTACATTTACTACCTAATAAATTGTATTAGATCTTATTAAATATTTAATTTATGGCGAGATGTAATATTTATAAAATTATTTTATTATATTTAATGGTCAATTAATTTTAAAATATAGGGTATGAGTCATGAGACACATTGATACTAATGTTAAATAAAATAAATAAAATATTACAATTAAATATAATATAAACATACATACATATACATATACTCGTAAACTAATAACAAATAAGTACTTATATAATATAATATTAAAATATTATTATAATATCCGTATATAATATTAAGGAACTTACTTCTTTACTAGTTGTATTAGCCACATATATGATGATCAAAAACCGTAATCCATAAAATATATTCCAGCAAATTGCTCGCACTACTTCATTTCGCTCCTTTTGGCTATTTGTACCAATGACATATCCGAACATGGCAAAATACAAATTAAATAATGCTTTCAAAAAACATGCAAATATTGAACCCAAGAGATGCAATTGGTAAGTAGAATTTAATTGACAAACCATATTACAAAATTGACCATAACAATATCTATAAATAACATAATAGTTAATAGGTTTATTTCAGTACCTAATCAATTATTTAAAATAGGTATATAACAATTATTGCAAAATTGATAACCAAAATATTTTATCGAAAAGATCCTGTAAATATTATTTTTTAATATAGGTAGGCTGAAATTTATAAAATATATATTTTGTTAACGTTTAACATTTTTATTTCAAACATTTATTAATTTATAAAATACATGTATTATAATATATAAATTATGGTTAAAATATATACATTTTTATAGGCTAAATTTAGTAGGTACCAAATAAATTTTACCTATAAATAGGTACATGCATTTTAAAGAAATTGCGTATATCTACAAAATGTTTTATTTGTATTTTAAAATAAATTGAATGTACTCGTATATATAAAATTAATTTAGATTAAATCCAAACTTTTTTTTTTAATAAAATAATTATGTACCTATTATATAATTATTTATTATCATATTTATCAAAAACATTAAATAAAAATTAAAAAATTTTAACCAGGGTTATGGGATAAAGATTATATTATGATATTTGAGAAGGTATTTTATTATCTATATAAAATTAAAACCTATATAAATAAAAATAACTACTACCTAATTAATATATTTTATTAGTTAAAATTAGTCAAATAATAATTAATTATTTTTTTATTATTATTTAATAATAATAATTATAAAAAATATTAATAAATTATACGTTTCAACAAAATAAATACTTATTTATTTTAAAAAAATAATTCCTTTTATGATCTTGCTTGGGCACTATAGACACTACCCGTGGGCACGCTTATGATCGTATATTATGCATTATACTTACCTATACGTTTCTATAGAATCGCATGATTTGTAACCACCATATGGTAGTTCAGACAAAAATGAATAGGACATTTTCTTTTCAACCATAGCACTATAGACAAAGGGTATTTTATTAATACTCGTATACTATATTAATATACTCATATTATTGTTTATTATATCTTAATTTTAAATTTTAATAATAAATATACCTATATTGGATAAAATTATGTATATGAACAAAAATCAATAGAGTAAAATGAATAATGATTAACTACTTAGTCGATAAATGATTTTTAAATGATTTTAATTTTAATTTGTAATATGAATTATAATTACCTACTTCTATATAATATTGGGTAGGTATACCTGCTTGGTTACTTCACTTAATGCTTCACTCGTTCACATAATACCAATTACCACTTACCAGCTACCTATATTAACGAAGTTTTACAAAAATGTGTGTCTTTTTTATATACGTATTAACTATTATTACTCGTATATAAAAGCATGGTTTTGGATAGTAGGTACAAATAATCCTACTTGTACCATTTATGACCATTATTCAGATTTATTCTTTCCACAGCTGTACCACCAGCTCTTTTTTATTTTTAACAGATAATAACAATAAAGACGTGTTATCACATATATAGTTCTTTCTCAATACGATATTAAGTGATATTTATAAAATTTGTCACTGTACCTATACCTACATGATTGTAAATTCTTAATTCATAATGGAGGATACGATCATACAAAAAAATATCATCCCTCTATATTATATTTTAATTAACACTACTTATCTAGGTAGAAGTTCTTAATGGGTCTGTAATACATAAAATTATTAATAGTTTTCATAAAATATCTGTAGGTCATCCTTCCACTTTTTTTGGCCTATTTCGACCACTGACTATCAATATATGTGCATTCTTTTCGCAAAAAATATATAGGTAATTATATCACTATTTTAGTTTTTACAGTAAAATTTTGAAAAGTAGGGACCTATCTTATATTACATATTTACATTACTGGAATACTGGGGTCCTAACTCCTAATGGTTCTATGTTCAAAAATGCGAATGTAAAATGAGCGAATTACAATATAAGCGAAAATGAAATTTATTTATTAATTGAAGTATACCCAATGGCAAAGAATATAATGGTTTCCAAATTATTTATACCTATTATATTAGATAAATAAAACCATTATTTAGGTAGGCACACAGAATATTGTAAGATAATATTTTAGTTGTTCGTTAGTTTCTTAATCGTAATTCGTAATCAATAATCATTATATGCCGGAGAAATATTGAATAAAATTTACGTGATACATATTTTATATAAATAATGTAATACGTCCAATCACAAGAAAATAAAAATTTATTAAAACTTAATGGTTTTTTATATCAAAAAGAAATCCAATATTTTCTACAATGTGGAATTGTTTTGAATCAATAAAAAATCGATTACCGAAAATAAATAATTCAATAGAAGGTAACTAACAATTTATAAATAATATTATACAAAATATTATACGAAATATAAATAAGGTATTTATCATTTTAGGATGGAATAGACAAATATAGAGGATTTAATAGTTTGCTGGAATCTTGCAATCCAACAATTCGAAAATGTATAAAACCAATTCAAAAACAACAGTTATTAGAAGATATTCAAGTAGAACAAATGATAAGTGGTATACCTACGTTAAAATAAAAGAGAAACAAATATATAAAGATTCAGCAGAAAAAGTAAGAGTAATTATTAACAATATTAAAATACAAATCTAGCTTTGGAATATTTAGAAGGTATCGCATATAATATTTTTCATTACAAGATAAAGAATTTTTAATAATTTTATAATTACGATAATGTATACATTTGAATTTTAAAAATAGAAGAGCTGATAGGGGACATAAGTGTGCAATTTTTATTAAATAATAAAAACAAAATTGTATCACACATATAGGGACCATATATAAATGAACACCCTATAAAATTTTCAAGTCTCTAAGTTTAATATAAATGCTCATAAAATCCCTTGTCACCTAAATGAACATATCTGGCAGAACTTCGCTTAAAATAATTTTTTCGAATGCGATGGGTTATCAATTTATCATTGCATTCAAATTCTAATTAAAAATAAACACTATATGATTTGCACACCTATATTCCTGCGACAAGAGTATCAACTCTTCCTTTTTATATTTTAAACAGCTATAAAAAAAAAAAAAAAAAAAATCGTAAATAATATAATAATTCACAATTAATTAGAACTGAATTAAGTAAAATGTATTTAAGCTCAATAAAATTTTCAACATTTTTTGTCAATTTTATATAACATTATTGTAAAATATTGTATAATAAGAAAAAATCTTTAAATACTAATTTTACTGAAAATTCAACATTAAACACCTATAAAAAAAAAAATTGAATCTTGAGATTTTCCTAATATTTTGGAATTACGTTAAGATATTAAATATCAGTATTCTTCAATAAAATTTTTAAAATTTTCCTAATTTTTTGGCTTTTCCATTAATTTTTATTGTAAAAGTATTGAGAAATAATAAGAAGAATATTCGTATATGGATTCTAAGATTTTCGTTTAAAATAAAAATATCACTTTAAATAGCTATAAAAAAAATTGAGACTATAGGGATTTTTCTAATATTTTGATATGATGTTAAGTAATAATGTAATATGTAAATATACTTCAGTAAAATTTTCAGACCTCAATGCCAATAATTGCCAACTTTATCAAACATTATATAGGTACATAAAAACGAGAATTTTACAAAATATTCAAAGTCCTATATTTTGTAGAAAAATTAACGTAACTGTTCCAAAATTTTACCATATATACGAGGTTAGGTTAGGTTAGGTATAGTAGCTATGCGAACACCCAATATAATTTTTAAGTCTCTAAGTTCAAAAATTGTTTGAGTTATCGTGAAATATTGAAATCAAATTCGTCAAAATTTCAGTTTTCGTGAAATATGCCGGTTTTTCATTTTTTCGTCGTTTTTTCTACCGCTTTAGGGTCAATTTTGAAAAATTTGAAAAACGACC
The DNA here is from genome assembly GCA_021307375.1 of Tetraneura akinire. NCBI lineage: Eukaryota > Metazoa > Arthropoda > Insecta > Hemiptera > Aphididae > Tetraneura > Tetraneura akinire. The sequence goes on along the minus strand of JAIUCT010000019.1, from coordinate 6,361,195 downwards.
TAAGTAATATAGGTACCAATTACATCCACTTTCCAATCGGAAACACATGCTAGGTATTCGTGAAAATCGGAGCATTATTTCGGGTAATAAAAGTGTCAGACATAAAAAAAAAATAAATAAATAAACAATATACTTCGCTCAGAATCTAAAAAAATACAATTATTATTATATTTCATTCATTAAACATTTTACATTCGCGATTTTAACGGTCTACGCCATTACTGGTTTGCGTATAAATGTATAATATTGTATCTAATGATTTTAAAGTGCATTTTTGTACACCAAGTAGGCATCATATAGGTAGGTATACCTAATTATTATATAGAGGCACTAACGATGACTAACCCGCGTTTGAAATGCCATACAGATGCCATTGTTTCGAGCTCGTTGTTAATTATTTTGAATCGACGGGCCAGCATGCACGCACAGCGTATAAACTGCAGATCGGTAATGAAACACGCCAGATTATTGAAGGCCAACATGACACACCACATAGTGCCGGCTCTGCTATTTCCGTTGGTCGCAGTGAACAAGTAGTAAATGTTCACCGGTACGCCGACCAGCGCAAAATATCACAAGAGACACGCGTCCAGAACTAGCAGCAGTGACGATTTTTCTCCGCCACCGTCGTTGGTCGAGCCCGCGTGCGACTTGACGGCGATGTTCATCAACCTGTCAGTGTTGTGCAAAACGGCGATGAACTTGCTATACTTGCGGTGGAGAAACGTGAGCGCAACCAATCTATTTGGAACACGACAGCTAAATTACTAAATGCTACAACCTACAAGTATAACCAATATCTATTATTTCTATATGGGCACACTGAAATCTGCAAGACGCCAAGACGACTGCAGTATGACATGGGTGTAATGAGGCACACTGAATAACCCCAAGTTTTTAGTAGGTACCTAAACTCCGACCCAAAGCGTGTTGGTACTTCAAAATTGAAAGTTTACATGTACGAATTTTAGAAATTTGTAATAACATAACAGTTATAAGTAAATAAATAATAATTTAGGAATAAAATAAGTATATTAAAGTGATTGTTCAATAAGACAAATTTAAATACAATTTAAATTATTTCATGTTTTAAAATTGTAAACAAGAAAATATACATTATAATTTATAACAAAAACAAAATTTATCAGTTTATCGCTTTGCTCAGCAGTGCCGGATTAAGAGTTGGCCAGGTTTGGAGCCCGGTAGCCCAAAGGCCCTAATATTTTTTTTCCATTTACCAATAAAAATATTTAAACAGAATTGTTGTACAGAAAATCTGTCTATAAATATTTATTTTTTATAATATGGCGTTTATATTTTAATTACATAGGTTTACTGTTTAAATTTTAATAATAAAAAAAAAAAGGTATAAAAATTGTTTTATATTATATGTAGGTACTCGTACAATAGTCATTGGCTAAAATACTGATGTGAGGCAAAAATCCCTATTAATTTTAATATTTTATTTTATTTTTAATTAAAACAAGAATACCTATAAGAAATTATGGAAAATACAGTTTTTATTGAAGTCATTATTATTCAACACTATGATAATAATTATTAATTATTATTTATTTACCTATTGTAAATTTACAGTTTCATTTTATTTAGATAGGTACCTAATTAAATAAAATATAAATAATAAACTCATTTTATTTTTATTAAAGAAAGACATCCTGCATTTTATTAGTTTTTTAATATTATTATATGTATATATTTACAACTGCTATTTTGATTTTAATATTTGTACCTATAATTCCAAAAAAATCTCGAAAACTATTTTTTAGTTAAGTTAATGTTATAATTTTTTTTATTTTACTTTTTATAATTTTATGTGAAAAATAATTAACAGAAAATTTTTATTTTAATAAAGTAATCAAATAATATGATTTAGATTTTTCTTATAGTTATAAAATGTATAATAAATAATAATACTCGTATAAAAAATATAAATAAGATTGAAATATTAAGTACCTATATGTTGAGTATTAAAAATATATTATATTGAAAATATTAGAAAAAAGTAATGAAAAATGGATTGTCCTGGGCCTCACAAACACTCGGATCGGCCCTGGTACCTAATCCTAATGTAACTAAAATTTAAGAACACGGAAAATATGTTATGAAATTTATGAGTAGGTACCTATATAATGTTCATATTCGTAAAATTCACATAAAACGTGATAAAGATTATTACCTATCAACGTATGAATAAAAATAATAAATAAATTTTCTTTTGTTAATTTTTCTGTATAAAAATAATAATACCTGTACATAATTTTTTTTAAATTAATTATTTATTTTGCTACTTAGCAGATAAAAAGGTTCACCTGGGCCCATGTATATTTTAAGGCCTGGAGCCCAGGCTCCTAGGCTCCGTGCTTAATCTGGCCCTGCTTGAAGGACTATTATTAATGTTTGTTGAATAAGATCTATTAGCTAAAGTACAATTTTCTGATATAATTTAAGAATTTAAAAATATTGTTCCTTCTAACCGTCGTTTAATAATATAACTTTTTATATTTATTTGTATTTAATTTTTTAATATTATGTATTTTTTTACTAAATTTATATATTTTTGTTATAATATATCACTGTAGTTCATCATTATACACTAGCACAGTTCTTATTTAACTTAAGTGAGAAAACTTACTTTATTTCTATGCGAGTATTGTTATTCAATAATGTAAAATGAATGAATATAATTTTAGGAATATTTCAGACTTCAGCAACACCTGCTGTAAAAGTCTGGTCACGGCCCTATGGTCACATGTGGAATTCGTAAAGGAATCTTTGAGCCATGTTTCCAAATTTTAACCAACTTTAAAATTGATTAGAAATTAGGAAGAATCGTACATGGAGTCATGGAGGTAGACCGAATCGCGTACAAAATTCGCGTAATGTAACCACGATTGCGTACCTACATACGATGTTGAATCTCCAATGCATCATAGAAAATTAGAAACTAAACTTCGGACTTCCCGTCACGTACAACACAATGAGACATTCATTAATGTTGTGCTATAACCCCTCCCAAAGTTACACTTAGGTATCTCAAATGTGGTCGTTTTTGCTCCGCCACCCTTATATATTAAGCAATAATTATGTAATACTAAAAGCTAAATTAACATAGTTATTTTTTATATCATAAACATTTTTTAATTCAAAAAGTTATTTACCTACGAGTATATGAGATTAATTATTTTAAACTAATATACCCATTACCCATACAATATTTTAGGCGACCCAAATTTTTGTGTTACGCCACTGCGTTCTGTGTAAAAGTGAATTTTATCGATAAAATGATAAAAATGTTGATTATTCAATAATAAGGTATTATTTATTTCAACTCCCCAATCCTCAACTACAATAATTTACTCATAATCTAGATATAAATAATTTAGTTAACAAAATTTGAAATTTCAATATGTCTTTAAGATAACCTGCTGCAGATCGTTGACACGGATACCATGATCGGGTTTAGAATCTTCATAACGGTGGCCATATCGCTTATTTCGTCTTCGTCGTATTGAAATCCATTTTCGTTTTTTACTACCGTTCTCATTGGTCGCTCGTCCACCGACAAAGTGAATATCGATTGTTCATAATAATGCGGCTTGATCGTGTGCAAAACGTAAAACGGAGCTAACACACCATGCACGAAAGACGCAATAAGCAGGACAAACGAATACATATAATCTAAAACTGACACTGAACAAATCGGACCGGTTATCTGGTCCCCTGGCAACATTTTCAGTGGCATAACACCAAATATTCGTGATACAATATTAATCGCTTGAAATGACTGATAAACACTTGAAGACATATTTGTATGAACAAATTCAGAATAAATATTAAGCAAATGTTTTTTGAAATACAAGATTAGACGTTAAATTAAATCCTTCTGTAGAACATATTAAATTGACCCCAACAGATATCAGAAGTTGCAATTCATTTTTATTAAATATCTAATTAAAATAATTATTTTACAAATATTATGTTGTCAATAATGCCAATTATATAATAATAAATATGTCAACCATTAAAATTAAAATTAATGACATCAGCAAGAATAATAAAATTATGTCAGAAGTTTGTAAAAATAAGTTTTGAATACCTAACAAAATGATTTTGATTATAATAATAAAATATAAAATGCATACCTACCTGTTATTTTTGATCAGCTGATCATCACACTCAGATTTGGTACCTACTAAAAATTATTTTTATTTTGTATGTCAGAATATGAAATAAGTATAACAATTATAAATATGGGTATTAATATACAAATGATCTTTATATTTACTAAAAATCCTACTTTTTTTGACAAATAGAACACAAAACTATTTAATAATTTAATAAGGAATTAGGAAACTATATTATAGAAAAATATTCTTTAATTATAATAAAAAAATGTATTTTTATATAACAACATACAAAAAGTAATATGGCCTTAACTAAAATTTAAAATAGGCAAATAGTCTATAAAATTATCATTTTTATTACATTAACACAAAATAAATATTAATATATTATTTTTTAAGTCTACTGTGAAACATCAAACATGAAAATTAAATTAAAATAAATATTTAAATTGGGATATTTTGTTTTTATACTACTGAAATCACAAATTAAATAAACCAATAAATATAAATGGTAATGGTGTACTACCATATATGATTAAAAACATTCAAAATTAAATTAATCATTGTGAGATTGAAATTATTTGTATTTTTAAAAAACACGACCTAAGTATACAAAATCAGAATTAGGTTCAGATCCTTGTGAAAGTTCCATGAATCCCATTTTCGTGTAAAATTCTATAGTTTGGCGATTCTTTGTTTTTAAAGGTACATGGACTCCAAATGAACCTAATAAATTTCCATAACATTATTGATGTTAAAAATAATTAAAATACATTTTACAACATCTATATCTTATATCAAATCAGTCTATTTAAATTATAAATATTTATTTGTTATTAGATATATTTTATATAAATAATAAATAATTTGATTAATTAAAATTTCTAATTTATTTTCAATAAAATTTTAGATTCTGAGACAATGGTTAGGTGATAAGTATTTCTTTTTTTTTTCACGAAAATTGAAATTTTGACATATTCCATTTCAATATTAGGCGACAACTCGAGCAATTTTGAAATTAGAGACTTAAAAATTTTATCGGATCTTCACATAGGTACTATATATATGTGGTCAAATTTTGAAACAATTACAATAATTTTTCTACAAAATATAGGACTTTGAATATTTCATAAAATTCTCGTTTTTATGTATTTTCTGTTTGATAAAATTGGCAATTTTAGACATTAATGTCTTTTACTGAATTATATTTAACATCATATCAAAATATTAGAAAAATCCCAAGTCTAAATTGTTTTTTATAGCTGTTAACGTACTCCCAAAATGTTAGGTTAGGACTCAATTTTTTTTTTTTTTTATAAGGTGTTTTAAGTTGAAATTTCAGTAAAATCAATATTTAAAGTATTTATATGGATTTTTCTTATTATATTACAATATTTTACAATAATGTTAAATAAAATTGACATATTTTTTTAAACTTTGAAAATTTTATTGATGCTTAAATACATTTTACTTAACTCAGTTAAAATTAATTGTGAATTATTAGTTTTATGATTTATATATATATATATTATTTAGCTGTTTAAAGTATAAAAAAAAGAACCGATTCTCCTACCGCAGGGATATAGGTGTGCAAATCATAGTGTTAAATTTTAATTAGAATTTGAATGCAATGATAAATTATCGCATTGGAAAAAAGTATTTAGAGGTCAAATATGGGCCTCAAAAATCAGATCAAAAATCTGATGTGCATTTATGTTGAACTTAGAGACTTGAAAATATTATAGGGTGTTCATTTATGTACTATATGTGTACTTATATGGTTCCTATATGTGTGATAAAATTTTGACATTTTTTATGAAATATTTAAAATGCAAAATTTTAATGAATTCCTACATTATCTGACTGAATTTCGCTCAAAATCGTTTTTTCGAATGCAAGGGTTTATCATTGCATTCAAATTCGAATTAAAATAAAACACTATGATTTGCACCTCTATGTCCCTGCGGCAAGAGTATCAGCTCTTCTTTTTCAATTGTAATACCTACTGTATAATTAATATTATAAATAATAATTTAAATACAATTTATTAATCATACCATTAGCTCTTAATGCAGCCAAAAGACAAATAATCAGTCGTTTAGATACTGATGAATCATTATTAACTGGTAATGTAGAACATGTCATGACAGATTGATGTTGAGATAAAGCGTTAGAATCGGGTATTTCTTTATTTAAATCAAAATTATGAAACCAACTCATAATTTCCTAAAAAAATATGAATACATATATTACTACTACTAATAATAAATTAATATATTTTTAATGAAAAGTAAAAGTATATTTTTTTCTTATTATATAGTAATATTTAATGACTAATAAATGTAAAATTGAATTAAACTTCATAAAATTAATTCATGTAATTTTAAAATATACAAATATATTTAACATTAAAATAATCCACAATTTACAACATAATTATAGATTCATGAAAAAATAAATTTTCATTTACGGCATAAATAAATAAAAATTTTGATAGTTTTAAAATGTATGTCCAATCATAATTTCTACATGAAATCAACATTTTTATTTTATATTAATATTCTATAATACCACACTGTATATTACAAATAAGAAGGTATATATTATTTATTAGAAATACTTCCATATTTTCAAATAAAACTTGGCATTTATATGCTAATAATTACTGAATAAATGCATGTATTACATATAATTACACAGAAGTGTTAATGAATAATAGTATCTTTATTATACTGTATATTAACTGTTATTTATTAATTCGAAAGTCTATAATAATTTAAATTTTAGTTTAAAATGTTATTAGTTATATTCTTACAAAAGTATTGTAGTATCAATTAAGTTGCTAAATATGAAATTTTTAGTGTGTAGTTACATCCAATTTATAAATAATAAATAAATTGCATTGTAGCTTGGTATGCTACAATAGTAATGATAGAGCACATCAGTGACATTATATATAAAACGAAAAAAATCATTTCATGTATAAGCCATAATTGGACATAATATAATATAATTAATTAATTAATTTTAATTTCTTTTATGAATCTTTAAATTTTTTATTAAATAATAATTGTTTTATTAGTACAATTTATTTATACAATAGTGTTTAGAATACTTAAATAATATAGTTATATGAAACCATAAATATATAAAAACATTTGATAACAAATAACTATTAAAAATATTCAGACTTATAACTTTTACATTTTTTCTTACTAATAACAGTAAATAAATAAATTAAACATTATTATTTAACTTACATATGAAACAGAATGTGTTTCTTTGTTGGAATTATCCGACAATGGATATTTCACTCGCATTTCAGGAAACCATGAAACTTGTAACTTTTGATAAAAATCTTTTGCATTTATAGCAGCTAGAGCATATCCTATAACAATACCATTATCTTCGACTACAAAACAAAGTTCTGGACTAAGTGTCAAGTATGCACCAACAAGCCTAAATTATATGTATTTATTAAAAATAAATTTTATGTATATAAAAGAAAAGTTATTTTTATTAAATAAACAGAAATTACCTATCTGGTATTAAGTCAGGTAGATCAGATTTATTTATACTATTATCATCAACACCTGTATAACAAGTACATCTACAAATATTATACACTGCAGACTCATCTTCAAAAGTGTATGGTCGTACATTATACATTTTATTTGTAGGTATATCTGGAGGTTTATATATGAATAAATCAGATCCAGCATCAACCGGCATTAAACGCTGGAAATATATAAATATTAAAAACATAAAAATATTAAATGTAAGTTACAATAAAACCTTTAATATTCCATAATATTTAGTATATTTTAAAAATTATTAATTCTTAAAAATTATGAAATAACTAATAAATATCTAACAAATAATATTTAAACTACATATTTATAATAATTATAAGTTTTAGCCATAAACTATCAATTATCAAATTACAAAATAAAATAAACAATTATATAAATAAACTATAATATTAATAATACTCTTATTCTTATTTGTAATATATAACTGAAATAATAAATCCATTTATTTTTATTTTTAGTCAAATGATGAACAATCATTAAAACAAATATAAAATTTGTAATTATAACTTACTTGTAAATCAGCAACTAAACCACCTCGAAACACCCAAGGTTCTTGATCACCACTCATGAAGCTTTCTTTCCATCCTTTTGAAAACCCTAAAATTTATAAATAAAATATAATGTAGTAAATAAATAATTTTATATTTATCCAGTATTAATTATAATTATTAAACTAGTATATTATTATTAATTAGTTTTATATTTTAGATCTATCTGTCGAAATTTAATTGTATAATTAATTTATCTGCCCATTATAATAGATCGCCTAAAACATATTTAAAAAGCTCAATCTGGATCAAAATACGAGCCAACAACCATAGTATACGGTTGAATAATTTAAAATTCAAATAGCAATGTTAAAAATTTTAAATTCAACAAAAATAAAAAAAGATCTATAGCAACAGTCATTTTTAGGCGATCTGATTAAGAAAATTATCAATAATTAAAAGGCTAAAATATTAGGACTTACAGTGAAAATACTAGTTGTTGGTTTTATTTGACCAAGATTGAGTTCTATTAAAGATAAAACAAATTAAAAAAAAAGAAAAAGAAAAAGAAAAAAGAAAAAAAGATCTACTACAATCTACAATTAAAAACCCATATAATTTACTTACATGTATAAGAACCAAGAGTATAATTTATGATTGACTGTGGAAAATGACCTAGAGCTAGAATTTGTTTAAATTTATAAAATATTATAATGTTATACATTAATTAAATATTTTCATAATAATATACTTACAAAGCCATTTAACATAGAAATTTAATAATGATACAACACATCGAGCATCCCATACATAAGGATATAAGTCATGTACAAGTTCTCTATTGGCACTAAATGTAAGTCTTTGAAATAATTCATTTACTTGTTCAGCCATCACATCCATTTTCTTTGCTCTCTCATACCATTCATCAATCTGAAATAAATGTAATTTTAATTAGTAATTTATATGATGATCTTATTAAAGTTTTCATGGATTAAATTAATATTGTTTTATAGAAATAAATTGTGATCTGACTTCTGACATTTTTAACTTATCTCAGTAGCAGGTTGTATCTTTGGAATGTGTAATGCACTGTCATGATTACATTATCACAATTAAAATAATGGATATTTCGCAAACACAATAATAATTTATATATTAATATATTATCAATAAAGTAAATATTTAGACTTTGATTTCACTAAAATATAAATTTCAGCTACCTATTAATTTACTTAATATCTTCTAAAAGAATTGAATTTATAAAAAGCAATGTCTACAATTAAAATATTAAATTACTTAAAAAAGTATTCCTTATTTTTCTTTGAAAAGAATTCCATTTTTTATAATAATTATAATAATATCATCAATAATAATTAAAAATACATTTATTAATTTTATGTAATAATTTAATAATGAATAATGCAATTTTATTTTATATTATGTAATAAAAACAAAATTGTTACTTGTATATATATTGGAACATTTTATCATGAGATATTTTAAATCAAGATATTATAAATAGAAGACATTTTTATTAATCGTGATTTTTTATGGGTGTATTAAACATTATAAATAATAAAAAAATTTGGTAATATCTATATTACTAATTTTATGCAAAAATGATAATGCTCTCATGAAATGGATAATATTAAATTATTAACTATTATTTATCAAAATATAATAATAAATATTAAATATCATATTTACTTCTGGTTTTGACTCAGTTGAATTATTTTTCTTTACTTTCCTTAAATTTTCACTTGATACTAAATGAGCATTACTTTTTAGCCAATTAAATTCTGTTAAATATTGAACACTTTGAGGCCCATGTTCAAATGGCAGATAAAATAGATCACACATTAATAACAAATCTTCTTCTGTTAAATCTCTATTATTAATGAAATAAAATATAAAATAGAATGAATCAAGTAATAAGTAATAGAAAAAATCTTACCTTTCATATGAATGTTTTTGATCTTGTGTCACATCAACAACCATATCAACACTAGGACTTTCCACTTGCATTGAAACAGTCTTGAAAATTATTTAAAAACATAATTTTAACCAAATATTTTTATATTAGCTTAATTATTGTACAATTACATACAGAACCATTATCAGTATTCATAGCTGTATCTGAACTTTGTGGTGATAGTGCTGGTGATATATTACAGTCCATAGGCTCACTGATAACTTTACTTTCGGATACCAAAGAATTCATTATAACTACAGGAGGATTAATAGTAGCTGCTATAGCTGGTTGTAAAATATTAGTGCTACCATTTACGGATGTCGATGAAATAGATTCAACATTATTAGTTGTACATAAAGCCATTGGTGCAGTAGATGTAGATGTTGTAATTGTAGTTGTAGACGTTGCCATACATGTATTAAATGATGCAAGTGGCATAGCTATGGGAGACATAATTGTTACAGTAGGTTGAGGTTTAACAATAGGCCCATGAGCTTGTTTTTGTCTTCGAAATTCAAGTATCCATTCTTTAATTGCTATACGCAATGCTCTTCTTGAATGATAAATATTTTCAGGAAGATCAATGACACCTTCTTCATCACTTTCAGTTTCTAATTTCATACTTTCATCTGGAAAATAATTTCTGATTTACAATATGTATAATATTTAAAATAAACATATACGAGGGGCAATCAAAAAGTAAGTTGCATTTTGCCATATTTTTTGTCCTGGTGAATAATTTTTGTTGAAACTTTGGGGTAACACTCTACACATTACACTTTCAATGTATTAATTCCTAAATGTATAGTTAGTTGTTAAGCTTATCAGTAACAATTTGACAATCATGGCTACTGCTACTATTACGTCGTCCAAAATTGAAATTCTTGTAGTTATTAGATTTTTATGGTTAAAAAATTATAAACCAGTACAAATACATGGGGGGAGGTGTGTGAAGTTTATGGTGATAAAACAATTTCGAGATATGCAGTTGTTCAAGTGGTGCAATATGTTTAAAAATGGCCGAATGGATATCAATGATGATTACCGTGCTGGGAGACCGTCCACAGCATGGTAATCATCATTGATATCCATTCGGCCACTTTTAAACATATTGCACCACTTTTCAACTGCGAAACTGTTTCATCACCATAAACTTCACACACCTCCAACCTCCCCATGTATTTGTACTGGTTTATAATTTTTTAACCATAAAAATCTAATAACTGCACAAATTTCAATTTTGGATGACGTAATAGTAGCAGTAGCCATGATTGTCAACTTGTTACTGATAAGCTTAACAACTAACTATCAATTTAGGAATTCATACGTTGAAATTATATTGTGTAAAGTGTTACCCCAAAGTTTCAACAAAAAATATTCACCAGGACAAAAAATATGGCAAAATATAACTTACTTTTTGATTGCCCCTTGTATAAGTAAATTACCAGAAAAAATTTCTCAGAAAATTACTAAAATTCAAAAACTTCAAAAAAATTCTGAGAAATATTCAAACATTATACTAAACCTCTATACAAATGTATTAAAAACACAAATGTTAAATTTTTGACTAAAAAATAAATATAATAACCTAACCGTTATAGTAATATTTTTCATCACTGTTTACCTATATAATTATAGGGAACTTAAAAATATATTTGAGAAATAATGACTCAATTATTTTTGGTGATCTGACATATTATTATTTATTATACCATTTAGTAAATGGTTGGAAATCTAAGAGATTCTCCCAGACTATTTTTGATTGATAATTTTTTTATTCTTTTTGGAAAACCCAATACAAATACATTTTAATAAAATTTCATTATTTTAAAATTTATTTAAGTAAACAAGTCTACAAGTAGTTGGTACTTATTGCTATATACCTCAGAAAACATCCCTCGATTTGTTAAAGGAAACCTAACCATAGATAGATCATAGAATAAAAAATATAAAATAAAAAAATCCAAATAGTAACAAAAAACAACATAGTTCCGCAGTAATTCAAATAAAATAAAAGTTTTCAAAAGGTATTATTTTATTTTATAAGTTTTTTTACTGGGGAAATTTCCCATGTACCATTAAATAATTTATTTTTTTAAAAAAAATAATAATTTTCTTTTTTAGAAATTTATACATGTATGGTAGTATAATGAGCATAAAAGTCGCTTTATTAAATATATTATGTAGGATTGAATGGGGTGAAGGAATAACTGTCTAGTTTAAGCACTTTAGAAATAAACTATTCACTTTATAAATAATATAATATAAAAGTTAAATTATTTATGAATCATGGTTAAAAAAAATAACCAAAATTACCTTTTCTTTTTATTTATTTAGTATATATATAATTGGATAAAATGTTTTTATTAATTACAATTAAAAAATATTAAACATATTATTAAATATACTAAATATTTATACTGGCTTATTAATCGATAAAATAATATTTTTAATTAAGTAAAACGATACCACAATTTTAGATTGTTTGAAAGAAAGAATTTAAAAGTTTCTAAAATCCTTTACTACTTTTGCACCATTTATAATATAAGTCTACATAAATGGATTGAAAGTCATTAACAATATTATAACTTATAACTAAATAGAAGTTAAGTTACTATAAGTGTAAATTTTGGAATGAATTAATATTTTGTATATAAATTATTCCTCAACAACCAATATACATAATGGTCGTAGAGCACTTATAATAATTCATAAATATTACTTTACCAAAGACAATTATTACAATAATATTGGAATCAATGTAATACTCAATTCCTTGGCTATTATATAGATACAGTCAATGTAAGATAGTTAGCCATGGTTGTTTATTTTTTAAATTATTTATAATAAACAACCTGGTATACCATGCTATGCGGCCGAAACCAAAAACAAAAAATAATTTAGGATATAATGTAGTATTAGTATAGTAGTGTCAGCAAACAATTTTTATATTAGGTATCAGTTTTTAATTATTTTATTATGAATATTACTTAATGCTATGCAAGGGTTGTTTTATTTGGCCTAGATTAATTATTATAAAGATAAACAAATAATGTTATTTAGAAATTAAGAATTTGTAATGTCAACAGTTTTTTGATGTCCTAGTTTTAAGATGCTTTAAATATAGGGTTTTGAAAAGAACAGGGAGAGTCGTAGGAGACACACTAAGACCTTGTTTTTTTATTTAATCTCCTCCCGTTTGATTTGTATGTTTTTGATTTATATTTGTGTTCTTTTAATATATTTAAAGTTTAAATAAATTTATTTATATTAATTATTATAGTATTTTATTTTGTGTGTTTCACATACAATAATTACTGAAAATTGCTACCACCATTCTATTTCACACCTACTGTATTAAATTCATCTTACAATGGCATACTAGATAAACATGGTACTGGGGCCATCCCCACATTGACCGTATTTATTAATTTATTATATATTCTTTGGAAAGACTTAATTAAATTTTTTTTAGATTAACTGATGGAGGGATATAGGTGTTAAAGGATAATGTTAAATTTTTATTAAAATAGGAGTTCAAAAATTTGTATCACAGTAGGTACATATAAGAAAACCCAATAAAATTTTAAAATCGCTAATATCAATAAAAATGATCTAAATGTCCACATCTGACAGAACTTTGCTCAAATTGTTTTTCTAAATGCAATGATTTATTATTTCATTCAAGTTTTAATCAAAATTCAAAACTATCCTATTTATATCCGCAATCCTTTTCACAACAGTAACAGTTCTTTTTATTCTTTAAACAGCTATATATATAGATATATACACAGAGTACGGCATAAGTCGGTTCCCGCTATCTTGTTATCGAAAAACTGCACTTTGCACTTATAATGGCAGCAGATATTATGGGTTCTAGTAATTGAACTTTAGGAAAGATCAGTGTGTTGTACGGACATGTGGTGTGTGTTAGTTTGTGTCATTTAGTCAAATTTATTTATTTACTTGCCATTAACATGGAAGTCGTCAACGATAAATTTACAATAGAAGAACGAATCTTTTTACTCGTTTCTTATCTACGGTTGGATGCCGATTAAGTTACGATTTTTGATAAATTTCTGGTACGCTTTCCTAATCGACCCGTACCTTCTGCTTCTCGTCGTAATGTAACAAAAATATACAATAAGTTTCTACGAATGGGTTCTGTAGCAGACGCGCCGCGCTCCGGTAGATCAGTTACAGTGACAACACAAGAAAACATGGAAACGGTGGGTCTATCTCTTACTGGAAATGGGAATCAATCTGCCCGGTGACTATCGATGCAATTAAATATTTCAGATAGGTCGCTGTGTCGCATGCTAAAATGAATGAAATACAAAGTTAAATAAAAATATAAAATCTATACCTAATCCATAAAATCTAATAAATCTATAAACAATAAACATATTTTATTTGTTGTAATTTCTTTATTGTGTAAATTGAGGATCCGACTTATACTGCATCCTGTATAAAATTGTAATTGTAATATTCACAATAATTTGGAACAGAATTAAGCAATATGTATTTGAGCTTCAATAACATTTTTAAATATTTATCCTTTGTAATAAACATTATGTGAAAAGACGAGCTGATACTCCTGCCGCATAGGATACAGGTGTGCAAATCATAGTGTTTAATTTTAATTAGAATTTGAAAGCAATGATAAACCATTGCATTCGAAAAACGATTTTGAGCAAAGTTCAGTCAGATAATGTAGGAATTGATTAAAATTTTGACAAAAATATATATGAAATATTTAAAATGCAAAATTTTATCACACATATAGTACATAAATGAACACCCTATAAAATTTTCAAGTCTCTTACTTATAAAAATCACCCCAGTTATCATCAAATATTGAAATTGAATTCGCCAAAATTTCAGTTTTTGTGAAAAATGCCATTTTTTCATCATTTTTTCTATCGCATACGGTCAATTTTGAAAAATTCGAAAAATGACCTAAATAAAGTATCAATTACATCCACTTTTCAACCAGAAACATATCGGAAAATCGGAGTATTATTTCGAGTAATAAATGTCTTCTAAATAAAAAAAAAAAAATCACACATTGTAAAACTAATACATTTTTTGTGCTTCACTCAGAATCTAAAATATTGAGAAATAATAATAATCCATGTAAATACTAGTCTATAAATATGAATTTTACTAAAATTTCAACTTAAAACATGTATTAAAAAAAAAAAAAATGAAGATTGTCTATTTTCATAATATTTTAATCAAACATAAAGTAAAATGTTAGGATACTACAATTAAATTTTCAGATTTTAAAACACAAAATTGCCAATTTCTTCAAACACAGATATAAAAATAAGCCCTTTAGAAACTTCAAAATTCTAAAATTATTTTCTCAAAAAATTAATGTACCATTCAAAAATGTTATCAGTGTAACTTATCACGTATATTTAGTACCTATGTGAACATCCAATAAATTTTTCAAGCCTCTAAATTCAATAATGCCTGAGTTTTGTCAAATATTATATTTCAGTTTTCGTGAAAGCATTTTTGTCATTTTTAGTAGTTTTTCCTATCACATAGACTTAATTTAGAGAAAAATAAATAAAGTATCAACTAAACAATATTCTCTACCAAAATCATATGCTAATCATGGTAATCATACCATTTCTTCTACTAGTAAATGTGTTTACATATAAACTAAAAAAAAAAAAAAAAAGAGGACACAGATGATTGTAAAACCAATACATTCTTCTTTTCGCTCAAAATTTAAAATATAAATAAATTATTTGTCTACAAAGTATTTATTAATTAATATTTTTCTTTTAATAGTATAGTAAAATGTAAATAAAATAATGTAGGTCCACCTTCAAAAAATTCCAAACATACCACTGTTGTCTTATATAACAATATATTCATACTTCTAAAATGAATAATATTAATATTTAGTTTATGCTTACTATCATGTGTAATAGATGAAGGATCCGAATTACATTTACTCCATTGGGCCAAAGTATGAATAGCTACAAAATTAGCACCATATTCACAGTTTGGATTTGTCAATACTCCTCTTAACTGAGAAATTAAATCTGTAGAACGTCCCTGATAAGGCCCCAAAAATACTCGTTTTTGATCATAGTCATTTGCATGTAAATTATCCCAAATGACAGGAGGTCTTCTCAATACTTCAGTTATTTCTCTTATAGATTCTGAGGTCAATGACCGTGATATAACTTTTTGTCCTAAAATAAACATAAAAAGATAATGGTTAAATGGTTTACATTGTTTATTTACTTTTAATTTTGTATTCAATTTACAGCAGCTAACCGGTCCACATTATGTCAATTTGAGGTGCCAATTTTGAACCCAAAGTATTTAAATAGTCAGAATTCTGAACATTAGGTACAGCCCGTGCTGAACAATATTGAGTCGGACATACTAAAAATTTGGGTTGACCAAGATGTTGAAATATTTCATTTGTAATTGACACCTAAAATTAAAAAAATAATTATTACTTTGTAAACATATATAAAGAATATTTAATATAATTTTTACCTGAGCATGTGCAAATGATTGAAATACTTCCTTGTCGGCTGGTGACATATCTGGTTCAATATCATCAAACAACAGAGCAAACGCTTTACAACCACATTGAGCAACTTGATCTAATTTTCGTTTAAGAGTAGATATTTCTTTTTGACTACTATAGGTCATATCAAGTCCAGGAGATAAAGCATAATATAAAGTAACACCACAGTCTCTAGCAGCACTAATTAAACCACCTAGTTGTTCTGCTTCTTCAACAGTATATAATTCTCTCCAATATGCCCTGTGTTTGTAATCATCTTTGGGTGCATATACATAACAACCTACACCCCATTTTTTTAACCTAAAAATTAATTTAATATAGAAAAATTATATAATGTTAATATAATAAAAAAAATAAAAATTTAAGCTCAAATTATATTTTCTTTTCTTCTTCTTTTTTTTTTTTTTTTTTTTTTTTTTTTAATGAAAAAGCATATAAACACAACAATATAAAATAAGCATATTAAATAAAATGAATACAACCCAAAATTTGTTTATTTTTGAATCTGCACCAATTATTTTTCTGCTTGCTACTGTTAATTTTAGGTGGTGATTATAAAAATATAATAAAAATAAAACAAAATTATAAACTAAGCACAGCATGAGTCTACTATCAAAATGATGTGAAATCATAACATAGCTGTCTGTTGACTGTTCGTCTGCGACACTCTTAATGTATATTTTCACTATGAAACACTTTTAATTGCAAATGCCACAAAATTACGGCAAAATATAAAATGCACAGATATAGCGTTCATAAATGCGAGGCATTATATATTTTAATTTAATTTTTAATCCACCATTAGCGACCAGAAAACAGCATAGTAACCGGTAAACAACAATCACCATAGCATGTATTATATTGTATACATATTATTAAAAACATCGCAGGGTTTAAGACTCAAATTGGTGCATAGGGGTTGACTGGGGTGAAATAGAGGCAGATGCAAGTGAGAGGTGACAGGTTAGAATTGAATCCATTCACAAAGTTTTGTATCAGCATATTTGCAGAGTCATAATATACATATTTTTTTTTTTTTTTTTTTTCATCAACTGGCCAAAGCATATGTATTACTCAGGGTAAATATATTTTCTGATTTTCTTTTTACTTTAGAATAACATGCTTAGCTAATAAGACATAAAAATAATTAAAATCATTTTAATTTAGATTGTATGCATACTTTATTATATTTAATTATTAAACATTATGTATAAAAATTCTCAAAATAAAGTTTTTAAAATTTTAATTGCATACAATCCATTTTTAATTTTTACATTGATTATACTTTTCAATGTAAAAATAAGTCATCAATTTTGTTTGAAACTCTAATGAAGAGTTATAGGAACAAATGACCAACAACTTGATAAAAATAATTTATTTCAATATACTTAGTACCAAATATTAACTACCTGTAATAATAAATATTGATTTCATGCTTTTAAATAGTATTTAAATTCAAAACTTGGTTTACATCAAGTCGTTATAATACACACAACACACACAATATATATAATAAATATTTAAAAAATAACTATTTGGTAAGTCTATATAATTTGTATTATACATTAAATTTAACCATTATTAAATTGACTATTTCTTCTGAAAATCCTTTTATCTTTATTACTTCTTAAAAGTATAAATATTACCTTAAATAATGTATTTGTAATGTGTTTAATAAAAACATAGTATCACATCTTATATTAAAAGAACATATTTCAATTAACAAATTAGAAGTTACATGTACAATACACTAAATGTATTAACATAAACTGTAAAACTGATTATTACCACATAAATTCCCTTTAATTTAAATATAATCAGTTAACATATTAAATTGTATTTTTGGATTAAATTACTTTATTGATTAATATTGTATTATATGTTGTGATGTAGATTACAGATAATTTTAAACTTATTTTTTAGTGTTTTGTTTAAAATGTATTAGGTACACAATTTTTTTTTTTTTTTTTATTGCTTTATTATAAATTATAATTTATAATACATGAAACATACTATTTCATTAATATATATAGCAGTATAACACTCAATTCAAGCGTGTCTACAGCCCTATCGGCACTCAGTGTAGCATTGAAAGTAGACCTACTTTATTTTTTTCACTAATGCATGGTAAATGATTCATGATTTTGTATAAAATATTATTTATAATATAAACAACAATTGTACCAAATTCACCGTTCATTAATTCCTGTTTTCATGCACAAAATAAAAAACAAGATAAACATACATAAAACTTTTACCATGTATACAAAAAGAAGTAAAAAAAACCTAAATTTAATTTACTATTAAAGTAGAAATTTCTACTTTAACTATTTCCCTGGTCACAGTCATCAATTTGTATTTAATTACAACAAATTATTATATGCACATGAATAATTTTTCAAATACATGCAAACTTGGTTAAAAAAACCATTTGAGAACAAACCGGTTAAAATATAGCTAATGGTTAAAAAAAATGCATGTCCTCAAAAGGTAAACAAAAATTATACCAAATTTTAATATTGAATGCGACCATGGAAATAATCAATTTAAGCAATTTTGAACATGGTATTTATTCAAAACAAATTTTAGTTAATAGTAAAATTACATAAATTTTAAAATAATTTAAGAATAATTATTTATTTTTAATGATGAATATTATACATCTATTCACAGTAATAATTTATAAAATGAGTATTTGAATTTTCCATTTTATTTAATGAAAACAATAATTTAATTTTAATATCAGCTATATCAACAATTTACATTTTAATAAATATAAGTGTTAAATATTGTTAAAAAATAATGGAATATATAAAATGAATTTAAATTATTCTGAAATGAGTTGTTTACTCACAAAGTGTTGTTTAAATTATATTTTCACAAACAAAAATTGATTGTGTTAAAGAAATAATTACCTAAATAATTAGAATATCTAAATAACTAGTCAATTATTTTAACTTACCAGTAAATAAATAAAAACAAGTTATTTTAACTCAAAAGCCTAATATTTTTCAAACAATTTACAAAACATAGCTTGATGACTAGGTAATAATAGTAAATGACCTCTTGTTTATTAATATATGTGTACACACACACACACACACATATTAATACATATATATATGTGTGAAGATTACGCTACCTAGGACTCCAAACAAGAGGGCTGTCCGCTTAAAACAAACGAAGATGACAGGCATTACAAATGATAATGGTAGTTGTAGGCTGTTCGTAGCAAAACATTGACACTTCAACCCTTGTTATGGAGACAACCAATAAAAGAAGCTATGTTTGTTCATGTATGAGTTTTGCTAAAAAACAGATAGTTGAAGCCAGTGCAAGGGTAGGTACACACGATGATAAAAAAATAAAAATAAGTCTAGCTTAGGTATGCCACCTTTATTAAGTACAAGCTACTTTATTCACAATGTTTTTTTAAGCATTTTACTATAGAAAAATAGCCTTATCTCTACCATAAGTATTTGCAACATACATTTAGGCCTAGATAAATGTTTTATTTATTTAAAAATAGCCAATAACCAAGATAAATAATGGCTAGTGAAAGCTTTATAGCCTTTTTTTATTAACAGTAAATACTAATAAACTAATATATTTCCACACAAGCTGAACTCCAATCCCAAATTTTCAGTGTTCATATTACAGTTTAGTTAGTATTACGTTTAAGTAAATAAATGTATTTATATATATAATATAATTTGTAATTATACATATAAAAAAACACAAGGTTTCCATAAAAAAAAGGAAGCTTGGTGGGCATTATATTGGCAGAGCAGTGTCTTTTATTGCACATGCACAATAAGTATGAAAAATATATTAGAAACATTATTTTCGTTATAGAATACATTAGGATTGGAATTTGGAATGACAATAATAATATAACTAATGAAACATTAAATAAAAAAAAAAAAAAAAAAAAAAAAGAGGTAGATGAATTAAATCTAAGTATAACATCAATTAAGGCAATACCTATTTTATCACAATTCAAAAATTCTTAAAGTACACAGTATTATAATTCTATAATAAATTTATAACGGATTATAAAAGACATAAAAACATATGTTTAGTAATTTTTAATTAAAAATAGAATGTTAATATCTATAGTTTGTAACATTTATAAAAAAAATAATTAGAACATTTATGTTCTACATATTCAAAAAATAATATTTGATTTACATTATACAAAATTTATATCGACATAATCATTTAATTATACAAACATATAATTTGCTAAAATACAAATGCACATAAAAATAATGGACTCAAATCACTAAACTTGTTAACGGATTAAAATGCAGTTGTTAATTTAAAAAATAATGTGGCATGAAAGCACTTATACAAGGAACTATACGATACAATAGTTTAAAATAATTATGAATTACAATAATAATAATGATTAAACAATAATAATATTGGTATGTTAAATATTGCAATAACTGGTTATAAGCGAGTAGATTAAAGTTCAAGCGCATACATTTAGAAAAATGTGATGTAAAAATGTTAAAAACACAAAATAATAATTAAAGTTTAAATTCTAAATAATGATGGCATAAGAGTAAAATAGCTTAATAATAAAACTAAAATACTTAAAGCTAACCGATTAACAAACATTATTGTAAAGATATTTTTTTTAAAAATTATTCAAATTCTAGTTTGATTCAATAATTAGACATAAAATAAATATAAATAAACCACACTTTATGATTGTATTAAATCAATTAATAATAATTAAATATATAGTCCAGAATCGTCAAGCAGTTTTCATTTTCTTAAATGGCTGTTGGACCTCATCATCACTTTTAGTATTAATGTTACCATTAATAGCAGATGCATTTAAATTGCCATTTAAATTAGAATTATGAATGTGATGTTGTATTTGTGCTGCAATAAATTGTTTCATAGATGGTGATGTCATCAAATTTGGATTAGGAGCCAATTGTGGAGCTTGGAAGGCAGCTAATGGTGGAGGTGGTGGACGCATAGCAATTAATTGATTGAATACTGCTGTAAATGCTTGATGTTGTTGCATTTGAGCTTGTTGTGTAGGGTCCTGTAGTTGATTTTGTACCTGAGCCTGAGATTGTACTAAATGAGCTTGAGCTTGATTCTGAGCTTGAGCTAATTGAGCTTGTTGTTGGTGTTGTAAAGATTGATGTTGTTGTAATTGTTGTTGTTGTTGAGGAGACATAGCAAGTAATTGATGAAATGCAGCAAGTTGTTGAGATTGTAATTGTGTTTGCGTTGTTTGTAATTCGGGTGTTTGAGATTTTTGAGGGACTATGGACTGTTGAGCTTGTTGCTGTTGTTGTGTAATTGTCTGAGGTTGAGGTTTTGGCATTGCAGACAAAGCAGCTGCAGTTGATGTAGGAGGATAATCAGCTTGCTGTGGAACAAATTGAAATAGTTGTTGATATGCTGCAGCAGCAGCACTTGGTTGAAACATTGGTAACCCTGCTTTATCACCTGAAGGCCTTTTAAAAGGTATTAAACCAGGCAATGACAAATTTTCATAATAAAATGGTGAAATTTTACTTAAGTCCATATCCAAACGTTCAGGTGGTTGTAAATTTTGTTGTACAACTGCTTGTTGCATAGCCATTGTTAAATTATTAGGATTAGGAGCAAAAAATTGAGATAAAGGATTTAAAAGTGGATTAGTGTGACTGAAATAGGGATTGAATGCATTTCCAAGTTGGGTATTTGGTAACTGAGCTAAATAAGCTGGATTCGGCATAGGTGCAGCAACTTGTCCAGGGACCATTGGCTGATTTACTAAACTCATTTGCTGGACCAAAGCATTTTTAAGAGCTAAATGATTTCGACCATTTATTAAAAGTTGATCCTTTAAATGTTGTGGAGGATGGAAATATTTACAAGGCGGTTTTGTTCTATTACACCTGCCTTTAATACTATCATAACAGGCTGTTACTTTGCCATTCTGAACATCGACATTAGAAGCTGGATGTGCGAATTTGCATTCTGTATCACTACGAGTGCATTTATTACGTTGAAATTCACGACATACTTCAAGCTGTAACCATCTTGAATCTTTTCCATTCATTAAACTATTCATGTTTACTACAGCCATTTTAATGTTATAATTATAACTCAAAATTTTAATTAAGATTGTCTGTTTTATAAAATTATTTTCTTAAAGTAACTTAATTTTCTACTATAGTATATAATAAATTCACAATGCTTAAATCCAAGGAACAATTCAAAAGGACACTAGTTTAGTGATTTGTATGTCCATAAGGATTTAAATTTAAATGTAATTTTAAAAGCGTATTGAAGAAATGTTATCAAATTATCACTTAAATTAATAATGTATATATTTCTAATGAAAAAGGAGTTATGGTAGACCTACTTATACTAGATAAGATAAAGGTAAACACAATTAGCTTGCAAAGCGAATTATAACAAAACAGCTTGGAAAACTACTCACTTTTGAAATAAGTCTTTACGTTGCTCTGTAGTCCATGGTCTTCCATAAAATCCTAGAATAAATATACCTAATTAAACTTTTTATATTGAAATGTTTAATAAATAATATTAATTATTCCATTATATATATACCTAAATATGTAACCATATAGTTTTAGCATTAATTATAGAATGAATAGAAGTCTATTCTATAATCAATGGTTTTATACTATACTCACTAATTGGTTACAAAAGTGGAGAATTATATATTAGCCATGTTAATAACTTATTAAAATTTATATGGAAAAATTACAAGTTATCTTCTTAAAAATATTTTAATAACTAATAAAATAAATTTATAAAAATCCTAATATTATAAAATGATTGAACTTTGAAGACTATGTTGCTATTTATTATTTTGGCATAATTATAGTTTAGCTACCCCTCGCTACTTGCCAATTTGTTTTTTTTTCTGAAACATATGTATTTTATTATTTTATAAAAAAAAAAAAATGGCATAAAAGAAAGTTAGCGGAAATTAATAGTTTTCATCATTTTAAATATAATATTTTGGTAATTTTATTTAAATGTAATTTATATTACATGACAGTGCAATGTCTCTCGTGGCCTAGTGATATAAGGCAACACCCAAAAGCGAGATGCGGGTTTGAATCATGAATAGCACATAGTAATTTTTTGTATTTTTAAAATATTTATATAGGTACTATATCCTTATATGTATGATAGTCTCACAAAACAAGGTTTTAAGTCCCATATAACTATCCACACCATTATCAGGGTTACACAAATAGGTATCAAGTATTTTTTAGTCCAAGAGTCCACACGAAATGTGTCACAAATCATAGCTTGAGTAAATAAGCAGAGCCAGTAGGCAAAGCAAGATGGCTCTTCGACTTGAAAGCTATTAACTACTTAGATTTATTGAAAAACTCAAAAACTTTTCACTTAAAACTATTGGATTCAAATATTAATATATATATTATTTGTATTGACTATTTTATTTATATATAAAGGTACAATGAACAATATGTGGTAAACGGTAAAGTGCATTTGTTCCTATTCTATTACAATAACAAAATTATATAAGTAGAAGTATAATATTATCCTTATTGTATTAATATTCATGTTCCTAGTTTCTACTATTTAAAATCTTTAAATTGATTTCACATTATATACAAATAATACATAGACATCCGGGTAATTATGATTATTAAGTATTTAATATTTACAATAAATGTTGAAAAGCCCATATCTGGACACCTACAGTATAATAGGTGGCGCGCTATACCATTAGTTGCATGAAATGACATACTTAAAATAACGATAACTCAAAAACTATTAATTTCCACAAACTTTAATTTAAGTCATTATTTCTAAAATAGTAAAACACTTACACATGTTTCATAAAAAAATAAGCAACATGCAGGGGGTAGACTATGTTCCATTATTTCTCTTTTTTTAATAATACTATTTGTTTTACATAAAAATTTATTAAATTCAAAATTAAGGAAACAATTTCATTCCTTATTTTGAAATAAAATATTTTTAAAAACTATTAATTTGGCACTAAAAATAAAATAGTTTCTACTTATGTTTTTATATGACGTAACACTAATGCCAGAATAAATTTAAAAATACTCAATAACAAATATTTTAATATAAGTACCTACAAATTCCTTAAAAAATGTAGCAATTTAATATAATGTTTTCAATTGTGAAAACATAATAATAAAAAATTACTAAGTATTATATTTATTTTTTATTCTTGATTTTACTATTATAAATAAAATAATGCGTATGATAGAATAACAACAAACTCTATAATAATCAGAAAATACAATAAAACTAGACACAATAACAAAATTTCAACTACTTACATTAAAGTTTCAATAAATAATTATATTATAATTTTAAATAACCATTGATTTAAATTTTGAATGATAAATGACCATAATATAAACAATTACATGTATAACAGCTGTTTAAATATTCATAATTCAAAACTGTAAATTAATACTTTACAAAATAGGTACCAAAATGCTGTAATGAAAATAACACTAAGTTACAAAATATTAGCATGTACCCATATATTGAAAATTATATTTTTCCATTATTAATTTGTACCTACATAATTATGATTTTTTTTTTTTATTTATACTATTTATTCAGATGAATAAATTAATAAAACTTGTGTAATCTCACAATATTTATAGGTTAGGTAATATCACAGTTCACGATGGAATGTGCATAGGATATAGGTACAGTACTACAGTCACAGTGTAAAATTATCAATTAACAAACTACCTATATATGTAAAAAAATGTATTTGTATATTTTTATCAATAATTATTTCAACCCCGTTGTTAACGTAGGTACTAGGTAGCTTATTTTTCTCAATGACAAGCCATCAATGTAAAATCAATGTATACGAATGATGAGCTTCATTTTCCATGGTAAATTTCCACAATAAAAAATCCATATTAATAAATAAAATAATTAATTAATAATATAATTATGTATTTTATTAATACTAATCGCACTTAAACGTTTCTTAGTCACCACAAAGTCACACCCACGCAATTCGTTTAATAACCATTACACATCAACGGAATAAACAACCTTGTAATAAAACTTCCGTAATATAACCTGTAGTACACCAGTAAACTATTTTAATAATAAAAATAATTATATTACGTACCTTCAACAACTCCACAAATAAAATTGTCATTTTGCGAAAGGTAACTGTCAGCCATCTTGGTGGTGATACGAAACGTGTTGACTGTAGTTCACGAGTAGCTTCAGCAAGCAGTTCAACAACGACGGTATATGATGTCGATACGGTGGTGGTGGGTCGTTGCTATTATATTCTTATCGTCGTCGTTCACCCGGCGAAAAATATTATTCTGCAGGATACGAATAAAATAAAATTATAGTTCAAAACGCACAATTATATTTACATACCTATATATCTATTAAGAATTTATTAAGCACGTAATTAATATCCTCAGTTATATAATGTCACAAGAGGACGACACAATATTAAATAAGAACAATAGAAATAATGCAAACTTTGTAGTAGATTATACTATAATAGATAGAAATTTTTATTCAGAATAATATATAGCTAAGTAACATCCACAAAATTATGAATCACAACAATAATGCAGACGGTTACTGGTTAGTCATTCCTTCTTCAGAACAATGAAAATTGAAAATGAAAATAAAAAACATACCATAGGATATGTACCCCCACGCTTCAGTTGGTCTATTGGTTACACTGTTAATCCAAATTGATGTGACCAACATAACCCATAGAAATGTGGAAAATAAATTATAATTCCCATATCCTAAAAATATTTATTTTTCTAGCGTCTCAATGTCTCATTATTATATTTTATATCATATTATACAGTCACAGATATTTAATACATAACAATAATGTATTGAGCCCACAGATATATATAATATTATTATATATATCTGTGATTGATCCATCGAGATAGATAATAATACTCCAGTTTTACTACTAAAGTGCTAAATATATAAATATACCGTAGGTAGTGTAGGTATTATGAATGGCATGGACATGAATAATACTATAGTCCGTTTAACAGCACATATTCAATTATAGCGCGACCCGTGGACTAAGTTAGACACATCATTGTTTCCCAAATGAGCCTCAATAATATGTTTTCTATGGAGCCTAATCCAACCATATCTCATATCAAATCAACGACTAAATAGATATTATAGATAATATTAATGTTATCTGTGTTAACGGTATTTATTTGTTATTTTACTCAAATAAATAATTATCTATAATATATTTACTATTTAGTATTTATTATTTACTATAGGTAATTAGGTAATAGGTATACTTCATTTTCATTAGTTGTTAATTAGTTGTTACTTTGTTAGGCATGCATATAAATATAAAGAATTTTATTGTAATTTTTTAATAGTTATCGTCCAATTTGTCCATTAGGTATTTGTTATTTGTTAACATTTATTATTTAAACATTAAGCATATAATTTTACAAACTTAAGTTAAAATAATTAAAATTTTATAGACGATATCATAATCTTGAATCATTGTTCACGTTAGTCATAATTTTTTAAGGTACGATATGACCCACGACGTAAACGAAATTAAAGAGAAATTTAGAGACTTTTATTTACATAACAAATTTGAAGAAGACCTTAATGACGACTCCAAAACGTCCAATTCTAAACGAAAATGTCTATATCAAGCATATTCTTTAGCAAATTCTCTGTAAGTAAAATAATGTTAATAATTTAATAGGTGAATTTAGATTCTGAGTGAAACAAAGAAGGTGTTTTAAAATTAATTTTTTTTTTATTATGTCTATTGGTATGTTTACACTTGTGCGCTTTCGTCTTCAATTTTCTATTCAATTTGCATTTCAACATTCAATTCCACTTGCAATAAACGCATACCTCTGTTGAATGCAATAGACGCATGCTTTTTTCTGTTTACACTAGTGACGCCAAAAAGTAGTTGTCTTCCGGATTGTTAACAAAAAACATGTCGGATTCACATGTACTTCTTGGTGTCAGTGCGGCCTATTTAATGATTGCGTGTGCAAATAAACACCGTAGGAAAAATCGTTCTTTGTGGGTTAACAAAAACTTTACGCGAATGTCCAAATCAAATTTTTACTCAATATTACAAATAATTGAACCAAAAATAGAAAAACAAAACACTTGTTTTAGAGAGTCTGTTCCAGCTAAAATTAGGTTGTTAATAACACTAAGTTATTTAGCAACTGGAGATTCGTTTTCCTCTTTAATGTAGGTACCTGTTTAAAGTTTCCAAGCCATTCATATTGACTATGTTATATAATATAAATAATAATATATAATAATAATAATAATAATAGTAAGTTGCACGGCGTGTTGAACGGATTCCCACTGAGCGCGGAAGTCCTTGTGTTTAAGCGTGCGTCACGAAAATGTTGCCGTTCATTCCGTTCAACTCGAAAGGGCATGCGTATTGCAAGTATAATTAATAACTATTTATTCTAATGCAAACATATCACTTATATTAATTATTATGTTCACTTATAAATAATTGTTCAATAGAATGTTCATCTTCAAGTTTCAACTCTAAAAATGATTAACTAAGAGAGAATAGGTTGAGTAATTCAGCAGTAATGAATATTGAAGCAGAAATAACATTCATCTTTAATTATGATGGCATAATAAATCAATTTTCCATGATTGAATAGAAAAAAACAAGGGAAGGGGATACAGATGCAAAGAGGATAGTGTTAAATTTTGATTACAATTTGAATTTGAAATTTGAATGCAAAAAAAATCATTATATTCATGAAAACGATTTTGAGCAAAGTTCATCAGATAATATATGTATAGATTAAAATTTTTACATTTTTCAGTCTCTACGTTCAATATAAATAATTTATCATAAAACCCCTAAATGAGTCACCTGAATACCCAAATCTGACAGTACTTTACTCAGAATCGTTTTTCGAATATAATGATTTATCATTGTAATCAAAATTCAATACTATCCTCTTTACTCCGTATCCCTTCCCTTGCTTTTTTATACTTTAAACAGCAATAAAAAAAAAAAAAAATAATCGTAAATGTAATAATACACAATTATTTGGAACTGAGTTGAGTAAAATGTATTTAAGATTCAATCAAATTTAAAAAAAAAATTTTGTCAATTTTAAAATATAATACGGAGAATCCATATAATATATAAATACTTTAAATATTGATTTTACTGAAATTTCAACTTTAAACACACATAAAAAAAAAATTGAGACTTGAGATTTTCCTAATATTTTGGAAATACGTTAAGATATATCAGTATATACTACAGTAAAATTTTCAGACCTTAAAACCCAAAACTTTTAATTTTATCAACCATTATATACATAAAAACGAGAATTTTATGAAATATTCAAAGTCATACATAAACAAAAAATATAAATATTACAAATAATACAAATATTTTGTAGAAAAGTTAACATAACGGTTCCAAAATTTTATCACATATATAACAAATAGTTTTAATGTATTTAATAGGGAAAATAGTGGTCGTAAAAGTGTAAAACCAAAGTTAGAAATAGAATCTTTTGAAAATTGTAAATAATACCTAATAATAATAATAAATTACTTATTCTAAATAGGTGCCTAATTATTAACCTTTAAATAGATTATTGATAAGTAGTAGAATAGGTAAGAATATTATACAAATGAATAAATGATAAATTAATGTAATATTAAATAACCATAAATTAAGAGTTAATTTTAATAATAATTTATATATGTAAGTATCTAATTAAGAAATATTTAGATTATTTTTTTTTTCTAAAGTAATGAAACCGATTGGATATGGAGCCACATGAGAACAGAATTAAAATCTTACTCAAATCTTATCGACAATAAAAACAATTTAAATAACTTTATATCAAACATTGATAAATTAACTTCAGGAACTAAAAGTATGTATAATTTTTAATACCAAATTAGTTTAGATTAAATCTAAATTTTGGAAAAATATGTTTCTGTACAATTACAGTTTAATAATAATGAAAATTATTACTATTTCTTAAACATTTTATCAAAAAATTAATAAATATTTGTTTAATTACCCAATATTTATTTTATTTATTTTTTCATATTTTTTTCTTTTGCAACAAATTTTAAGTTTTAAACCTTGCCTTACTATATATATTTTCATGTTTTTTTATTAAATTTTTGAACATATATAAAGAGATAATAATGATGATTGTACCTACTAACTAATATATAATTTTTTTAATTCAATTTTTAATATAGAAGTACAAAATTGGAAAATTAATGCAAATTTTAATATTAAAGAAGCTGTTGACGAGTTTAAAAAATCTATTAAATGTCCAGATCCCCAAAATTGTGAAATTAAATCAAGTGATGAATTCTATCTAAATTTTCCCAAAAATAATGAAGTTTTTCAAAATACAAATTTTGAAAAAAGTTATATTGATAAAAGCCTTGAAAATGGAAGAAATGAGCATAAAAACAGAAGTAATAATAAATATTTATTTTTTTTTGAATTAATTTTGCTAACACCTAATCCAGTTCTAGTTCAAATTTACCCTATATATTATTTTAATAAATTACGGAACATTTTAAGTTTTTGTAAGTTTATAAAATAAAAAAATTGTTAATTAACTTTGATATTTATTTAGCTATTGAAGCATTTGAGATTAATAATAAATATAAACAAGATAACAGTAAAAGCTTTATCAACCAAAACTGTAATAATAGAAAAAGAAGGTACCTAATTTTTATTTATTTTACATATAAATTTTTATAGTTTATTTTAATTTATTATCTACAATTTTAGTAAATTTGAGGAAAATTCATCTTTACTTACACCAATTATTTTTAAAAATAAACGTGAAGAACATTCAATTAATAATCAATCACAATTAAATAGTTTTCATACAGCTAAAAAAGAATTGGCAAGTAATTTAGATCATAAAATATTATTGCTATCAAAATTTAACAAATTATTAATTTATAATCTATAATACAGCATATTCAATTAAAAAAACAAAATAATGTAATTCCTAGTACTTCAGAAACATTAATTAAAAAATCACTGGGTGTAAATAAATTCCATGGTGTTAGTAGCAAATTTGTTAACCCTTCTATTCAAAATCAAAAGTAAATAATCAACTTTATTTTTATTTTAAAAATTGGAAAAGAAGTACCAAATTGTTTAATTATTTTTGAATAAAAAGTTCATTTACATTTTATAATATATTCTATAAATTATAATTCATTTTTAGTGACAGTGGAAAAAATAAAAATGGTAATGATGAATCATGTATTGATGAAAATCCTTTATTAAAAAATATTGATCCAAAAATGGTTGAAATGATTAGAAATGAAATAATAGAATGTAAAAATCCAATAACATGGGATGATATATCTGGATTACAATTTGCCAAAAACACAATACAAGTATATTATGTATTATTGATTTATTATTTATTATTTATTTTAATTTATTGAATAATTAGGAGTCTGTCATTTGGCCTCTATTAAGACCTGATATATTTAAAGGTATTCGACGACCACCTAAAGGTATATTACTTTTTGGACCACCTGGCACAGGAAAAACATTAATTGGTAATAAAATTAATGTTTATTACTTATTATTTACCAAATTTTATAACTTTTATAATACTTTAGGTAAATGTATTGCTTCTCAATCTAATTCAACATTTTTTAGTATAAGTGCTTCAACTATAACATCTAAATGGATTGGAGAAGGAGAGAAATCTGTAAGAGCTCTTTTTGCAGTAGCCAGGTAATAATTATTTAATTTTTACTTAAAAATTATTAATAAACATTATTCTAAATAGATGTCATCAACCTTCAGTAATATTTATTGATGAAATTGATTCGCTATTATGTCAACGAAGTGAACAAGAACATGAAAGTTCTAGAAAAATTAAAACTGAATTCCTTGTTCAATTAGTATGTATTTAATATTTTTAATTTTATATTCATTTATACAATCTATACAAATTTTATTATCTTTCTGTCAAACTTATACATTTATTTGATTTATGATTACACAAATAAAGTATATGCAATTATATTATTATAATTTGTACGTACTTTTACAAGTATTTGAAAATTTAAATGATAATATACCTAACATACTATAATGTACCTAACATAAATTTTATTTGTTTTAGTAGATTATTTAATTATTTATTTATATCTAAAATCTAGTAATTTGTATAAAAGTTTATAGGTTATTCATATGAAGCAAAATATAATATTGTTAATAGTGTAAAATTTAAAAAAAAAATTCTATTCTACTCGTATTTATATTATTTCAGGATGGAGCTGGTACTAGTGATGATGATAGAATACTTATAATTGGTGCTACAAATAGACCACAAGAATTAGATGAAGCTGCTAGAAGAAGACTTGTAAAAAGACTATATATTAAACTGCCAGATCAACAAGTAATTGGTTAAATATAAATTTTAATTAAAAAAGAATATTAAATATTATTTTATTTAAATTTTATAATTTAAAAATAGGCCAGAAAAGATATTACTAAAAAATTGATACAATCAGAAAATCATGTTTTAACTGATGATGATCTTGAGAAAATAGCCTCCCTAAGTGACGGTTATTCTGGGGCAGACATGAAAAGTCTTTGCCAAGAAGCATCTCTTGGACCTATTCGTTCAATGAGTTTTGATATGATTAATATCATTCAATCTGACCAAGTAAATTGATTTAAGAATAATAATCAAATTATATATAAATAATTTAAAAATTTAATTTAGGTACGTTCAATTAATATAAATGATTTTCTTTCTGCTTTAAAAATTGTCATGCCCAGTGTATCCACTGAAGATTTAAATCATTATGTGGCATGGAATGACAAATTTGGATGTAGTGATAAACCTAATTAGATATATTTTAATAAATCATTGTAATTAATATCTTGAATGAATTTTCTAAACCTAACTTTCAAGTCTAATATTAATTTATCGTTTATAATTTAATTTTTTTTTCATTAATTTTTATATATCATACTATCTACAATTTATATAATTTATATTATATTTATATATTAATATATAAATAAAATTATTTTATTATAATAAATATGTGATATATGAAAACATCATTTTTATATAATTTGTATTGTTATTTTATTATTTATAAATCTATTGATTATATAATGTGTCCTGAAAACTTATTTGTTTACATGACATTAAAAAATGTATACAAATAACCCTGAATTTTAATGGAATTATAGTGCATGTCAATTATATTAACATATTTAAACTTAGATATAAGTATAGTGTTAAAAAGTATATTTTATGTCCTGGAAAAATTTAATATTTAATTCAACCAGATGCAGGATTCAATATATTATAATTGGTAATTATTATTTTTTAAAAAAACAACTATAAATCATTGCATTAATATAAAAAAAAATTCTAAATTATTGTTCAAATTGATCATATATATTTTTATTAATTTAATATTTTAAAATAATGTAATTTTTATTTTAAATTTGTATTATAATCTTATAACAACTAATATTTTTATTTTTATAGGTACCTACCTACATTTAAAATAAATCATTACAAAAAAAAAGAAACTCAAAAGATAAACCTTATAATTTATTTATAGATACCTATATAAAATATAAGTAAATAACGTCTTACAAATTACAAATATCAATTACCTACTTTTATAGAGTAAAGTTTACACAGATATATGTGTATATTGCGACTAAATTACATAAATTTATAGAAATTAATCTAAATACACAGGCACTAAGCCCACAAACTTGATTTGAATTTTTCGTGTTTCACGTCATGAAGATGAAGCTATAATATTCAATTATTTAAAATTCAGTTGTTGCTACCTTAGTAAAAATAGGTATAAATAATACTCCTTAAATACTGTATGTATCCAACACACTTAATAATTGCCCTAATTATAATAATTATTTAAAATAATTTTGTTATATGTAAATGGAATGTTTAATTATAATATTTTTATTTTACTTTTATCCTATACAACAGACGATATCGCTTACGATATTTAAACTAACGCTGTCCAGTAACAAAATAATAAAAATTAAATATTTAGGTATTGGACATTTATTCTAACTACGCCATGTCGCCACTACATTTAAATAATATGTAAATGGCCTGAAATAATTTTTTTGTTTTATATTATAATGTGTATATAACTATACACATACTATACTATTATATTTTATTCCTTGAAAAGAGGCATTATTTATATTAAGTGCCTATAGCCACAAAAAAGCTAGATCCGCCTCTGGTTCTGTAATATAGGTACATATTTGTCAAGTATTTTAGATTTTAAGCATAAAAATTATAACAGCGTTATAATTTGATTGCAATAATAAATCATTACATTCGGAAATACGATTCTGAGTGAAGTTCAGTCAGATAATGTAGGAATTGATTAAAATGTTGACATTTTTTATAAAACATTTAAAACGCAAAATTTTATCACACATATAGGAACCATAAAAGCACATATATGTAACATAAATGAACACCCTATAAAATTTTCAAATCTCTATTTTCATAATTGCTTGAGTTATCGTGAAATATTGAAATCGAATTCGTCGAAATTTCAGTTTTCTTGAAAAATGCCGTTTTCTCGTCATTTTTTGGTCGACCACTTAGGGTCAATTTTGAGAAATTCGAAAAATTACCTAAATAAAGTAACAACTACATCCACTTTATCCAACCGGAAACATATGGTATTCGTGAAAAACGAAGCATTTTATTTTATTTTGGTAAGTAAAAGTGTCTTCAGTCATAAAAAGCAAGGGAAGGGATACAGTTTAATCTAATCTGTGATACAGGTGTGCCGTGTGCAGTCATAGTGTTTAATTTTAATTATAATTTGAATGCAATGGCAAAGGCAAACCATTTCATTCGATAAAACGATTTTGAGCGAAGTTCCTTCATATAATGCCGTTTTTCGTCATTTTTTTCATAAATGGATTTACTAAAAATATCAAATTTAAACAGCTATAAAAAAATTGAAACTAAGGATTTTTATATAAATAAAAAATATACCTACTTCAGTAAAATTTTCAGATCTTGTTGCCAAAAGTTGCCAATTTTATCAATCATTATATACATAAAGACGAGAATTTTACTAAATATTCAACGTCCTATATTTTGTGAAAAAATTAACGTTCCAAAATTTTACCACATATATATATATAACTTATGTGAATACCCGATAAAATTTTTAAGTCTCTAACTTCAAAATTTCCTGAGTTATTGTGTTTATTCTCATTATAGACTTTAGTCTTTGATCTATGATCTGTGATTGGCCAACCCCCAGAGGGTGCTCAAAGAAGTATTATGAGATTTACGATGGAAATTTCTGTTTATATATGGTTGCTATAATTAGTAACAATAAATAATAATATTATTATTTTGGTTGCTATTAGCATTGATTAAATAAATGCTATTAGTAATAAATAATAATAATATTTATATTATCACTATGGTTACTCTTACTATTGTTAACTTCTCTTATTTTATTCACAATTCTTTATAATAATAATAATAAAAAAACCGAATGAACAAAATAAATAATAAAATAAATGAAACGTTCAGTACTACAATATAGTTAAATAGGTGTTAACTTCTCTTAATTTATTCACGATTCTTTATAATAATAATAACAAAAAAACAAGATAAACAAAATAATAATAATAAAAAGAATAAAGCGTTCTGTATTACAATATAGTTAAATAGGTTAGAAAATACAATCACAATCACTAATTATCGCAACGGTCGTCGGACACCGTACACACCGTCCTCACTCGACGGACCGCACACTACTCACTCAAAATTAAAGGTCGTCACCTAACTCGCGTCACGCCACCTAGTAGAGTTAACACTATTATAAACAAATTTAGCTGATGAATCAAATTCGTCGAAGGAAAAATGTCATTTTTTTGTGTCGCATGGAGTCAATTTTGAGAAATTCAAAAAATGACCCTTATAAAGTACAATCTACATCCAATTTGTAATCGAAAACATATAACATTCGTGAAAATCGGAGCATTATTTCGGGTAGTAAAAGTGTCCAGACATAAAAACAAAAAAAAAGACCCACATCATTGTAAAACCAATACATTCTTCGCTCCGCTCAGAATCTTAAATATAAAAAAAGACTGGCATAATATTGTAAAACCAATACATTTCTAGCTTCGCTCAAAATCTAAAATGTAATAAAACTTGAGTAGCTATGGCAACGCTTAAGCATTGTACGTATAGATATTATTCTGTCTCTTATATATATTTATTTATAGTATAGTAGATATTATATTAATAATTTTGTTTTTACTTGACCAAATACATTTTATAAATTAAAAATGAAATCAATAGAAATTGTTAACTTAAAGAATAGAAATATTACCTATATACCTCAATCTCTTATTCAAGAAATTGGTTGTTTTGTTAAAGTGAGTACCTATAAGTACCTACGTTTATCTAATTATAATATAAGTGATATAACTATATGTATCGGCCAAAATAGCCGAAGTATCTATATGGCCATATAAATATAAAATATGTACCTAATTTAAATATTTGTATTTGTATTTTATATAGTATTTATATTTGGATAATAACAATATTCGAATATTACCAAATGAATTATTTACAAATTGTTCTAATCTTTTGTGGTTAGATTTGAGATGTAATAATTTACGTCGATTACCAGATGAAATTAAAGGTCATGAAAATTTGCAAGTATTGCTTCTAGGCAAAAATGATATAAAAAGATTACCTTTAACATTGGGTATGTAAACAATATGAACAATACAATAATTATTTAAATTATTTTTTGCATACCTACTATTTTGTAAAGGATAAAAGTTAAAGATGTTTATATTATATATATTTTTGGGAAATATTAAAGAACATATTTTTAAGTTGATAGACGATAGTTGACTATAACTCTATAAGTATATCAATTTAAATTTAATGCTAAATTATTATAATATTAATCGAATATAATATTATATAAAATTATTATCTGTATCCTGCATGAAGATTTGAAGAATATAATATTTAAATTACAAATTTTAGGATCTTTGCCAAAACTTCGAGAATTGCAAGTTATTGGGAATCCTCTTAATTATCCTATTAGAGATATCGTAAAAAAAGGATCAAAATATTTAATATATTTTTTACAAATGAAGTGGAAAAATGATCTAAATGATGGTGAAATAATACAAATCGATAATAATTACGCATTAAATACAGTAATAAAAGTAGATAATAAATTAACTAAAACCGAAAAGAAACAAAATACAAAAAAAATTGTAATTATATATTATATTAATAAATTATATGAATAATTATTATACGATTAATTATCTAAACAATTCTTATAAATAAATAAATAATTTTTATTATAATCAAAATATTTAGATGGATAAATCAAAAATGCAACTAATGGAGAAATATAGTTGGCCAATGATATTTTTGACTAATTGGTAATTACATTATTTATTGTTTATTTTAATAACACAAAATAATAAATTATAGACTGTAAAAATGTACCACATATAAATTTAATATATTATACTTTAATACTTTATATAATATATACCTAGTTTATAATTAACAATTACATTACCTATATTATATAACAATAAAATAGGTAGGTAGGTACATACCATAAGTTACTGTACCTACCATAATTTTTTTTCAAATTAATATAAATTTACAGAAATCACTATTATTATTGATTACTATTAAATTATTAAATTTTTATATTCTATATATTTAAATTTATTAAAGTGTTGCCACTAACCAGTAATAGTGACTAGTTTTCTAAATACTAACTAGGTATAATATATTTTCAAATTTGTCTTAATCTTTATTATTAACCTAACACAATCTATTATTAATTATTTATTATTTATTTCAATGACATAGCTTGTCCACCCAAGAAGTGTATGATTGCAATAGGGCTGCAACCCTCCCGAAATTTTAAAATTTAAAAAAAAATTATTTACTTTATAGGTTACCTATTAATTTATTATTATCAGATTAAAATTAAATGATTTTTCACCTTTTGATTCTACAATTAAACGTAGATGAATTATTTTTAAGTTGCTAGTTTAAGTACTCGATAAAGCTTAATAAATAATTAGTAATGCCTATACTATAAAAAATTTACTGCTCCCATTTCATAAACACCATGAAAATATCCTGATTCCTGGCTATACGTCATTGATTTATTTTGTTTTTAATTTATTCATTTAGGAGTAATGACCGTTTAGTTACTGATCGAGATATTAGAATAAAAGAATTAGAGAAATTATATTTGGAAAAAAAAAAAATATTATTGGAGAAACAAGAACGTATTTTACAATCTTACAAGTAAGTTATACCTATGATACCCATATAAGTACTATATATAGTGCATACTGCATATTAAACATTTATACTATAGTATTATACTACTATATTACTATAATATTTAATTACTGTATTAGTACAAGTACAATATTATGCATGCCTACCTAGTGATAGTGAATAAAATTTCATATTTTATGTTAGGTAGGTACTTACAAAAATAATGAAAATAGCATTGAAAACATAAAATTAGGTACCTACCTAAATTTCTGTGATATTAAATTATGATATATCATTCTATATAAGTATTTATAAAAATATTAATTATACATATTGAATTTTATCTACATTTTATACATTTAATTTGAAGAGACTTAAGAGAGTAGAAATTAAATTATACAATTATAATTTTAATTTTTAAAGTTTTAATATTAACTTTACCATTAGACATACATTAGACCATACCAGTTGTTATTGTTATGTATTAAATTACATACTATTTTAAATATAAATTAAAAATTAACTAGAACATTTCTGACATTTTTGTAATTTTTTATGAAAACCTAGATGACAAAATTAATATAATAATGTTTAATGTGTATACGGTAGGTAGATATAAGTATTTCGACAACTACCTACCTATATTGTCATCCTCGGCATTCACTAAGCACACTTGTGAAGTAATTTGAACTTTTATAAAACAATAGGTGCTAGATTAGTTTAAATTAAGTAAGAAGTTTATGTGAAGAAAACAGATATAAAATTAACAAAAATTGTATATTTGTACCTACCTGTTCAGTGCTCCGTAATCATATTCATAATTCATATTAATATTACCTATAAGGATTACCTACATTGTCTTTTTCTAAGCAGTAAGCACGATCAGGTTACATATTCAGACTACATATTCTATCTACAGCCGTGGTGGTAGTAAGTATAGGTATTTACCTATAAACAAGTAATCCTTATACATACTAATATACTATGCTCATATTAATGTATTAAATTGTAACCTTAGATCTATTTATGTACCTAGTTGTGTATGAAACTATGATCAGTAAGATTGTGATAATTGTTATTTATTTTGAATAAGTAATAATACGTATATATCTATAAATTATAATATACTGGTAGATGATAATTAAGTAAATACATACATTTGAATGTTTAGGAATAAAGAAACATTGAAAGTATGGAGAAATAAAGCAAAACAATTACAATTACTTGACAATTCACATAAATTAAGTAACTGTAAGTAAATATCATATTTCAAATTTATTTTAATTATAATACCTAATTCATTAAGTTTAAAAAAAAATACCCACCTACTTATTATATTATATCTATATATATTATAGTACTTTAATAGGTTTATATTAATTTAAATAGTATCTATACCTAGTACTATATAATTTATTGCAATAATTACATATATTTTTCTTCTTAGATCGTGGACTTGAAATTCCATTTGGAGTAAATAATGAATTTAATAAAATGATATCCAGACAAACGTACAAAAAAGTAATTATTAAATATATTAAATTTAAATGTAATTTATTCATATTTCGTAGGTACTAATGTACATGTTTACCAAGTATCAAAATAATAATGGTCAATCAGTATCGTTTGATGACAGATATAAATGAATTAATTTTTAATTAATAGAGTATTTATTTTGTTACTAAT
Organism: Tetraneura akinire; assembly: GCA_021307375.1. Classification (NCBI taxonomy): domain Eukaryota; kingdom Metazoa; phylum Arthropoda; class Insecta; order Hemiptera; family Aphididae; genus Tetraneura; species Tetraneura akinire. The sequence goes on along the minus strand of JAIUCT010000019.1, from coordinate 6,321,333 downwards.
AAATAAATTATAACTCATAGACCATTGGTAAACTATTACCTACAAGGTTAATTACAATTGGTAAACAGAATAGGAAATTAAACAGTAATAGTGTATTCACTCTATGATGTACGATCTATATAATGAATATTTCAACCAAATTATCTTAGGTTGAGATGAGAATGTCAATGATCCTCTCATTGTTTCATCTTAATCTAAAATCTTTTCTTTTTTTTTTTAAACAAAATCTTTTGCACCACTCTTCAAAATTTTAACTTTTTCAGTAAGCGTTACATTTAAAAAAAATTTCAGTAGGTACCTTATTAGTTTATTTGCACAAGATTTGAATAGAAATAATATTTTAACAAACCTTAATATAATATATTTTTTTTAATTTAATAATTAACCTACTTACAATCAATTTAATTTTAAATAAATAATATAGCGTCTTGCAATTAGATTAACAAACAATTTTAATTGCTATAATTCAACCAATTTTTAAAATATAAATAATTCACGTGTATACCTATTTACATTTCATGAAAAAGAATTATTTTATTATATTGAACCAAAAATAAATGTTGCCATTATAGAAGTATCAAGACTTCTTGCAAATACGCTCATCAAAGAGTTAAAATGTTGAAAGGTAGTGTAAATATGTTCCAAATAAAGTCCAATCTCAATATAACCTAACCTAACCTGTTTGAAATATTAAGTAGGTAGGTACCAACTTATTGACACATTTTTATTTAGCATGAACACGGAACATTGTAGGTATAGTTACTTCTATAAATAAAAAATATATTCTGACAATTAGGTATTTTAATTTATAGTAATGCCCTTATTGATTGATATTTGATTGAACCCTAATGGATTAAGAAATTTGCCATCTATATGCCGTCACTCCAATTGCCTGCTTATCCTGCCTGTTGGGTAACTCAACGCTAATGAATACTGATATGTATTAACAAATATTAAATTGACCCAAGAGGGGAATTTAGATAATTAGTTAAAAGACCATATTAAAAATATTACTTAAAAATAGTTATGGAAGGGATGTATCTCCCCTGTAAATAATGTACTAATGCAGACTAAATAAATAAATTGATACAAACCTATGTCATATATTCATAATTATTTATTTAATTAAATATAATCAATAATAATTGTATACATTTACTTTTAGGAAAGTATAGAAAATATTAACTACAATAATTCTATGAAGCCTACAGTAATTAAATCGTATGTATAATATGTATAATAATAATATTAATAGGTACCTAAGTAATAGTAGGTATATAGCATATAGGTAATGAATAAAAGCCTTGTAAGTGATAGATTTGGTTCAAGAAATCAATTTTTAACTTTTTTTTTAACACTAGGTGATTGAATAAACATAATACTTTTCAAAAATCTAAAGGACTAGGTATACTTTCACTTCCACTTTTAGTTTTTCTAATTTTGTATTTGAATAAGGTAATTGCTTATGATTGTTATACTTGTACTTACTATACTTTACTACTTTTAACCATCGTTTAAAAATAATTAATAGCTACTAACCTCATACAGATATGTACTTACATATTTAAATTAATACTGATATAATTACACTAATAATACATTTCTTCGGCATTTAAAAAAAATATACATATAATTAACATTACTACATTAGTATTTTATTTGACTGATTTAAATTTTAAATTAATTATATTATATTATATCTACATATAATGATTTTAATGTTAAAGTAGAATTAGGTACTTATAAAAATTACAGAAACAGATAAATAAAAGTAGTACAGTATAAAGTAGGTATATAGTTTTTGGTTTAGGTATTGCAACAATTAAATTTTTGGTTAGCTAGTACCTTATGAAGGTAATTATAAAAACTTTTCATTATTACTTTGTTTAACTAATTAAAATTAAATAATTATAAACATTTAATTAATTGTTAATAGTTTATATCATACAATTTTTTACCTATATTATTAATAATATATTATAAATATTTATTATTTATTATGTTTTATTATTTTATATTGCTTAAATCACCTAACTTAGTTTAATCAATTATATAATATAATATTCATTATAATTTATATTTACACAAGGTTTGATTTCGATTTGGAAATGTCAAAAATTTATAATTTGCTTACAAATTTAACAACAAACAGCATAGCAAATACAAATAACGAAAAAATTAATGTTTCAAAAACATCAAATATTGAATGTGAAATACAGAAGGTACCTATGTTAATTACCTACATAATTAATTATTATTTACTTCTTAACATATTATTAAAAACGTATTTTATTGTCAGTTACATGATATCCAAAAAAGAATTGCTCAATTGAAAATTCATATAATTTAATCAAGAAATGTAATAATAAATAACTACTACACTGTAAAAATACATTTATATGTTATATAATTAATTGATGTACTTCCTATGTATCTATAAGTTATAACTACAGCCATTGATTTGATTTTGTAATATATTATAAAATCACTGTTACAGCTTAACTGTCATTTAATGTATTGTTTATTTTTATAATTAATATTAATTCTTAATGTATTTTGATGTTTTTACAATTGTGTATTAAAATATTATAATACATAATATGACTTAATATAGTTTAAAAAAATCTATTGCTAATATATGTATAATAGAAATAAGTAATACTTCACAAGTAATTTTGTAATTGATTATAATTTTCAACTAATTTGATTATTGATTAATTATTCAGCCTAGTGTTAACACTAAATATAAATTGCATTACCTGTCCCTCTTTTGCAATTTCCCTTCAATTGAATATCTAGTTCCACACTTTAATGTGCGAAAACAGTTTTTTTTTTTTAAACTATTAATATTATTCTAAATTAATTCACTTATTTTAAATTTAATTCAGATTGATTTATTTTAAATAATAAATTATACTAATGGTAGATTATTAACAAAATAATAACAAAAAAAAAAAAAAAAAAAATGGAATTAAGGATTTTACTTAAAATATGTAAAACTTCAATTGTCTAAAACCATTTAATAGTAGATACGTATTGTGAGATCTCATCTCACTATCTTATATTAAATAAACATATAATATAATCATTATTTGAATTATTAGATATCATATCTAATTAAAATTTATAACACTATTACATTTTTTTTTTTTTATACATATATATATAATATATATTTAAGTATATAAATAAAAAATAAAATAAAAATATATTTGTGTGATGGATTTTATTTCTGTATTTTATTTACTATGTATTAAATATAAATTACTTTAAATAGAAGACTTGTGAATACATGATTTGTTTAAATTATAATATTTAAAAACTGAATAGAATATATACATTTACATGAATAATGGAAAAGCACATAGGAGATCAATTCAGTTTTATTAAAATAATTTTATAATGTTCCAGCAACTATTCCTGGTAAGAAAAGGTTTCATCTTTAATTTCAGCTGTTACAATTTTTTAACCAATCCACAAATTCGTCTAACATCACAGGCCCTAGAAAAAATAATTTAATTTGAATAAATAACAAACATAAAATATTGTATAATTTAAAAATGTTAGACTATAGAAAGTCTAATTCTAATGCATTTAATTCATATTATATTAGTTATTAAAAAATATAGTATAAGCTAATTAATTATAAATAATTAAATAGAAACAACATAAACATATTAAACACAAGGTAAAATAGTGAAAACATAATTTTTCCCCTGAAATTTAGGTGTTGGATAAAATTAATACTATTAAATATTTTACACATATTACTAATAATGATAATAAATAATTGTTTATTTTTCTGCAAAAATAAAATGTTCAATTAAACATAAATTAAATTAATTATCCAGTGTATACATTTAATATCCAAATATACTTTTAAAAAAATACTAAATAGTAAATATACTTTTAGTATAAAATAAAAACAACATAGCAGGGACATAAAAAAAAAAAGTATTTACTTAAATTTAGAGTAATAATTAACATAATTATATATTATTATCTGTAAATGAAATATTAATTATATAAATAGCATTTTCAGTAAAATAGACTATTACCAATCAATATGATAATAAAACTTATTTAAATCAATTACAATATTAATTTAGTAAATTATATAAATAGATTTTATTATAAGTCAGTTATCTTCAAGGCATTGCCTATAATTTACATCTACAAATTTAAATTATACTTTATAGGTATATCAATATACAATTTTTTATTTTTCCCATATATTTCAATTATATTATTATTAATAATTTTTTTTTATTTTAAAACGCCTTATTTTTTATAAATATTAAATAATTATAACATGTATTAATTTTATTTTTATCTGCGATCAATTGTTATGGATAATTGTTAGTACACCACATAATAATATATAAATAAATTTGATAATGAACTAATAATTAAATTAAATTATATTAATATACATATTTTTTACTTTTATTTTCATAGTTTATATTGTATTTAAAACATTTTCCAATACTCTTTGAATTCTTAAAATATAATTTAATTAACTTACATGCTCCGTCAATATCATAATTTGTCAAATCAGAATTGATTGACCGTGAGAATTCTAATATATTGCACCATTGATCTTTATTAATAACTCTGTATTTTGATTGATCTATAAATTTTGCAAATAATGGATATAGTATCCACTGTTTTCCAAGTAGTAAATTTAACATTAACTTTGCAGTTTCTATATCCATACTTCGTTGATCTTTATCCTTCAATAATAAATAATATATTATATTCATCAAAATTAAAAATATTGTTATGATATACAAAGAAATCTTTAATTTTTAATATATTCTTATAAATAAATTGTTTTATTATTTTGTATTGGAAATATCTGTGTACTTAGATTATTGGTATATATTACATAAAATACATATTTCAAAACATAATATAATATACATTATATTACATACATTTAATCAAAATTAAATTATACCAGTTAACTAATGAATTAATTTCATTAAAAGTAAATAAATGTTGTGGCTATAATATATAAATTTATTTTAACAAAATAATTTTTAATTTAATAATTTCAATATTTAAATGAAGGGTATAAGACAGGGGTGGCATACATGTCACGTTGACCAAATTTTGATGGAATGCCAAATTTAAAAACTTAAATATTATTTATCTTAAAAAAAAATGTTATTTTAAAACTTTAGTATGAGACATTTTAAGAATAAAATTTAAAAGTTTTTAATAATAGGTAAGAAAATGTGTTTATAAATGTTTTAATAAATAATGTTTACGGTTTTAATAATATGTATTTTAGTAAAATTCATTTTTTTTTTGCACGAGAGCTTATATTAAAAAACTTTATTTTAAACTTTGTCACTTGACCCAAAAAAGGTTCGCCCCTGGTATAAGATAACAATATAAATATAAAAACAAGTTAATATAATGTGATATTAACTTTATTTTTATTTACTAATTTTCAAATGAATATTAGATATTAGTTAAATGTAATACTTTATTATTAAATAGAATTGTGAAATATTTTAATAAATTATGGATTTTACTATAATAAAAAATTAACCTTAACATTCGATTAAAATTAATAATAAACTTACTCTTGCAAAATCATATGCATATCTATAAATACTTTTGAATATTAATGGATCATTAACACACAACCTTAAGGAATCCAATTTATTTTGTAGTTTTTTAACTGAATCACACCTAACATTAAAATTTTATAATTAATTAATAACATTATTTTGTTATCTATATAATAAGTATTTAAAATATTTACTGTAATTCTGTAAGACCCTTTAACCATTCAGTATTTGTAAAATACCCCATTGATTTGGCATTCATTTTCCAAGCCAAAACAAGCATGACTAAATCTTCAGGATCAACCCCAATATCCAAACAAAACTTTTCCATTCCTTCAGGTCCTAAATACACAATAAGTCATCATTATAAGTTTGTATAAAAAAGAATATAGAACTTATTTTTATAAATACCTAAAGTATCACTTAAATCATTTGTATACTTATGAAACCAAGTTAAACATTTTTTATGATTAAAAACTATTATCTCATCATAAATATTTCTTTGTGCACTAAAAAAATTAAAAAATAAAATATTAAAATATTGATAATAAATATTGCTATTTACTTTCATATACCTAGTATAACGACGTTTAGGAACTGAAGCATTTTCAGCAGTATTTAATTCTGTTGTGCTACGGCGTTTCCTTGCCATCATTTAGATATACCTATATCTAGAACACATATTATATTAAAGATTTATTTTTAAATAGGTACTATTATTTCATAAAATATTTAATGTAAATTATAAAATTATTATTATTTAATGTTTTTATTGTATTCCAAACCTATATATAATTTTAATTCAACCCTTCACCGCATATATTTGTAATTAAACTATTTTGTTCATTACGTTTAAATTGAATAGTCAAAATATTATACTGATTATAAAATATTATCAAAAATTTAACTTGGTACATAAATGTGATTTTTTTTTTTATAAAATATACTGGTTATTTTACATAGTAATATAAGTACGACTTTAATAAAAAAAAATCAAATTAAATCATGGAGTGAAGGGTAAAAATAAATTGAGATTACTGATTATAAAACATTGAAAATACTTACAAATACTTATATTACTTATATTATAATTATAGGTACGTATATTAACTTATAAAAACTTTCAAACATTTAAAGTATACTTACAAATATAATTTATTGTTATAATTTTTAATCTATTTAAACAGGATTTATAATTCTAATGTTATAAGTTATAACGATAAAAACGACAAGAACTTAGATATCTTCTTAATTTTATTTTAAAATCGATTAATTTCCTCGATCATATTTACAATATTATTGATATGGTAATACAGTATTAAACTAAAGTTATAATGTTGGGAATTCAATGTTTTCCGACCGATTATAAAGTAGAGATGAAAAATGACTAGTTTTTTGGTATTATTTTTATTATTAATTTTTATCATATAATATTATTGTTGTTGTTGTTGTTTTCTTACCTTACACTTAATACTATATAGTAATTAATGTACTGTTGAAATTCAATACATTTTAGGAAAAGTGACGGATATACCTTGTGACTACTTGTGTAAAATTGAGTTGGTTCTTATTTTCGACCATAGAAATACATATTTGGCTGTTATCTGACTATCGAGTACCGATACCGTGGTATCAGTTCGTTACAATATTTTTCGTTTATCATTATATTTATTCATTATTAATTAGATCCGTGTTTACATGTTATGCATGTTACTCTTGTCTTATACTAAGTTCATATTAGAAAATAGAAAGCGCTTAAGAGAGACCGCTGTCTACTAGTAAATCTTAAAATTTTAAGATACTTTTTATGTAATAAATAGAAAAGTATTTCAGGATTTTAATTAATAAGTGAATAAGTAATAATTATTAATTAATAAATAATAACTCAAATCATATTATCTTAGTGACCGGTGTCAGTTAAGGTCTTGTTGTAGCCTAATGCCCTAATAACAAATTAAAATTATAATTTCGGTTGATATTTGATAAACGATAGTGAATTTGTATTTTTGTATTTCAATTGAGTTTGAGCTAAAAAATCTCGTCGCATAACATTTATATATATATATATATACATATATTATTTTATTTTTTTTATAATTAATATATTTTTAAATAGTTTATATGATATTAAAATTAAAATAATTAAATATGAATGTACTTAAGGTAAGTTCAACAGGTAATTTTATTTATATATATATATATATTTTATTTTTTAATTATAACTAGAGACCAGAATTATATGCGCTAAAAAGAATTGAAATATGATGCAAATATGCATGATAAAATTGGCGAAATATGCTTCAATTTGCACCATAACTTATAAAATATACACTATATGCATTACAAATTTGTAGGAAATAAAAAAAAAAATTGAATTATTTTTCAAATCTAAACTACTTTTTTTTATTGTTAAGTAGGTATATATCTACATAATAAAATAAATATCGATTAATAAAATCACAATATTATCAATAAGAAAATGTTTAAAATATGGACAAAAAAATATAATATAACAAATTTTAGATTTTAAAATATTTAAATAGTTAAACAAGAAAAAAATATTTTTCAATTATCAAATTTTTTCCGTGATAATTTCAAAATTAATTTTTTATGAACATAATATGTATTTTTAAATGTATAGAATACAGAAAAGAGCAAAAAAGTATAAAAGTCCATAAAATATTCTAATTATATGCTTTAATAACAAAATATATCTTAAGCCTTCAAATATGCATTAATATGCAAAATAAAATTTGGTCTATAAAATCAGTTAGATTTCAAACCCTCTATATCGTGTATATACTCAGTATGAATATGCAATTGCATACAATTCCGGTCTCTAATTATAACATAAAATTGTTTAAGAATAAATTGATTTTATCAGTAGTGTCTGTATTACATATACTTCAATGTTTTTATTAACAAATATTAATAAATGGTACCTAGGTACTTAGTATAATTATTTCTCGAGATTATCAAACTTTTATTTTATAAATAACATTTATGTTTATAATTTTGTTGTTAAATGAATTTTGTACTGTAACTATATTTTGTGTTCAGAAAATTATTTTTAAAAATGCATAAAATTTATAAATATAAATAATTTTAATAAATTTATATTTAAATTGTGAATGTTTATAAATATTTTTTGTTTTACCAGGATAAAGATGTGGTTTTATTTGAAGAAAGATGGCCAGAAATGAGACTAATTGTACTTAAACTTTTGCAACAAGAGACAGTGACACAAAATGAATGGCAAGATTTATTTTATTCTGTTCATCGGGTATGCCTTTGGGATGATCACGGTGCAGTGAAAATGAAATTGGCATTAAAATCTGACATAATGGATTTTATAAAAAAAGCTCAACAAGTAAGAATTTAAATTTGTTATTACTTTCAGTATCATTTTTATACTAGTCTAATGTAATATCTAACTATAATTTTTATGTATAGACATGTAGGGTATGAATCTAATTAATATTATTACAATATAATGTAGAACACCTATAGGCAGTAATAATTTTCTCTTTTCTCAACCTTTCTACAATTCTATTTGTAATGTAATTTTAGTTAATGCTGCTGATAGTGGCGAATCAGTCACTTAATCTACATTTTTTCATTGATTGTTCTCATTGTGAATCTTAGATTATATATTATGAATGGAGCAACAAAGTAATTATTTAATGTCAATATAATTTGGTTTTTAGCCACATTTTTTGCTATTGTGCATGTGTTATTTATTGCATGACGTGAGTGTGTGGTGTCCATTAGAATACAAGATACCATGTACATACACTGTAAAAAATGTTACCAAAACAGGTAATTTTAGCATCAAATAAATTATAATAGGCTTAGCTCCATCCATAGTATATGATCTAAATTATGGAAGTTTTATTGTATTTATTTTTAATGTAGCTAATATTACTAATTAATTCATATGTTCATAATTTCTTTAGAGAGTGATGGCTCATCAGGAAGATCAAGCTTTACTTAAAGCTTATATAACTGAATGGAGAAAATTTTTTACTCAGTGCAACTATCTCCCGACACCATTTAGACAATTAGAAAATACTCTAGCAGGAAAATCATCTAGTTCAAAAAGAGTTGAAAAAGATTCTGTTGTGCGAAAGGTAGAAATTCAGATTTTAGTTTTTGTATGTCCAAAGCAGCTAATACATTTGTAATTTAGTTTAGAATAACCTTTAGGTTTATATACTATTGATATCTTAGTCGATTTTTAAATTAAAATACATTTATTTTTTATTTTTATTTAGTTAATGTTAGATAGTTGGAATCAAAGCATTTTTAATGATATAAAACAAAGACTTCAAGATTCTGCAATGAAACTTGTTTATTTAGAACGAAATGGAGAAGCATTTGACTCCCAACTAGTTATTGGAGTAAGAGAATCTTATGGTATGTTTAAATTTTTAAACTAATACAAATTTAAAAATAAAATATGCCTGTAATATATAAATATATTTATAAATTTCTTAAGTTAATCTGTGTTCAAATCAAGAAGATAAACTTCAAATATATAAAGAATATTTTGAAAAAGCTTATATTGAAACTACTGAATCATTTTATAAAGCAAAAGCTCCTGAATATTTAGAACAACATGGTGTTCAAAATTACATGCGGTACGCTGATATGAAACTTCGTGAAGAAGATATTCGTGCTCAAAAATATTTAGAAACGTGTTCTTCTGTTAATTCAGTATGGTATAATATAATTTTTTTCCTAACATATTACCAAATATTGTTTTTTTTAGTTAACAGAAAATTGTGTAAAAGTATTGGTAGCAAACTTTCGTCACACTATTTTAGCGGAATGTACAGATATGATCAAAAGCAACGATACAGAAAGTATAGTATTAATATATAGATAAATTATCAATAAAATGTATTTATTATAATTTTTTTTTACTATGGTTTTAGAATTACAACTTTTATTTAAATTAATGGATCGTGTACCTGATGGAATTTTGAAAATGTTAAAAGATCTGGAAGATTATATTGTAAGTGCAGGTTTAGCAGACATGATGGCATCAGCTGACATTATTACTCAAGTAAAATATTAGTATATGTATTTAAGCATATTTTAAATTATAATTTAAGGTGAACTTTTCGTATACTTTATTTGATATTTATTAATTAATAATTTCATATTTAGAAAATTGATTTATTATATTATCAGGGGTACCTATACTATATTAATATATAAAGTGGTTGAAAATTTAACATTGACTTAGACAAATTATATATTTTAAAATAAATATCATTAGTTTCATACAAAATTAAGATTTAATTTTTCATCATTGGATTTTAATATCATCAAATCATATATTTTTACAGTAATTTCATTATACAAAAAACATAACAATAACTTAACCTTGAGAGTCAACTAATAAATACGAAATACTTTAACTGATGTTGTAAAAAAAATTAATCTCAGGAGAAATATACGTTGCTCATCACCATTTGTGAATTCTAAATGAATTATTGTTGGTTAATTGTAGGTTTACTTTAACTTGAGAAGTCGTTGCCTATACAGATAAATCTGTGCATTTTTACCTGAACAGATTTTATACACACAAACTGCAACATGTATGCCTTGCCTAAAATATAATATTCAACTTATTTTAAATATTACTTTTTACTTTATATTTAAAACTATTTTAATTTAATTTATATCACAATTAATTATATTTTGATTACAGGATTCTGAAAAATATGTGGAACAACTTCTTCTGCTATTTCATAAATTTAGTAATTTAGTACAAGAAGCGTTTAATGATGATCCAAGATTTTTAACTGCACGGGACAAAGCTTACAAACAAGTGGTTAATGATACTACAGTTTTCCGATTAGAACTTCCTACTAAACAAGTTAGAATTATATAATAATTATTAATTTTATGAATATTAATTTGTTTAAATTAACTAAAATATTTTCAATTTAATTATCAAATTAATAAAAGGGAAGGATATAGGTGTAAAGAGGATAGTGTTGAATTTTTATTAACATTTGAATGCAATGATAAATAATTACATTCGTGAAAACAATTTTGACCAAAGTTTATCAGATAATATATGTATTGATCAAAATTTTTAAATTTATCAGTCTACGTTCTATATAAATAATTTATCATAAAACCATTAACCCGGGAGAGGTGTCGTTAGTCTTTTTGACCGAAGTTATTTTTAGTTTGGATTTTATCTGATGTTATATTACATGACACATTTGTTATTTCCAATATCTTTCATACACGTGAACACTATCAGTTTTACACGGTTTTCGATAAAAATTGTTTATTACCATCATTTTAATTAACGTTTTTATTGCAAATCGGTCAATTAGAATGTTGAAATTGATTGTAGTTTTCAAAAAATATTATGTACAATTTATAATTTTCAGTCCCTGTAATATTTATAATTTATGTTTAGAAATAAGTTCATAAGAATCTTACTGTTATTGTTAAGTGAATAATGGAAAAACAAAATGAATATCTAAGAAGATTGCTTGAGGAAACTGAAGACTGTGTTTTTTCTAAATCTAATGTTTCTGGTATTGATATGTTGATAGAAATAATATAAGATTTCATGTGGTCTTTCAAGAAACCAATAAACATAGTTTATAATAATATGTATATTATATAATCAAATATGTTAATAAACTAAATTTTAGTCATTAAAATAATAAATTCTAATATATTGGTCAAAAAGACCAATGACGCCTCTAATTAAACATTTTAACACGACACCTCTCCCGGATTAAATGAGTCGCTTAAATTCCCATATCTGACTTTTTCACTCAAAATCGTTTTTCATAAGTAATGATTTATCTTTGCTTTCAACAATCAAAGTACGTATTTGCTTAAATAAAAGTAAATTTTTTGTGAATTTGGGTATTATTTTATTTAAAAATGTTACAATTTTTCTTTTTAGAATCCTACAGTAAAATGTCAACCTGAATCTAAATGCCCAGAATTATTAGCTAATTATTGTGATATGTTATTAAGGAAAACCCCTTTAAGTAAAAGACTTACTGCTGATGAGATTGAAAGTAAATTAAAAGATGTGGTAAGTTTATACAATTTATAAAGCGTAATTAAAATAATTAATATTTACATTTTATTTTTTATAGTTACTTGTATTAAAATATGTTCAAAATAAAGATGTTTTTATGAGATTCCATAAAGCTCATCTAACTCGTAGATTAATTCTAGATACTTCAGCTGATTCTGAAAAAGAAGAAAATATGGTTGAATGGTATAAATTATCAATTGTTATTATATGTAAAATATTTCAGTTAAAAATACCAATAATATATTGTATTAGGTTAAGAGAAGTTGGAATGCCAGCAGATTATGTTAATAAACTAGCTAGAATGTTTCAAGATATAAAAGTCAGTGAAGACTTAAATCAACAATTCAAAGAAACATATAGGAATATTAAAGGAAGCATTGCAGGTAATTTTTTTTTATCAATAAAATGTATATTTGTAAAGGAAAATTTTTAATATGATAGTATACCAAAATTTAAGAAAATTTATACCTGCACTAAAGTTTACACTTAGTCTTATGTAATACCCATTAATAATACATAAAATTACTATCTATATTTTTTTTTACAATGTTTTGATTTATTCTATACAAAAAATATCATTACCAAATATTATTTTTGTTAATCTTATTACTTATTATTAATAGTAATGAAAGTTAAAACTAAATGTGTATACTCTGTTCCAAAAGAGAAGACACGAAGCAGTGACCAGTTTTTGTTCAGCGCATTCCCCACCTATTCCGATAAATTCACTATGCTCACCAGCAACCTTTGACACCCAGCTGCAGCGTTAAAAACTATTATACGGCGCGCTTTGATTGTTGACATCTATGACACCTGGTGAATATACTTATTACCTGTCACCTGATAACTATGCACGTGTACACAGCTATTGTGTGCTGCATTTTAATTATGTTGTATACATCGTCGGTAGTGATCGGAAATGATCAGCAATAGACTTTCTAAGGCTCATCGCATGAAACAATGACGTGAGACAGGTGGAAGGGGAAAAATTGGGTATGCGTTGTGTTAGATGTCATTTGCTATGCACAGAAACCATGTCTTCTCTTTTAGAAGAGAGTATAAAAATAAGAGATGATTATTTGCATTTTGTATATTATGTATGATTTTTATTTTTTTTGCGTTTTAATTTCCAATAAAGTTTGTATGTATGTATGATGTTTCTATGAGGTATGTAAGAAACTTAGTATTTATAATTTTTAAAATCAAAATATTCATTGTAATAATTTATAAATTATAATATAATAAAATAAAAAGTGGAATTTAATGTGGAGGTGTTTTTAAAGAGTATTCTAACATAAATAGGAAAAATTATTAAGAAGTAAATATATTAGACAAGTATCTGTGTTAAGTTATTTATTACTTATTAGTTATACCTATTTTTAGTTATTAAAATAATAAGAATTGTTAAAAAGAACAAAAATTGAATAATATTATGTAATAAATTTTTATTATTTATAGATTCAATAAATATTAAAATATTAAATGCTGGGGCATGGTCACGAGGTAGTGAACGTGTAACAGTATCATTACCATTGGAGTTAGAAGACTATATACCAGAAGTAGAAGACTTCTATCGTAAAAAACACAGTGGTCGTAAATTACAATGGTATCATCATATGTCTAATGGCACAGTAAGTCAATTTTATAAATATTTGTTAAAAGTACTTAACAATAAGCATACAAATAAACATTATATTACTGTAACTCAAATTAATTTTTTCCCATGAAATTCAACTACTTTAGTATTTCTTATTTCCATTCAATTTTTTTCCAATATCTTCTACATTTATCCATATCATATCATTTACATGTATCCATCCCTTAGTCTTCTATTTGATTATTTATTTATATAAATGATTACATAATTAATTATTATAGATAACATTTACAAATGAAATTGGGCGCTTTGATATTGATGTTACTACATTTCAAATGGCAGTACTATTTGCATGGAATCAAAGGCCAAAAGACAAAATTTCTTATGAAAATCTTAGACTAGCTACAGAGTTACCAGATCCTGAATTACGGCGTACATTATGGGTTAGTTTTATTAATTTTACGAAAATTAAAATTCATAATTTATTTTAATATATATATATATATATATAATATCCTATTTATAATTTTGTATTTTGTTGCTTAAAAGAGATATTTTAGTTGTACTTACATCTGTAAGTAGTTATTTGTTTGATATGGTTAAGTTTAATTTGAAACTTATTTATAAATTTTAAATTTAATTTAATTTTTAGTAATATAATTATTATTTTTAGTCTTTAGTTGCTTTCCCAAAATTAAAAAAACAAGTGGTTCAAATGTTACCTGAGGTACCATCTCCAAAAGAATTTAATGAAAACACAATCTTTTGGATTAATGAACAATTTTCTATAGTGTAAGGACATGAATGTAATTTTTCTAATTTTCTATTTGACATTTAAATTTTGTATTAATTTTAGTAAAAATGGAAAGCTACAAAAAAGAGGTAAAATAAATTTAGTTGGAAGACTTCAATTATCCACTGAACGCAGTAAAGAAGAAGATAATGAATGTATAGTTCAATTAAGAATATTAAGAGTCCAAGTAAGTGTATACTTTAAGAAAATAAATATAATTATTTAAAATATTTAATGTCATATATGTATTTAATATAGGAAGCCATAATAAAAATATTAAAAATGCGAAAGCAAATATCGAATTGGAATCTTCAGACAGAATTAGTAGATATTTTAAAAAATATGTTTTTGCCAAGTAAAAAAATGATCAAAGAACAAATTGAGTGGCTAATTGAACATAAATACTTAAAACGAGACGAGGATGATATTAATATGTTTGTATATATTGCTTGAGATTGCCGATAATGTATAAGTACCATGTTTTCTGTGATACTACATTAAACTTTTATGTAATATCTCATAATTGTTAATATTTGTTTTCATTGTTTTTTTTTTTATTTTTGTTTATTACATTTTCTTTTTTACATAAATGTTTTGCATTTAGATGTAAATACATATATATTATTTAAATATATTTATGTACAACATGTAAAGTTTCAAGACTATAAACAATTTTAACTAATTTGAAAGGAGTAAGTTATTTATTAATAACAATGATCTTATTATTTTGTTAAAATCTATAAAAATGAATTAGGAAATGCTAGCCAGTTGAATTTCTGGTTTTTACATAATTGAATATTATTACTATAAAAATTAATAATTTATTCATCCAATTTCATCTGAAAATCACCAATCAGTTTTCATCTATTTTTCATTATATTTAGTAACTTTAATTATAAGTTATAAATAATTTAGTGAATATAGTAGGCATCTATATAATAAGAATTCATTAAAACAAATAATTTAAAAAAGTCAAACGCAGAACTATTTAAATTTAATTAGTATAGTAGTTAAAATTTAATAATATCATTGGTTATCAACAGGGTTTGGGACTTAAAGCATTTGCTTATTTTTTTAGATTGACATTAAGTCTAGCAGAGTGCTATGGAAATTTATGTCATGTTGCAACAATTCAAATATGAAATTTGAAAGTGCTTTTTTTTTTTGCTTATTTCGATGAATAAGCATTAATTTGATTTTGTTTGCTCATTTATTTGAAAATACTTTTTCACGGTTTTTCCTTTTTTAACAGCATATTTCCAACTTAACAATGCATGATACTAATAATTTGAGTTTTTTAAATGTTTGTTGGCAATATAGGAAAACAAATTGAAACTAAAAATAATTTTACCATTGTGCATCAATATATTATGTATTGTAACCAAATGGTATTCTCTTAATTTATTAATTTACTTATTTTATTTTTATCGTTATGTACTTATTGTTGTCACATTATGTAGTATACGGGTAATTAAATTATTCTAACGCTATAATTAATAACGTTTTATTTTAGATAAACAAACAATAAATATTAAATTCTGACATAATAAACACAATAATAGTAGATTACCTATTATTTAATTATTAAATTGGTAATTTTAATACGAAAAAAAAAAAAATAATAAATTTTTATATTTACAGTATTTGCAGTTTTAGACAAAAAAATTTTATTTTTATTTTTTTAAGTGCTTATTTGAATGCTTATTTTGAAGTTTTTAGGCGCTTTTATAAGCGCTTATTTTGATGAGTTTAAGTGCTTTAAGTCCCGAACCCTGGTTATCAATGACATTTTCTCATTAAATAAATTAACATAATATATTATCTAGGTTAAATAAAATAAAATCGTTTTTTAACATTCATTTAAATATTCTCAATAATTGATTTTCAAATAAGAATCAATATGGATTTAATCAAAACTCGCATATATTATTTTGAAGATATTTATTAATTTATACACTATGAATGTATTAAAAACTTAAAATATATTAAATATTATATTTAGTTTTTTTTTTTACAGTCTTAAAGGTAGTATATACTACAATGATTATATAATATTATGTTAAACATACAACCGTTTTAAGAAAAATATTCTAAATAATAAAACACTATTAAAATTAATTAAAAATAATTGTTATTTAAAATGTTCATAATAGATTTAGAAATATATTAAAGAAAATACATAGAATGACATACATGTTTAATGTATATATATATATATTTATAGATTATAGATATCTAATTATAATATAATAACTTAGGTTTTAAAATATTTCATTTATCTGGTAATCTAGTATGAGGAATATTAACCGATGTTTTATTATTTTCATGACCTTCAGCTACATGTAAAACAATTCCTGGTAAAGTATCAGTAGCAGCATGAATTTCATGAGGCTGACCTAGAAAAAATAAATATTCATATTATTAAAGTTATTCATACTACTATGAAAACAGTAAAACAAATAAAGATTTTATAAAAAGGTTCAAGAAATTTGTTAAATAGTAAAAACATATGATTTCTTTAAAACCAATATAACTATTTAATATATACAGTCATAGGAGAGTATATGGCTATAACTAAATATGCTTCAGAATACCTGTAAATGAATTTGTTTTGCTTTTAAAATAAGATCTAAATTTTTTTCTGGCAATTGGAAATATACATAGATAAAAGATGCAACATGGCGACTAATTTTTCAACTGGTCTTCATGAATCTATATAAAATATTGTTTAATTTGCTTGTCTATTTATTAGATTATGCATACATAATCATATATTTTTATAATAGATAGTTGTATGATAATAAAAAATAATATTTAAACAATGTAATTAACTAATTACTAATTAGATGAAAAAAATAAGAAAGATGGTAGAAAGAACCAAAATATATAAATATAAATAAAAAATAAAATAATTTTATATATTATATAGTAAGTTGTTTTAAAATGTTCAAATAAAAAAAAAATCTTTATTATTTCAGTCATTAGTTGTATCAGTAAAAAATCATTTTCAAAGCCCTCATAATTGTAAAAACAATATACAGAATACAGATAATTATGACAGAATCAAAATAAGAGTTTTTATATTTAATATTATTTATGACCCCTCACTACTTCCAACATTATGCATTTTATCACAATATTATGTTATTTTATAAGATATATCTACTTCAAATATATAAATTTAAAATACTTATTTATGTAATATATTAATATTTATTTACCAGGTGTAAGACTTGCTATAGCAGCAAGGAGGTCATAATTAATAAGTGGCTCGCCTTCAGGTCTAGGTACCCAACCTTCTGGTGGTGATGCTGGAGGTGATATCAAAAATTGTTTTACTGGAGCTGGTAATTGTAGATGTTGATCTGCTGCATCAATTGGAGTAACGGGCTTAAAATAAATTTAAAATAATTATTTCAATTTTACAAAAAATTATAAATTAAGTAAAATTTACTTGTGCAAAATAACAGTTGATTATCGTATCATAAAACCTTATTTGATGCATTTGAATTCTAGCATTAGCAGCTGATACTGAAGTACTATAGTTAACCCTTAGACGCTTGAAACTTCGAAAATATTGCACAGAAATGATTTCTCCAAACCGGCTAAATAACATTTCTATTTCTTTCTAAAAAAAAATGGTAATTGAGGATATCTTTCATTCGTATAAATTTATAAAAAAAACAACAAAATAGGCAAACCTTAAGATCATCATCTTTAAAAATTGCAGGATCAATATTAGTAACAATCAATGATGTGGGCAAATCTTCATCATTTAAATCTTCCAATGATGATTGTTCAGATGTTATTGCTTTGTATAAATCATTTTTGTCATCGAGTAAACTTGGCAATCCATCTATTTCATTAACAATTATTTCTTGATCTTGAAGTTCTTTTTGTTCATCCACCATTTTAATCTGAATAGGTAAGTATTAAAATTAATATGCATATATTAATGTATTAAATACAATAGCTACTTACAGTTGGGTATTAACTCTTTGAATTTATTTGTTGTTTTCAAATAAACATTATGGATTAAAACTTGTTAATATTACCTACTTTAAAAAGTAGTTTAATATCACGCTACTGCTACTATATATTAATTTAACAATGTTATTAATTATAACTTATGAATTATAATTAATATAATTGATAGTTATAAATAGTTTCAAATATTCAATGCTACTGCTAAATGCTAATGATTGTCACTGGGAAAATTGTGATAAATTTTATATAATATAATCATTTTTCTCAGGATAAGAAAATTTCATACCTATTTAATATTTATCTATGTGACCGAGAGTCCGAAACCCATATCACAAAGGTACAATACTACAATCGCACAAAATTTACCACAGTAGATACGTATGTAATGTATTACTGTATATATTTTCGGTAGTACCACAGATATTATATAATAATTATTACATATATATTCTGTTTCCTGATAACGCCAGCTCCCAGCTGATCCATTCAATTCTATGGGTAAATCAAAATTTAGGTAGATATTAGATAATAAAGAATTCTTTGAACATCCTGCATTCCGGCGTTGTGCGCTGCTAGTTGCTACAGAAAACAAAATCGATTCTATTCTGTGATCCTACTTTACAAACAGTTAAAAAATTATTTTTAATTAATTAATATCGTTAACCATTACTCTAATTATTACTCTAATCACTATTCAGTATTCACTAATTAATATCAATTTAATATTTTGAATTTAATTTAATTATTTATAATTTTAATTAAAAAGATTTTGTGTTTTATTATATTTATTAATCAATGTCGGAGTATAACAAAGTCCGTATCTCCAAATTGGTTTTAAAGAATGAAAAAATTAAGTAAGTTATATAATTAACTTATCGGAGTTCACTATAAAATATAGTTTATAGAAGATTTTAATTAGTCATGGCTACTGACTTCTTCATTTATTGAAATTTTGTCCACTTTGAAATTCTTTACATCAGGGGTCAGCAACCTGCAATATAGCAATTTTATTTGGCTCGCAAGTAAAATTTATAATTTATACATGATTTATAAGTTGTTTACAAATATTGTTTTTTCAAGTAATATATTTTATTTGAAATTAGTTAATAAGGATAACCAAGCAATAATGGAACTCGTAATATAATTTTTAATATCAATTAATATATAATTATTAGATATTAAAACAGTATATTTAATAATATTTTATTTTTACATATTTTTAATGTGGCCTTCAATGAAAAGCTGAAGACAAAATATGATCCGTGTACCATGTAAGTAAAAATGTTGCTGACCCTTGTTTTACATGATCTGTGCTCTTGCCCCTTTCCTCAAACACTTTTCTCAGGTTATAATAGTTCCTTTTGATTGATAAATATTAAATATAATGATTGGATTTATTGGGTTAAAATTATTTATTGGACATAATTACATAATCAATCAGCTAACGTATTTGAGTGAAAGTATCTGACTTTGAGATAATGGATTATGGATTATATTCAATGCAATGTGTATGGTTTTTTGAAAATTATTAATCAGAAATTTTTTATTCATAGCTCATAGGTATATTAGAATAATTTTTAAAATGTTATTATGTAAGTATATGACAAATTTTGATTTACGTAAAAATAATAAAACGTTTTGTTATTTTAGAAAAAAAAAGAAAAAGGATAGAACCAAAGTTAAGGATGAAAAAATCAATATTAAAGAAAATCAAGATAAAATTAATCATGGTATGTTGACATTTATAATTGAATACTAGGTATAATATTATTAATATAATTTATATATATGTAATAAAATTAATACAAAATTGACTTGTATTTCATTAAGGAAATTGGGCAGAAGCTAAATTAGTAAGCGAAATTTCCGGACAAATAGCTCTTGAATTTGGTTTTCAGACTTATGTAACTGCAATGGACAATGGGCTGTTTACACTTGGTCCTCCACATAATGAAGGTTAGTATTCTTTAAAATTGTAAGTTCTAATCTGGGTTATTGTTATATTTTTTAATGATTAATTGATGTCAACTAATAAATATACCTATGTACATTTAAGATTCTGAGAGAGGTGAATGTATTGGTTTTACAATGATGAGTGTTTTTTTTTTATGTCTGAAGACATTTTTACCATCCGAAATAATGCTCAGATTTCCACAAATAGCATATGTTTTCGATTGGAAAGTGGATGTAGTTCGTACTTTATTCAGGCCATTTTTCGAATTTCTCAAAAATGACCATATGCGACAGAAAAAATGACGAGAAAACACCATTTTTCACAAAAACTGAAATTTTGATGAATTCGATTTTAATATTTCATGATAACTCAGGCAATTTTGAAGTTTGAGACTTGAAAATTTTATTGGAGTTGACATAAGTACTATATATATGTGTGTTAAAGTTTTGGAACTGTTATGTTAATTTTTCTATAAAATATAGGATATTGAATATTTCGTAAAATTCTCTTTTTTTATGTATGTTTGATAAAATTGGAAATTTTGGACATTAAGGTCTGAAAATTTTACTGAATTATACATATTATTTAATATAATATCAAAATATTAGAAAAATCCCAAGTCTCAATTTTTTTTTAGGGAAGCGAAAAATGTATTTTACAATGATGCGTGCGTCTTTTTTTTCTTTTTTTTTTTTTATAACTATTTTTTTATAGTTGTTTAAAGTTGAAATTTCAGAAAAATCAATATTTATAATGGATTTTTCTTATTATATTACAATATTTTACAATAACGTTATATAAAATTGACAAACATTTTTTTTTTTAATTTTAAAAATTTTATTGAAGCTTAAATACATTTTACTTAACTTAGTTACAATTAATTATGTGTTATTACATTTACAATTTTTATTCTATATCTGTTTAAAGTATAAAAAGCAAGGGAACGGATATAGGTGTAAAGAGGATAGTGTTAAATTTTGATTACAATTTTAATGCAATGATAAATCATCAATCGAAAAATGATTCTGAGCGAAGTATTATCATCTTTGGGTATATAGGTAACTCATTTAAAAGTTTTATGATAAATTATTTATATTGAATGTAGAGACTGATAGATGTAAAAAGAGAATAGAAAACCTAATAAAATTTTAAAATCTCTAAGATAAATATAAATGTCCTTAAAATCCCTAGATGTCCATATCTGATTAAAACTTCCCTCAAAATCGTTTTTCTAAATGCGATGATTTATCATTTCATTCAAATTTTAATCAAAATATGAAAAATATCCTCTTTACACCTGTTTCCCTTACCTTGTTTTAAAAATTACTATATTTATTATATTTTATATATAAATAGTAATTGTATTTTTATTATATAGGAGATGGTCCCTTGCCTGAAGAGATATTAACAGCTATCACTATTAGTGAAACAAAAATTGCATTAAAATCTGGTTATGGAAAATATTTAGGTGTTGATAAAGATGGAACTATAATAGGTCGATCTGATGCAATTGGACCATTAGAACAATTTGAACCAATTTTCCAAGTAATTAATTAATAATTATATCTAAAATGTATTTTCTTTTCAATGTCATAATTAATAATTATATATTTAATAAATAACCAATTCTCTGTTTCCTCAGACTTATTATTTATTATTTATCAGTCTAATTTATTTATTTTATTATAAAATTATAGGATAATAAATTGGCAATATTAGCTTCTACTGGATGTTTTATTTGTATTCGAGATGAAGATGATTCTTTGGTTGCAATAAATCGAACTGTTGGTCCAAATGAGTTAGTTAAAGTAAGACTTAATGCTATTGAAGACATAGAAGAAGAAATCAATAAATTAGATGAGAAAAAAGGAAACATTAAAGATATAGAGAAAAATTATGTGTAAGTGTTTCTAAGAAATGTTTATAAATTCACATATTATGTTAACATCACATTAGTTTATGCAATTATAACATTACTAATTATTATGCATAAATAACAATCTTTTTTATATTAAATAGATATTTTCATTAATTTAAAAAAAAAAATTAAATTCTACTTTCTATAATTCACCATTGTTAATATGAAATTTATATTTAATTATATTATACTTATTATTTGTTAATTATTTAGAAAAATGTTCCAAAAATTTCAAGATAAAAAGTTGCGTATGATAGAAGGTAAACGAAGTGAATTGAAAAAAGCTCAACAAGAAGGAAAACTACATGAATCTTTATTAGATAGAAGAGCAAAAACAAAGGCTGATAGATATTGTAAATAAATTTCTTTTCAATTATAACTATTCTGTCTATAATTTATTTATGAAAAATTGAAAAACATGAATTTTAATTTCTTAAATATAAGATAAAATACAAAATCATAAAAAAATAATGAATTTTATCATATTAATTAAACTTACAGTTTATAATTATATTCATATTTTTTCTAACATATAGTATGTAACCTCTATAATATATATATATATATTAAATAATATAAATTTAATTTAATTTAAATATGGTTGTTATAAAAAATATGAGATAAGTTATGGAAATAGTAATGTTGTACTATAATTAAGATTTGAATGCAATGATTTATCGTTTAAACAAAAATACAATTTTGATTCAAGTTCAGCCCGATTTACTGATTATCTGATCATAAATTAGTGATTAAAATTTTGACATATTTTACATACTACAAATGTAATCTTATGTAAATTTAAAATCAAAGTAACAATTCTAAAATTTTATCATACTTAAAAATTATCTATTTGAATACTCAATAAAACTTTGATGGTTCCATGATTATATTTCTTAAGTAATGAAATGATAAAATCAGGTTCGTCAAAATTATAATTTCAGTAAATTTTACAGCTTTTTAATATTTTAGATTCTGAGCGAAGCGAAGAATGTATTGGTTGGTTTTACAATGATGTGTGATTTTTTTTTGTTTTTTTTTTTTTTATGTCTGTGTATAAAAATACTACCCGAAATAATGCTCCGATTTTCACGAATAGGGTATGTTTCCGGTAGCAAAGTGGACGTACTTGGTACTTTACTTAGTTCATTTTTTGAATTTCTCAAAATTAACGCTATGCGGTAGAAAAAACGGTGAAAAAATGACGAAAAAACTGCATTTTTCGCGAAAAATGAAATTTCGACGAATTCGATTTCTATATTTCACGATAACTCAGGCAATTTTTAAGATAGAGACCTGAAATTTTTTTTGGATGTTCACATAGCTACTATATATATGTGGTATAATTTTGGAATCGTTACATTAATTTTTCTCCAAAATATAAGACTATGAATATTTCGTAAAATTCACGTTTTTACGTATATAAAGTGTGATAAAATTGTCAATTTTGGGTATTTTGGTCTGAAAATTTTACTCAAGTATACTTACATATTACTTAACATCATACTAAAATATTAGAAAAATCCATTGTCAAAACTTTTTTTTATAGCCGTTTTAAGTTGATATTTTTAGGAAAACGAAAATCTTAGAATCCATACGTATAAATATTCTGAAAACACTTTCACTACCCGAAATAACCCTTCGATTTTCACCAATAGCGAGTTTCAGATATAAAAGTGGATGTAGATGGTACTTTATTTGCAAGCCCGTATCCAGGGGGGGTTTTAAGGGTTCAACCCCCCCCCCCCCCCCGAAATTTTTAAAGTAGTTTTATATTTATAATATAACAGACTAACTACATATATAACTACGTATAATATAATCATTTATTTTTACTTCATATATTAAAAGATTTTAACCCCCCACCCCCGAAAATTGATCCTGAATACGTGCTTGTTTATTTGGGTCATTTTTCGAATTATAAGCGGTAGAAAAAACGAAATTTTGACGAATTCAATTTCTATATTTCACGATAACTCGGGCAATTTTTAAGTTAGAGACTTGAAAATTTTTTTGGGTGTTCACATAGCTATTATATATATGTCGTAAAATTTTGGAACCGTTTTTAAATTTTTTTACTAAATATAGGACTTATAGCTGTTTTAAGTTGATATTTTTAGTTCAAACGAAAATTATAATCTGACTGAACTTCGTTCAGAATCGTTTTTTCGAATGCAATGGTTTATCATTGCATTCAAATTCTAAGTAAAATTAAACGCTATGATCCGCACACCTGTATCCTGTGCGGCAGGAGTATCAGCTCTTTTTTTAATCATTTATTTTAAATTGTTGAGAAATTCAAAAAAATGATTTTAATAAAGTACCAACTAGATCACATTTTCTACTGAAAGCATAACCAATCAGTGGTAGTTGGATTACTCTTATTACCCAAAAAAATGTTATATTTTATAATATAATTCATTATAAGTTTTTTAATGTTTGAGATTAAGAAATGATCATTAGTCATTTATAATTAAAAAAAAAAAAAAAAAAATTAAGTGTAAACCACTTGACTATTAGTTGTACTCTATATATATATAACATATTACAATTTACTTAACCTTTAACCTAACCTTATAATAATAAATACCTACCTAATACCAATGAGTATTTATTTTAGTAGTAGGTATAGTACTATATATAGTATGTATATACTTAATGTTATTATATTCCTAAAAATATTAGTATTAGATATTAGAACATATATTAAAACACATTTACAAGATAATATGTCTGTAAAGTAAGAATTAATAGTATTTTATCAATTATATATTTAAAGGTTATAAACTATTTTATTAATTAGGTTTTTAATTGTAAATAATTTGTCAACAAAAAGTTAGAATAAATTATTCAAAATATTCAGTATAATTAAAAATATAATCAACATAACTTTGATATTTAAATAAAAAATAGTTGTCACGTTATATTAATTGGCGCAGTAGATAGGATATTTTTCAATAGGATATTTTCAACATGGATTTGTGTTATACAATTATTACAATACGTGTATTTAATAATTGAATTGAAAAATAAGAAGTAAAGGGACTGTAGAACTTCAAAAAAATTAACATTCCCTCAAAAATTATTTATTATATAGGTATTATGGGAAATTTAATGTTTGATAGGATAACGCTTCAAAAAGAAAGAAAAGTAGAAGTACTCATTCCTTCTGGGATACCCTTAAATTATACAGTATAACGTCTACATGTATTTGAATAGTATACAATAATAATATAATAATAGTGTATAAGAAATTATTTTATGTAATACACTAATACAGTATGTCAGTATACCTATAAAACATATAACCAAATATCTTATTATAAAACAAATTTGAACTTTTTATATATTACATTGAAAGTACA
This sequence comes from Tetraneura akinire, assembly GCA_021307375.1. NCBI lineage: Eukaryota > Metazoa > Arthropoda > Insecta > Hemiptera > Aphididae > Tetraneura > Tetraneura akinire. The sequence continues at coordinate 6,295,056 of JAIUCT010000019.1, read as the reverse complement.
GGTAAATTTCGTATATAAAAATTCTAAGTGTTTCATTTTGAAAAAAAATTTGCGCAGGGGTCCCCCCCTATAAATTGTCTTTTTGGTTTTTAGCTGAGAACAAAGAAAAAAAATTCTACCCAGAAAGTAGGTATATATTGGAGGAGATAGGATAATTAGAATTTTTTAAAAATTACATTGAAAGTACTGGTAAATTTCGTATATAAAAATTCTAAGTGTTTCATTTTGAAAAAAAATTTGCGCAGGGGTCCCCCTATAAAATGCGTTTTTAATATTTAGATGAGAACAAAAAAAAATTCTACCTAGAAAATAAATATTAGAGGAGATAGGAAAATTAGAATTTTTTATATATATAACATTGAAAGTACTGGTAAATTTCGTATATAAAAAATTCTAAGTTTTTCATTTCGAAAAAAAA
>JAIUCT010000019.1:6100524-6229638 GCA_021307375.1 Tetraneura akinire | reverse complement strand
ACCAAGTAGGTTCATAATATTTCATATTTTTTGTCATAAATAATATATGGCGCGTACTATGTATTTGTTATGTGAACTTTTATATATAATAACAATCCGAATATGTGTATTTTAATATGAAAGTTTCAATAATTTTATTTAATGTATCATATAATATATCACACTATACCAGTAGATGAGTAGACACAACAAGACCATCACTCGATAAAATAACAATTTTGTGTTTTGTTATATAGGAACTTGTAATTTATCCCCTTATTTTTTAATAGTTTTTTTAACATCTTTCTCTTAATTATATGAAATTTATTATGTATACAGTTTCCACCACGATATGTGTGTAATGTATTTATTAAATTATAAATAATTAAAGTAATAATTAGAAATAATATATAAATATAATACTGTTTCGGAAATATTCAAATATACAAGTATACTCCTATGTGTATTATAATTTATAACTAAGGCTGTAACTAAGGTCATTTTTTTAATATTTTATTTTCCCAGCCCTAATATTATAACATAATGTTACCTACACAGGTATGTTGTGTATGTATAGAAAAATTTCTAAATTACGATAATAGAATACTAATAATAATATTAGGTACACATTATTACGTGGTATATTTTTTGAAGATGAAAAATTATATAGGCGCACGCCTTAGGCCCGGTACACACTGGACGTTTTAAAGAACCAACACTGAAAAAAAAGTAGTTGTTCGTAATAATCAATCTTTCTTGATCATTTTCTTTGACACAACGAATTATTTTATTTATTTAACAAATTGTTTATTAATTAATAATAATAGTCATTAAAATTAAAATGCTGTGTTAATGAATTGAACAATTCATTTTGATTAGTTCTATGTGAATTATTTTTAATATTATAATTATTTTTGTTAAGACAATGTATAAAGTTCATTAATTGAGAATGTGATATTTAATATATTTATTATTGAATTATTGGATTAAAGAAAAACAATTATTATTGTTTTGATGACCCTTTTAATAAGTTTAATAAATTAGTTTATTATATTAATAAATGTTGTTCATGAATTTTACTTCAACAATAATATAAAACATAGAAACTCTTGGTTTCCTCTTGGAAATTTGATTTTTAAAACCATGCTATGCGCACTGGATCATTTTTATCAAAACACAACTATAGTTCAGACTATTGTCGCAAAGCGCTGTTTCATGGAATAAAAGATTACTATATTTATTTTCCATGATATTATATAAATGAAAATTTCTTGCCATGTGCCTTTTCTTATGTTTATATTTAGCTAACCACAATAACGCCTAATTTTCGATTAACGTGACTGTTACATATTGTGTTGTATTACTTGTATTTATGTGAACTACTGTTTAGCTCAAGTTTGTGTTTGTAGAATTTTTATTTTTATACCTATTTATTATTTGTAAATTTTAATTAACATGGTCTATAAATCCATTGTTTGTAAGGCATCGAACAAAGACTTTAAAATGAGAACTTTTCCTAAAGAACCAGACGTAAGTATCAAGAAATTGAAATGTTTAAACCAATAGTATTTGTATTTATTTGTTTAATTATAAACTTATACATAAATAACATATTTTAATTACATAAATACATTTATGTTATTATAATTTATTATATAATAACTATAGACAATAGGCATATAAGCATATTAAAACAGTTTGATATTTGTGTTCTATAAAATAATTTTATTTAAATATTAAATTACAATTTCAGATTTTTTATGATTGGTTGAAAGCTATTCAAAGGTTAGATTTAATAAATATTCCTCAGGAGAAAGTACGAAAAAATTATAGAATTTGTGATCAACATTTTTCTGATGAATCCAAATTTTGTAATAATAGAAATCGTACCAATTTGAAATGTAATAGTATTCCTATGCTAAACTTTGGACATGGTAAGTTTAAGAGATATTGTATAAAATGGCAATACAAATTATTTTTTAGTTAAACTTTTTTAGTAATCAATAATCAAAATGAGGAAATAGAATGGCGACCCACACATCATAGCAGTCCATTTCCTAAAGATACAGGTAAAATATTTATTGAAACAAATTTTATTTGGTACCCATTTTAATGAATACATTAAATATAATTATTTGAATTATTTTAAACATATAAACCATTTTAGATATGATTAGAGATGAAGTGACATTTACAAATGTGGAAAACACAAATAACGAAAGTGACTGCTCTGGTATTGAAGTAATTAATACTTCATGTAATAGTGACCAAATGCTGACATTTGAACCTGTACATGATAGTAATCCATCATCAAACATTATTGACAAACTAAATGAATATAATGTGTCATTACTTCATCGAATACATAGTAAGAAAAATATTATTTATTTTATTTAATTAAAGTTTTTTTTTATGTATTCATGAATAGACAGTACTTAAGGTTAGAACTTTAATTAGAATATATAATTAAATTTTTATAAATGGTTGTTGTAAAAATTTAAAGAGATAGTGCAGTCTTGAGTCTTTTAAAGTGTTTGAGTAAAAGTATTTGAAGTACTTTTTAAATACTTATGGAATTATGTATTTGAAAAATATTTTAAATACAATTTAAAATGTATTTGAATTTGAAAACAAATACTTTTATTTAAATATCTACTTTTTAATTTTTATATAATATAAACTATCAACTTATTATGCCAACTAAAATATATAATAGAACAAATTAACAAACAAATGGACATTTAAATTAAAAAACAGATTACAACAGATTAACAGATTATATGATTTAATCAAAAGTATTGAATTTTTGTTTTACTTTGTTTATAGATACAAAGAAGAAGTTAAATATTCTTGAACAGGTTAATGTAAAAAGGAAAAATAAACTCACTCCAAAATGTTTAAAACTGTATACAATTGCCAAAACTTTAAGAAAAACAGCTAAAAAATTGGATTATGAGTGTACAATAAATAAAGAACGCATAAAAAAAGCTATTGATTATACATTGTCTGGTGATTTTATGAAAGCTAAAGTAAATGCCACTTCACATAATTTTATAATGTCACAACTTAAATTGCAGCATAGGAAGAAAAAAGGTAGACGATTTACTTTGGATGATAAAATATTTGCTTTATCTCTCTTAAAACAAAGTCCAAAGGGATACAGATTATTACAAAAAACATTTGCACTTCCAAGTAGAAAAATACTAATGTCTGTATTGAATCGTATACCTTTTGAAGTTGGAATAAATACCCATATAATGAATGTATTAAAGGAAAGTGCCTTAAAAATGGATCCACTTGACCGATATTGTTCATTAGCATTTGATGAAATGTTTCTTGAAGCAACCTTGAATTATAATATCAAATCTGACTCTATTGAAGGATTTCATAATTGTGATGGTAAAAAAGTATTGAAATTTGCTGACCATGCAATGGTGTTTTTGGCCAAGGGAGTAAAAAAGAAATGGAAACAACCAATTTCATTTTATTTCAGCCAAAATGGAATGAGTTCTTCTGATATTGTACAAAATTTAAAATTAATAATTCAAAGTTTGCATTCAATTGGTTTAAATGTTGTATCTATGGTTTGTGATCAATCAGCATTGAATATGTCTGCAATTCGTACTCTACTCAAAGAGACATCAATGAAATGTGCTATGGATAATAAAGAGAATTGTTATTTAGGATTCCTTATTGATGGTATTGAAGTAATTCCTTTATACGATCCACCTCATTTGTTAAAAGGTATCCGTAATAACATGCTTGATAAAAATGTACGTTTTAAATGGAAAAAGGATCAAGAGCAAGAAGCAAGCTGGAATGATATCGTTCAGGTAATATATAATTTTTCCTCATTTTGCAAAACAGGTTATTCATTAAATATTATTTTTATTATATTAAGGTATATGAACTTGATGTGGGTGATCATGATACCAAAATGTTAAACAAATTAACATATATGCATATATATGCAAATTGTATGAAGAAAATGAAAGTCAATATTGCTGCACAAGTATTTTCACATCGTGTGTCATCAACAATGAGAGGCTTAGTATCCTATGGTAAATATAATATGCTTTTTGACATACATTTTTTCGATTAATATATAATATAGGGTTATAAATGTTTTGTTCTTATACAGGAAATTGTCTTCCAAATACAGCTGCCAATACTGCAGATTTTTTGCTATTCGTTGATAAGTTGTTTGACAGTGTCAATGGATCAACATTTTTCCCACATCATGGTAAAGAGTTGCGATGTGCTATTAGTAATAATTCTTAACTGGTGACTCTGATTCTCTGTCTTTAATTGTACGATCTGCGCTCTCAACTTGTATTTTGTAATATTATTTGTTATTTGTGTATTGTTTTTTATTTAAAGTGAAACGAAATACCCTTCACAATTTTTTTAAACCACAAGAAAAAAGAACAAATATCGTTAAAGAAACCAATAATGTGAGTAACAATTAATAATCAATAATTATCTATCATTATATTAATATATATTAAAATCATAAATGGTTCACAGTTAACTGATGCAGATAGAGAAGAATTTCAGCAGTTGATGTATATTCCACGGTTATTGATAGGCATAATATCATGGCTGAACTCAAAATGTGGAAAATAAAATTAGCTTCAAATTGTGATTTTAAAAATAGTATAGAAGCTTTATAAATTTGCAACAAGGATATTTATCCAAATATATATTTTTTATTTAAAATATTAGTAACCTTATCGGTTTCTACTACAACTCCTGAAAGGAGTTTTTCTACATTGAAACGATTAAAATCTTATTGTAGAAATTCAATGAATGAGGTATACCTTTTGACTTTTAATATTTACAATAGTCAAAATATTAATGTTTTTATTTTTTATTGCTCTTAGGAACGACTTAATGGCCTCGCATTGTTGTCAATTCATCGATCAACTAAAATAAGTCCTGAAGAAGTGATCGATGAATTGGCAAATAAACAGAGAAAAATAGACTTTTTATTATAATTAAAATTTTAAATTATTAAATTATCTAAGAATAAATATTGTGATGTGTAATGATTTTTATTAATTATGTACTGGGGAGGGGACTTTACCTTCATTGATTAGTTCAAAATTTATTTCATCCCCTCCCATCAACATTTTCTAAATACGCCGCTGACATATCCAGTTTTATGATGAAGCTATAAAAGTTCTGAGAAGTATTAAGTATGTTTCAAAGTCCACAATCAATGAGAAAATTATTTCAGGACAACCAATTACAACATAAATAAGGAAACAAACTGTTCCTCCTAGTATCAACAATTTTATAACTACACTACAAGGAGTGGTTAAAACTTAAATTTTCTGGTTTCAAATATCTTTCACCTAGAAATTTTAATCAAGATTCTGTTGAGAACTTTTTTGGATGCATACGAAGTCATGATCTTAGGAATATTAATCCAATAACTACATCTTTTATATCCTCATTTAAAAGTTTAATTGTTAATAATTTATCATCAACACATTCACCTGGAGCTAATTGCGAAGATGATGAATCTGATGGTTCATTAAGTAGTTTAAGAACATTATTACACAATGATACATTTTACAGATTTAATTGTTGAAGAAAATTTTTATATCAATCCATCATTAATGATGAATTTTAAGTTTTCATTATATGAAGACTCTATAATAATTAAAAATCATGCATATATATGTGGTTATATTTCAAAAAAAATTTGTAAGGAAATTGGAAAATGTGAGTGTTGTTTTAAGCAATTGACAACACAACAGTCAACATGTGTCCATGCATTAATTAATATACGGGCATATAATCTAAAACTTCTTGTTAAACCAGGAACCATATTTATCAAGCTTTTTTGTCAGTTCTGTGATATATTACATTTTTTATTACCAAAAATATGTACAGAAAAATGTATAAAGAAAAATATTTGTAAAATTATTGAATCCATGATACCTAACACATTAGTAAAATGTCCAAATCATGATTTGTATAAATTATTTGTTAATTATTTTGTTACATTTTATATATTTACTTGGGTTAAAAATATAAATAATATTTTAAAAGGAAATGATTTAAGCAATATTAATGATCCTATTAAAGAAATTGCTTTAAAAAAATAAGTCTGGAAAAGGTAGAAAAATAAGATATTAAAAATGAAAATGTTAGCTAAGTAATATTTTGCATATGTAGTTATAAATATAATATAAAATATATATATTTCATATGTATGGTTATTTTATTTTAAATTTTTAATAAAAATTTGTAATTATGTATGAAATATTTTATTTTAAAATCTGCTTAAATTAACATTTAGAATTGTAGAGTATCAAAGAAGAAGAATTATCTATGTGTAATGTGTTAATAGACAAGTACATATAGCGCTATAAGTGACGACAACAATAGTATGAACTACAAAGAAAAAATAATAATAAATAGGGAGTTTCTTATCTATATTATATTTTATCTATTTTTAAAACGCCCAGTATGTACCGGTCCCTTGATTCTATTATATTGGTATTGGTATCCACCTATAATTTGGGGGGGGGATAAAACTTCATAATATGACAGTACAATGGTTCGAGGTCATACCATACGGTTGTTTTGCACGTGTATGATATGACCTCATACATGCAAATATATACCATATAAGTAATTACTTCCCTAACTGCAAACACCGATTTTGTCATATCCCGTGCGTTACTATAGCATAACGCAAGAGATCATAGTCATATCGAACTCGTGTGTTGATTATGACATAACGCATGAGCCAGTCATAACATACTCGTGTGTCGTTATGACCTCAAACAATGCGTTGTACATATATGCAATAAGAATCGTCATATCCTAGAGTAATCATAAGTATACAACCCCCCCCCCTCCCAAACATCCCCAAAAACACCACCACTCCACACACCTACACATTACCTCCACCACTACAACCCTACAAACCCACAACCTACAGACTTTACCCCCAACCCTACCACAACACCACACAACCACCCTCACAACTACACCACCGCACACCACTACCATACCTTACTCCTCATACTAACACCATACCACCTCCACCATACCTACACCTTACTATCACTCTACAACCCCACACTTAATCCCACACCACCATACCCTAAATAGTTTGTCCATGATATTATGAGTTGTATAAAAAGTTGGTTACAATTATCTTTTAACAATACGTTATATGCTCAACATTAGTATAAAATTATAAATGAATCATTTTATCAATTAATAATATGTTATGATATGAAAATCAAAAATGTTTAAGATTATTCATGAAATTCTTATATAAATTGTTGGTATTGTAAATAAGATAAAATTAAGTAAATTTTTTATTTATATAAAATTCCGAAAATATAATGTAAAAACAAAATCCTATTATAATTATTAAAGAAATATATATCAAGAGCAGTAATTAATTTCTAACATTCACAAAACGTTTATTTTGATGATTGGTAATAATTATGATTACCTATATCCAAAATAATACTTTTATCCCGGTTGATCAACAAACTGCTACGTTAACAACGATACAAATATAAAAATAATATAATAAAATAAGGTACCTGGTACATACCATGTTAGACAAACTGATACAGCCCTCCTGGAGTCCTCGCTCTTGCACTTTGAACATTATACATTGCTGGATCCTGGATGCTGGAACCTGGATAGTGGACACTAGCCACGATACAAATCTAATATATTGACTTACCTGTACCTATATAAATAAATTTGGTACCTAAGGTATATTTTATTTTTATTTTTAAGTTTTATTTTTCAATATTTGAAAGTATTGGTTGCAAGAAAGACATAAACAACAGAATTTAATATTTAATTATTATTTTCACAAAAATTATATTACTTTGAGTTCATTAATAAAAAAAAATTATTAGATAGGTACTTAACTAAATATTTAATGTAATGTGTAAATAATACATATTTTTAAAATAGAATTTATAAAACATTAAATTGTATACCTACTACGTAGGGTGTTGTATTAGATTTAATAATATCCTTAGGTACCAAGTTAATAATATTTTTTATGTAATCTTAATTTGATACTAAATTTAAATAATAACGTATAGGTATCAAAACTCTGAATTATGGTTATTTTAGGGTGACCATATTATGAAAATAAAAAAACGGGACTTCCCCCCCCCCACGAAATAAACTCTCATCCATATACATTCACTATGCACACAAATTTCGAGAGTAAAAGTCCAAATCTCTGTCATAATATCATAAATTCATAAGCAATTATCTTGTTATTACTTTACCCTTTTTAGTAAAATAACCTAAATAATAAAATATTTTCTCTTAATTATTCATCAATCGACACACAATATGTTGTATTTCATTTGCGTTTTATATTTTTTTAATATAATATAGTACCTTATTTAATTTACATACATTAATACTCGTACATTATATAATAAATAATATTGAAATAACGTGATTAAAACGGGATAAAAAGCATCTCATTTGAAGTTGGTCGGGGCAACGGGACGTCTGGTCACCCTAGGTTATTTTGTGGAATATTAAGTATTAATAATAAATATAATATATTTTATTATACCTATAATAATCATGAATCGACATTGATATAGTGTAAATTATAAACTATCCTCAATAATCAAAAACACAGTTTAACAATTTTTCTAAATGTCTACAATATGTCAATACCTGTGTAATATATGTCACCCTATGAAATTTAATAGAAAAACAAAGCAAAAAAATTAAAGAAAAAGATGATAATTACAATTATTTCCATAGCTTTTTAATTCATTATATTATTATATGAATTAAAGTGACAAACACAATTATTGCATAATATAATAATTAATATAAATTATTTAAAATTTAAAATATAAAATAATAAAAAAAATTAAACATGTACTAAATTAATAAATTTACAAATTGAATATTATTTTTAAATTTTAAATAAAACCACATTAATTTAATCAAACTACAGGCATTAAAATCACCTTATTTAATAATAGTAAAAAAGAATAACAAATTTTTATCTTTTATTTCAAATACAAATGTTTAAAAATATTATTTATTGTATGGTTTACTATATTTTTATAATATTTGACTAACCTTATTATAATGTCCAGCACATAATTTTGATTTCCTTGTCAATTGACGAGTACTACGAGGTTCTACTTTGAGTCATTTTTTACTATTCACTTGATTGTATACTTGTAACTACGTAAAAATAAATAAAACGTTAAAAATGTATAACAATAAAACGTTTATAAAGATAAGAAATTAAATAAAAAGTTACAAATTTTTAAAAAAATAATAACTATAATTATGATGTTTTAACTCCATAAAATATTGATATATAATGTAGATTAATAGCTAATTAGTAATTGGTTTCGTGATATAGAATATTATATTATTGAAATAAATATTTAGAAATAATTAAAAAATATATAAATACTTATTATAGATTATTAATTATACTAATATATCAACTTTAAAAAATTATATAATAAATATCGAGAATGGAGATTTTTGTAATTTTTTGGAAATACGTTACCAATATACCATGGTTTCATAATATAACAACCAATATTTACTATTTAAAATTATATTAGAAACTAATATTAAAATAAAATAAATACCTACCTAATAATTTTACAGGATTATTGATTATTATTTATAATTTTAAATATGTGTATATTACGAATTTTATTCATATTGTTTTTAAAATTATTTTATTTATTAATTATTTAAAATATTATTTACTATATTTTCATAATATTTCGCTTACCTTCATTGTGATATCCAGCACGGAAAATCCATTTCCTTTGCAGTCGACGGTTATTGAATTCACCATTATTGTAATACGGCTTTATTCTACTTTGGCTCATTTTCGACAAGGTATTCATTTAATTAACTACCTTGTATAACGACGTAAAAATAAATAAAATGTTAAAATATTATAACAATAAAACGTGTGTATAAACACATATAATATAAAAACAAAAATAATAAAATAAAAACGTTTGAAATTTCTAAAAATATTACAATAACTATATAATGTTCCATCGCCATAGAATATAGATATAATATATAAACGTATAATGTAGTTTCATAACAGCTGTTTGGTTTTAGGACATAGATTTATTGCACCGTTGAAATAAATAGAGCTATAAAGATAAATTTATACTGTATATTTTTGTAACTTTTTGGAAATAAGTTAATCGATAAGTGAAGATACTTCAATATAATTTTAGATTCTGAGCGAAGCGAAGAATGTATTGGTTTTACAATGATGTGTGATTTTTTTTTTATGTATGAAAACAAAATTACGGCCCGAAATAATGCTCCGATTTGCACGAATAGGGTATGTTTCCGGTAGCAAAGTGGATGTAGTTGGTACTTTATTCAGGTCATTTTTTGAATTTCTCAAAATTGACCCTAAGCGGTAGAAAAATTGACGAAAAAACGGCATTTTTCACGATAACTGAAATTTCGACGAATTCGATTTTAATATTTCACTATAACTCATGCAATTTTTAAGTTAGAGACTTGAAATTTTTTTTGGATGTTCACATAGCTATTACATATATGTGGTAAAATTTTGGAACCTTTACGTTCATTTTTCTACAAAATATTGGACATTGAATATTTCGTAAAATTCTCGTTTTTACGTATATAATGTTTGATAAAATTGGAAATTTATAATATTAAGGTCTGAAAATTTTACTTAAATATATATACATATTACTTAACACCATGTCAAAATATTAGAAAAATCGCTATACTCAATTTTTTTTTATAGCCGTTTTAAGTTGATATTTTTAGTTCAAACGAAAATCATAATGATTGAACACACTTTAAGTGCATTATTATAAACAATTTTACTTGTCTAAAAGCATTAATAAGTCTATCATATCATGATATCATATTATGTCCGTACTATATCAACATGATTATGTTATAATGAATTCAGAACGTTTATAAACTCTAAACGAACACAATATTAATTGCATAATATAATAATTAAAAATTATTATAACCCATGAAAAATTTAAAATTTAATTAAAAACTACAAAAATTAAATGAATAAATTTACAGAATGAATATTATATTTAGTTTTATATTTGTACATATTACTTTATTCATATTTTCTTTAAAATTATTCTTTTATTTAAAATATTATTAATACCTACTATCTTTGTATAATTTCATCACTTACCTTTATTATAATGTCCAGCACGGAATCTGCATTTCCTTAGCAGTTGACGATTGTTGAATTGACGAGTACTATCATACGTGATTGAATTATATTTTGACTTATTTTCGAATATTAATTTATTTATAAACTTGCAACTACATTAAAATAAATAAAATGTTAAAAAAAAGTATAACAAAAAAATGTTTACACGAGCATATATACAAATAATAATGAAATAAAATATAAGCGTCGCAAATTTTTATAAAATATTATATGATGTCCATCACCATAGAGTATAAATGTATAATAGATGTAAAATACTATAATGTACCTAAACGGTTGATGCGTTTGATGACATAGAATAATAATTATTGTATTTTTGAAATAAATAATAATAATCCATACATAGAGTATAGGTATTAGGTAATATACATTATCAATTTTAAATAGCAATAAAAAAAATTAGACAGAAGATTTTTGTAACTTTTTAAATTACGTTAATAAGCAATAGGTATGTTATTATTGCTTCAATAAAATTTTCAGACCTTAAAACCCAAAATTGCCAATTTTATTAAACATATGGTAAAAATATTGAGAAATTAAAAGAAGCCATACAAAATATAGGTTTTCGATTACATTTTACATTGTAAAATATATCGTATATTAAGTATATTTACATATTACTTAACATCATATCAAAATATTAGAAAAATCCCTAGTCTCAATTTTTTTTTATAGCTGTTTAAAGTTGATATTTTTAGTTTAAACGAAAACCTTAGAATCTTTACGAGAATTATTCTTATTATTTCTCAATACTTTTACCATAAAAATTAATAGAAAAGCCAAAAAATTTGGGAAATGTTTGAAGTAAAATTGTTCTATTAATTTTTCTAAATATGTAAATAACTGTGAAATGTGTTATCCAATGCAATTTAATAGAAAAATAAAACAATAAATTAAGGGTAAAGATAATAATTGTATAATACATAGTAGGTAACTGTAATGATTGAACACACTTTAAGTACATTATAAACAATTTTATTTGTCTAAAAGCATTAATAAGTCTAAGTCTATCATATCATATGAAGTCCGTACATTTATAATGATTATATTACGTATAATGAATTCAGAAAGTCTAAACGAACACATTATTTTATTACATATTGTGAGAATTAAAAATTAATATTACCTAACCATGTAAAATTTAAAATTATAAACTACAAAAATTAAATAAATCAATTTACAAATTGAATATTATATTTAGTTTTATATTTGTACATATTATTTTATTCGCATGTTCTTTAAAATTATTATATTTAACAATTATATAAATATAATAAATTTATACCTACCTACTAGTGTACAGCGAAATTATTATCTTATTTAAAATTTATCCGTCTTATTAAAAATATTATTATTAATACTGTCTTTGTATAATTTCTTCCCTTACCTTAATTGGGATGTCCATCACGGAATTTTCATTTCCTCAGCAGTTGACGATTGTTCAATTGACGAGTATTGTAATAAATTAATTACATTTTGGCTCATTTTCAAATATTTATAAACTTGCAACTACGTTAAAATAAAACTAAAATGTAAAAAATGTATAACAATAAAATGTTTACACGAGTGTACTCGTTATATAAAAAAAAATATTGAAATAAAATATAAGCCTTGAAAATTTTTAAAAAATATTATAACAATTTTATAATGTTCCATCGACATAGAGTATAATAGATTAATAGATGTAAAATACTATAACTTAGCTAAACAGATGATTGATCTGGTGACATGGAATATAATGGTATTATTGAAATAAATAAAAATAATAAGATTTCAATTGTCTGTTTGTATACCGTTGACTACTGTTTGTATACCGTTGACTACTGTTTGACTACTGTTGACTACTGGTGTTTTGTATACTATTAATTAGTGTTTTGTGTTTATGATTTGATTTTATTCATTGTATTGTAAATCTATAAAATTTGTAAATTATACAATTTTTTCTTTTGAATGAATAAATTCTCATTTTTTTTAATGGAATATTTTATTAAAAAAAAAAAATTTGTGAGTTGTTGCATTTTAAATTGTAATCCCGCTAACATACAGTGCTGATTATTGTACGTGGTATTATATTTTCCCAGTATTCGGCTACACTGGGCGGCATTAAGTTTGAAATTGTCATATCCCCCCATAAGACTAATGTCTTATATAGAGAGTGTCCATTCTGCTTTCATCTATTCTGTGTTAAAAATATAATTTGCAAATTGTTTATTCCGTGCATTACCTAGGTAGTTTATATATTATACATTTATATACCTTTAAACGGGTAAAGTATAAATTGCAATAAAATAATGATTATAAATAATTATCGCAGATTGGCAGATTAAGCCCATCTTAGTAAGCTGAATTAATATTACCTATAATGTATAATATTAATATGAATGATGAATGAAATATGATGAATATTATGAATTGGGAAATAAAGATAGCACTTTCATCCAACTTTACACTAGAAATTAATTTAGTGTACGTCCTAAACCATTAATAAATATTTCTGAATTTCTGAGGTTTTAGAAACAAAGAAATGCCTACTCGATCTTTTACCTACTGATGGTTAAGGATTTAAAAAATGTTACCTATTGTAAATCTGCTGGAGTTTTATGTAATTCTAAATGTCATCCCAATTTGTACTGTAAAAATTATTATTAATAATAATTATTTACTTTATCCATAGCTTAATGGTTCATGTAGGTACACATTACCTACCCGGATCAATTACACATTGCCCATAAAGTAAACGTTTTTTTTTTTTTACTTAATCCTTCAATAGTTATGGATAGTGTGCAGTGTGCACATAACCGGTAACATATTATACATAATATAACATGTATTTTTCCTTAAACTCTTGTTGTCCAGGTTCTTTGTATATTGTATGTTATATTGTTAAATGTTGTATCATTCTATATGTTGACATTAAATACAATCATAGGTATAGGTACTACTATACATTATTTATTTATTTATAATAAACGTTTCTTTCTCTAATTCTCTAATTGTAATATAGTATTTATATTAACATTGCATAAAACATATTTGAATACCTATACATGATACATATATTTGTACATATTGTATTTACATAAACCACTAAAAACTAAAAATTTTCAAATATAAAATTTAAAATTAATATTATCAAAGTATATTATATATTTTTCACCTAATGTCTTTGTGTTATTTGATATTACCTTGAAAATAATTTGTTTAATATTATAATTATTACAAGTATGAATACCTACCTATTGTAAATTGCATTTTTATAATACCTACTAATATTTTAATTTAACGTTATTTACCGTCATAGTTGGAGATTTACGTGATTTTTTGGTTAATATAATGTTAATATCTATTTGGTAATATCGGATAATAAGGTTATTTTCCATTTAACATTATTAACATTTAACCGTAACATGTATAAGACTTAAACTAAATTTGAACTGCTCGTCCAAACACCCTTAAAAAAAAAAAATACATATATAACTATATAAGTAATATCATTGATTTTAAATATTAATATTTTATATTTATAATCAATAATAATATACGTCATATCTCATATATAATATAATATATACATGTATATATTGTGTTTAATTCAATTATATATAGTATAATACTATAATATCTTCCTCCTGTGCTCCTGCTTCTGTGTACATAAAAATATATATAATTTTATTTTATATATTATATGACTTTAATGCAAAACAATAAAATCTGTGGCCGATATAATATATGGTATACGCAATTGTTCAGTGTTTAGCGAAAAGCAACAATAAAAAAGGCATTTTATTTGGGGATTGTTCAGTCGATAAAAGTTTAAGTATACAAAGGTCCGCAGGGTGGCGCTACGATCGTTCGAGAGGGTGAAAACCCCAAGAGGAAAAGTTATAAAACACGGGACGCACGCTATCCTAGGGGTTGAATATCCTGACAGTACATATTCCATCACGTTTAGTCGTCATGTAGCGTTCGCGTGAGTCGTTTATGTAATGTATATAATTATTATAATATTATAGGATTATCGCGGTTAGGACATCATCATTTAATTGTTTTTATTTTATTACACGTGCAATAATGTATTTATAAGTTATAATATAAAAATATTTTTTATGAATAATATTGACACTTTAACAAAATTGTGTGAAATAATTATATCTTATCTTATACGAGTATAGGTACTTATTTTTATTTTTAGTTCAATATAATATTATAGACTTCACAAATTTCATTTTAACAATAATAATTGACTAGGTATAATACAATATTTCTACAGTAGATTTTGATTTATTCATAATTTTATTTATTTTTCACTTGCAGTTAATAAACTAGTAAATTTAATAAATATCTTTCATTGTGTAAAGTTGAACCTTAACAAATTATTCTATTTTCTTCAAAATTGAATCGGTGATTTATACTAAAAATAATAATACTAAGCAAGGTATTTTTACTTTGAAATTAATACAATTACGAATATTATTATAATTTATACATTTTTATTGTTTTTAATTATATATTATATTTATAATTATTCGTCAAAAATGTTAACCGCATCTATATTTTTACATGTATTACATATTAGATAATGTAGGTACTTATACTTATATAATTATAATTTTATTCTAAAAGACATTAGTTAAAATCGTTTAAATAAAATGATTAATTCTAGAAATATGTTGTATATCACATTCTATTTGGTCATCGGTAAGTATAATATAATTCATTTGTTTTATTTACATTTTTTCGTAGTTTCTAAGAAAAAAACAATATATATATATTTACATTTTAATAATTTTTTTTATAAGATTATAGAATGTAAATAGTGCATATAATTATAATTAGGTATACCTTAATTTATAAAAATTATTATCATTATGTTTTAAAATTTTTAATTTTTTTTTTTTTTTTAATATTGCGAATATTCAATTTGCATCCAAATTTGGGATTTTAATTATTTCATTTTATGTTAACATAATAACAGCACAGAATAAGTATTGAGTTTTGAGTATATCGTTGATATAAAATCAATTTTTATTAAAGAAGAAAAAGATCATTAGTAGGTACCTACTTATAATAATGTGGGTGTTAATGTAACATTTAAAATGTACATTTGAAATAGTTGCAATAAGTAAAAAAATGAGTGTGTAGGGTAGATGTACTCTTGAGACTATAATGTATTATGTATGTCTATAGTAGAAAATAGTATATAGACTGGTATATTTTGTATGCTTTTACTCAATATGCACAAGTAAACACGCGCATGGTACATTGGTACATAATATATATTATTCATTGCAGGTATATAAATATTATATAATATTGAACAATGTCTAGAGCCTAGACGCCTAGAGGGACTTATCTAATAGGACTAAACCTATACCTATGTAGTTTTATTATTATTTTCAAGATTATACGGAAAAAACACAAAGGTATACAATCAATATTTACCCTCGGTTCATGTTAAATTGACCTTAGTGGTTTTGTAATATGTTCGAGTATATAAAAAAGTCAAACATCGTTTCACACGCAACATTACTTTTTTCGTGCCAATAAGGTGTGTTTATAGGTAGTGGCGTAGTGTGATCGTATACCCAAAAAATAGGGGTATTATTTGATTTGATTAATGAAGCTTCAATTATAATAATTCAATGTCGTTAAAAAATAAAAAGATTACTAATACTAAAATGTAACCACTAACCAGTAACCTGCAGTATCTAACTACTACGATTGGTATTTAGACATTATAATCATTATATAGTTTAAATAATATAATATAGTCTATTCTAATATTTTAAAGCATAAAACAAATAAAATCATAAAATTTTAATGTATTTTATTTTTCACGTATTTATCCTCATAATCAAAGTAAGGATAAATAAATGTAAAAAGGCGATGGAAGGGATACTGGTGTGGGAGGGTTACAGGTATAAAAAGGATAGTGTTGAATTATGATTACAATTTAAATGCAATAATAAATAATTACATTCGAAAAACGATTCTGACCGAAGTTCATTAGATAATGATAATATATGTACCGATTAAATTGTTTATATTTATTAGTCTCTACGTTTAATATAAATAATTATACTGAAATTTCAACTTTAAACACATATAAAAAAAATTGAGACTTGTGATTTTTTTAATATTTTGATATCATAGTAATAGTATCAAACGTTATATACTCGTATATAAAAACGAGAATTTTACGAAATATTTAGTCCTATATATTTTGTAGAAAAATTAACATAACGGTTCTAAAACTTTAACACACATTATATATATAGTATCTATGTGAACACCCAATAAAATTTTCAAGTCTCTAACTTCAAAATTGCCTGAGTTATCGTGAAATATTGAAATCGAATTTGTCGAAATTTCAATTTTCATGAAAAATGCCATTTTTTCGTCGTTTTTTCTATCGCATACGGTCAATTTTGAAAAATTTGAAAAATGACTTAAATAAAGTATCAACTGCATCTACTTTCCAACCAGAAACATATGCTATTCGTAAAAATCTGAGCATTATTTCGGGTGGTAAAAGTGTCTTCAGAGTTCAGACATAAAAACAAAAAAAAGACGCACATCATTGTAAAACCAATAATATATTCTTCACTTCACTTAAAATCTAAAATCGGCTTAAATATTTCCAAAAAATTTTTTTTATTTACCTAATCACATTTAAATAAATATTTACAATATATAATTTGTATACACCTGACAAAATATAAAAACATTTTTTTAATTTATTTAATTTAAAAACTAAAAGGGTATGCATTACATAAAATAATTTTATACGACATACGCCCACACATACCTAACCCGCATTATATTCTATGAGTATTTTATTATAATTATATCGTGTTCGCTTTTAATTATTTAGAATACAATATTAATAAAATACATGAATTGTGAAAACCTTGTTTTTTAAATTTTAATAAAATTTTATATTTATAAACTATTATAAATTATATTTATATTAAATTTATGAAATTTTAGTTAATTAAATGAATTTAATATTCAATACAAAGTTTCATAAATGTTTTAAGTCAAAACGTTTTATAATGTATATCTTATTTTTAAAATTATGATAAATATGAGTATAACTATGTAGTTATATTTATGTAGTTATTATGACAATAAATTTAACATATAATTTGTAAATATATTATAGGTACGTTATTTTATTACGTAATAATATATCATTATAGTTCAAATTTCAAAATGTTAAAAAATTAGTTTATAATCTATATTCTGTTCGATATACAAATAATTAAATTTTTTGTAATATTATCTATCATACGAGTACATCAATATAATATATCTACTTAAATATGTTTTATAAGTATTAGAAATTTTGAAAAAAAATTTTAATTATGTATAGGTATTCTATAATTTTTTTATGCATTAAACTTATGTATCTACTCAATGATGTTTTTAAAAATTCAAAAACTTATTGAAATTATATAATATATTATATACAATAATTTATTGGATGATTAGGTACATTTTACGAATGGTGAAAAGATGGGTTGTTAATATAACATATATATATACATAAATATGTGATACTTCAGAAGGTAAAAGACCAATATTGGATTATCATATAATTAACATAGAAAGACCAAGTTATAATAAAAGACGTGAAGTGGGTTGAATCTATAACACAGATTGTTGAATGTTAGCTATGGATGGAGAATTAGAGACTGTAGTGTGATGTCATATCTCATATGACATGTTTGTTTATGCAATGTTTGGGTTTGAAGGTTGAAAATCACGAAGAAGAATATCATTATATTCATAATCTATACTAATTTGTAAAATAACGTGACAATAACCAATACGGCAATATCTAACTTTTATCTGATTCATTTTTTTTTTTTTGTTTTTTAAATTAATATAGGTACTTGTAGATACTTGTACTAAATTATATTTTATAAAAAATATAACATTATAATTATAGTTAACTTATCATCATTAATCAATACATTTTTTCAATAATAATAATTAGTTAACTGCAGAGAATATTATGTTATTGAATATCTTTAATGAAATAATATTATTATTAAATCATATATTTGTTTAATAATCAAATTTGATTTCCATATTTTTATTTATATTGAAAGATTGCTAAATGTATCATACGATTTTTTTAAATTTATTATTTTAATATTACTTACCTTATTCCCTTTAGATATTGAAACTTAAGCGTGGACGGTGCGTAATACTGTAATTTAATATTATTGTTTTCCTGTTGACGTTCTCTTATTTGAATTTCTTGTTGTACTATAAATTTGAAGTTTATATAATATAGATATTTTATTACATAACAATTTTTTTAAGGTTTCAACATTTAGGTTGTAATCGATGTTAAGACTTTACTTAAAATAAGGTACCTATCCTATATATATATATATAAAATAACATTATAACTATAAATATTTAGTATTCGTTTAATAAATATATGAGTAAATAATATATAATTTGATTTAGGTATGTATTTTATCTAATATTAATTATTAATTTATACTTAAGTAATAATAAATGCAGCAGTTAATTATACAAATTCTAACACACATAATTCTAATTCATTTTCATTTTTAAGAAACTAATAACAAAAATCATGCAATTAATTTGAGGATAGTTTTACTTTTTATAGTTTTACGTCCAGTTTTACATTAAAAATAATATGATTAAATATTTCTTTGGATGAATATAAAATTTATAATTTATAATTTATGTTATCAATTCAATTTTCTTTAGTTTCTACAATAGCTCAAGAATGGTTAAATGTTACTTCGAACTATACAGCATTAATGAGTGACCTCCGAATCGATTTACTGGAGTCTGGCATCGCTGTACAGCTATATGAAGTTAAACACGACAATTATACACTAATGGGTACAATTCCCATCGACAAAAATGAAAAAAATGTAACTATACATTGTGGTGTTATTACCAAAGGTGGAAGCTACGTACTTCAGTTAGTTACCAATGATACCGCCGAGGACAACGAAGTGATCCAAGTATGTTTATATGGTTTATTGTGCTTAAATAATCCGATTTGTATCTCGTATAAATCAATTTTGTATTGGTTAAAAATAATAAACTATTGGATTTGTATATATTATAAAGAACGTTACCTATTTAAACTAATAAATAATAATAAGAACAACGTATTCGTATGTCGTATAGGATGGACAAGCAGTTGATTTCGATGTTCGATGGCCGGCGGCCAGTTTGTCATTCGAACCGAAACGGATCACTACTTATCCAGACCCAAAATTACAACAGCCTGTGATCATAATGAAATTCCAAGTTCCTAAATGTGACTTTGCGGTCGGATCTGCTGTGCCCATGCTATGGTTAGACTTGATATATTGCGGTCTGTCGGCAAATACGTGCAAGAACGTTTCCAGAGAGTCGCCTCGAGGTTCCTTGGACCATTTGGTAACACATACTAATATTATATTTTTCAATCAATATAGACTCTTTACCTATGCTATACGATACGGTTATATATATATATATATATAAATGTTTTGTTTTGATTTATTTCATTATACAGATCGTTCATTCCGAACAAATTCGCGGATATCCAAGGTTTCGCAAAATATTTTTAAAATGCAATGTTTTCGGAATCGCCGGTTATTACACGGCCGTACTTAGACCGCCTGAACGTGAAGCGGCTTTCACTCATACTATGGACGGACAATTAGAGGTATTAAAGTATATAATAGAAATAGGTATATTATTATGAACATAAAAAGCACATACTCGTATTATACAGTATTATATTGATATATTTTCAAAACTGAAAATATTATATACAAACCCTGTGGCCTGCATGGAATATTATATTGTGGTCTTAACTCTTAACGGATCCGTTTTTCGTTTAATTCTAACTTAACTCTTAATTCTAATGTGATATCAATTATATATTGTACATTTGTACTTGTACAGGTTGTTCCGAGCAATAAATTTACCTTAAACGTACACGGAAAATCGATTTTCCCTTGTGATAACTATGGCGGAGGTGTGCCTGTGAGATTCCAGTACCCATCGTGTATATTACAAACTTCGGACAAAGTAATAAATTTATTTGAATCTTTGAATGTTTCAGATAATAATATAGTATATAGATATATATGTGATTACTTTATACTTACATTATTTTAATTTATATAAAGAAATCGCATTATTTGCATTTTGATATTCCCTGCAGTGGCGTGTTGTAGGTACAGGGGGAAATCTGGGGCAACTGCCCCATGCAGGGCGCTAGAATTTAGGGGCGTCAAAAACTGTGAGAAATTATATTTATCTTATTTATAGCCAAACACATTTTTTTTTTTTCTATAAATATACTTACTATCAGTATAAAAATATATTATAGTTTATAATATAGATTTCTGTATAATATATACTATATAGTGTAGATATATGATACATTGACATACGTGTATATGTGTGTGTCAACATTATTTGGTAAGGGCGCCAAAATCCTTAAGACACCACTGAATATACCTACAGAACGACTAAAAAAATGCTAGAGATTGCACGTTTCTAATATTATCTACTGCGTTTTTTTTGATAATTATGTAAAAATGCTAGAGATTGCACGTTTCTAATATTATCTACTGCGTTTTTTTTGATAATTATGTACATATAATACACCCATAAAACCATTATATTTTGTATATAATATAATACAAATTTTTAGTTTCACGTTTTTTTTTTTGTTCACTTTTACTAATGCCTATATTATACATACTTATAAACTCGTTATAAACATTTTAATATAATATATTCGATATACTCGTATATGTTATGAGGTTTTATGGGTAGGTATAGTAGGTACGTAAAGTTTAAGACTTTTACGATCTGTATTATAAATCTAGTATCATTAAAAACTTAAAAACATTATGCATATTGTAACAGGGAGTTTTTATGCGTTTTAATAATGTTTTAACTCTGTTTAAACTACAATCCACTTATACAATTACAATAGCATATATTATCTAGAATTCTAGATACACTTTATGGGGGTGGTTATGATTTCATAAAAATGTAATATAAGTATTGAAAATATCTAAATATTGAATTATATTCTCTCTGAATTACTATTATAATAATTATAGTTAATATTTTTCTATCTTTTTTTTTATTTTCGTTTTTGTGTTTGAAGATACTTTTTTGACCCGAAATAAAGCTCTGATTTTTACAAATAGCAAATGTTTCCTGTTTCTTATTATTTTTCAATGCTTTTAAATACAATTATGATTAATAAAAAAGATAAAAATTTTGAAAACTTTTGAAAATTTTATTGAAGCATACGTACATATTGGTTAACGTAGTTACAAAATAATTTCAAATATCAATTTTTTTTTATATATATAGATTTTTAAATCGATATTTAAAGTATTTATATGGATTCTTATTATTATAAGTCAATATTTAACAATAATGTTAAATAAAAAATTAACAAATTAATATCGGTGACCAATTTTTAAAATGATTTACTGATTCGTAATTTTATAGATCAGACTGTTCGGACGACAACGGGACGATGTATCAACGCTGATACCACCGACCAAACTGCATTACGTGTCTGAGCATCGAATAATTAAAGGACATCAGAGTGTAACTTTTGATTGCGATTTATTTTCAGAAAAATATATTGAGTATTGTTTCGTTTATGTAAATCAAGCCATAAATAGAGCTTATACGAATATTAAAACTGATTGTGTACCGACATTACCAATTACTGGTACGTACAATAATAATAAATTGTAATTAGGTATATATATTACCTATATTTTAATTTCATTATTTAAAAATATAATGTAATAATTATGTTGTAGAAAATGATTCCGGACAATGGAGTAAATGGAGTGAATGGTCACCATGTTCGACAACATGTTATGGTGGTACGAGGAACAGGTACAGAACTTGTGATTCACCACCACCTAAGTATGGAGCCAAATTTTGTCAGGTAGGTAACCTAAACTTGAATATATATGTGAAGAATTTATTAAAAGACGGAAGACAGGTGTGGAAAGGTATAAAGGATAATGATTATGAAATAATGTTTATATTATAGTTTTATAGTTGTATTATAATTTGTAATTAAGATTTTAATTTTATGATTAATCATCGCAATTGAAAAAATAATTGTAAGTGAAGTTCAGTCAGATATATACTGATTATAAATTAGTTATTAATATTTTAATGCATAAAATAAAGTATAATTAGACAGACTAGACTTATACTTCAAAGTACCAGTTTGAAAATGTTATCACTCATGTTAATTATTTATGTGAATATTAAATTTTTACGTTTCTATACATTTATATTTCAGTTAGTAGTTAGTAGTTGCCATATAATAAGACTTAACATCAAGATTGTCAAAATTTGTTAATTTTGTTATTTTCCGTGATTTTTTGGTAGATTGCCTGATTCCAAAAAAAGCCCACAAAAAAAACTATTGGGAAATTCGAAAAGTGACACCAACTAAATTCAATTCTCTATCGAAAGCATACCCAATTATTCCTATTTGTGGTACTTAATCAGATTAAATTTACTACCAAAAAGTGTCAAAACATAAAACTAATACATTCTAAGATTTACAAAGTAATTTAATATATCTATATAATATAATTTAGATATATTCAGGGCCGTATATAGGGAGTTCTAAGGGGGCAATTCGCAATTACCCTGGGCGTCAAATTTAGGGGCGGCAATATTATTGATTTAATTGCGTTTATTTTCCATAAAATGTTAACCTAAATGTTGTATTATTTTATGAATAATAATTATAAATTATTAATAATAATAATAATATAAATAATATTAATACATTTTTTAAAATTAATAATTAATAATAATAATTATTAATTAACAAACATTTATCACTATTGTTTAATCAATGTTATTAATTATTAATTATTATCATTTAATAATAGTCATTAAGGGGATTCGAAGCGTCGATTTTCTTTCTCTGTCTAACACAAATAAAAGATAGGGATCTAGACTTTTTCTACTTCCAACGTTACGATCGATCTTGTTATGCGATAAGGGATCTGAAAACGGATTTGAATTCGTTAGAAAGTCTATTTTAGATCGACTTTCCCACTTTTTCATTTTTTTGTCCTAAATTCTACAAAAATTGAATATTAATAAATTTTTGAATAAAATTTGTTTCATCAACAATGAGAAAAAAATTTCAAATCAACCATAATATGATCAAGGCCGTAACTGAGAAAAATTTACGTGGGAGTCCATAGTTAAAGATTGTTATATTAATTATATTATAATTATAAGAATGATTTATAATAAAAATAAACACATCAATTTCATATTCACATTTATTATTGACATAATATGTATAAAAATTAAAAGTAATATTTTATATAACTATAGGTACCTATCTACATAAATATTAAAATATAATATCAATATTTGTTTGTTTCTCTTAGGGCCCATCATTACAAACAGAGCAATGTGGGGATAAAGAAATGTCTGGGAATGAATGTGGCAAAGTCGAACAACAAATTCAGAAAAATAATAACACCTCAGAGACTGGTTTTTTGCCTACTCATGCAAGTGACGAATTGGGTGTTGAATGTCGATGTGGATGCGTTATTCACATGTCTAAAGCTTCCAGAACGTTATCTGCCACAACGAAAGGATGTCCAGGAAGATCGTTTTGGTTGATAAAGGTATATTTTCTTTTTATTGTATACACTATGCATATTATTTACTACTAAAAGACAAAAGTAATATTGTAATAATTATTGTGGTATAATATTAAATTTTTATAGCACAAATATTAAATTTTAAATATTAAATAAATACCTAAATTATATTTAATTAAATTGATTTTGTTTTTATTATTATTTTAATAATTAAGTACAGCCATTTACAAATACAAGTATATAATATTAGTACTAATTAATTTATTAAAAATTATTAGTTTTATAATATTATACCATTATTATAATTATAAAAATTATTATCTACTTATATTTTAAAATATCATTGAAATGAAACATTAACTAAGCAAACTATAGTAATTTTAAATTAGGTATATATTATTAATTGCCATTTTCTAATAATTTTAAACAGATAATTAAAATATATTTCTAGACTGAAGATAATACTACTATACAATTTGATTTTATTCGACTATTTTTATCATGCCCGAATCAATGGATTAAACTTCGTGACGGTGATTCAACAGCTTCTAATCTTTTAGCACATTTGGAAGGGGTTCCAGATTCTGTAAATCCCATCATATCGACTGGACCATATTTATTAGTGGAATTTTTTTCAAGTATGGTTACGTGGTCTAGTATTGAATGCTATGGAGGATTTTTTGCTCAAATTAATCGGATTGGTTAGTTAAAACAAAAATTATTAAATATATCAATATATGTACCTATATATTTTATACTTAATATATATTTATATTTCCACAGGATCTAATAATTGGTCATTACCGAATTCGAGTCATGTTGACTTCAAGGATGACTTTATTTATTTAATATCAGATATTGATTCGTTTTTAGCTACAATTTCAGCAATTATATTATTTTTACTTGTTACATGCATGTGTTTCACCGTACAATTTGCCGAACGTAAACACAAATATCATAAAGCTGTTACTACAATGGATAAACATTATAATAGTAAGTGTAGTACCTAATCATAAAGTTCAAGTACTAGTCAGGCCAGGATTGAACCGGCGAGCTACGGAGTAAATCTCGATGGGCCGCGTAAAATTCGGGCCGATAAACAAAAATATGGACCGTTAATCCGTTATTATTTATTTTTTATTCAATTTATAGTTGGTAATGTTTTTATACCCATAGTGTGAAAATATGTAAAAAAAAATGCTATATTATAGCACTGAAAATTGTACTCATTGCATTGATTAATTTGTAAATGTGATAAAAAAAAAAAATTGTTAAATGGGAAGATTCTTTGTTGAGGGCCGATAGAAATTAAAAATCTCGGTGGGCCGAAAAGTCTCAATCCGGCGCTGGTACTAGTGTACTACTACATATTAATATTCATATGTCTGTATAAATTTATTCACGAAAATAAATGAAAATTATAAGTTTATAAAATTATAACAAATATAATTGTTTTATGAAGAACTATAGAACATTAAGTTTCAGTACCTATATGGCTCAAGCAAATCCCAAAAACTATTTATTTATTTTTTCAATTTGATACAAAATAAGTGTGGGTAATTTTTCTGGCTATGTGTCCAATTATAAAACAAGATAAAAAACAAGCATTGCTTGTCAAGCCGGTAATATTAATCAAATTGAAGTTGGTCTTTGAACACCAGTTTAATTGATATAATCACATATTACATTTGTTATTTTTAAAGCAATTGTCACTATTAAGTGAGTAGTGATTTTATTTCATTTTTTATTTTTAACTACAATTATGCATAATTGAGAAGAGACATCAGATTTCAAGATGTTTTAGAAATGAAAATTATTTAAATTATACAAAGTATAGTAGGTATAGTAATTATTAATGATGACGATCTTTACGATTGTAAACTCCAATTTTATTAATATCACTGACCTGTTATATTTATTTATTTTGTTGTTGAACATAACAAATGTATCATATTAAAAAAAGAAAATTTTCCTGATTATACAATATTAAATTGTAAATAAAATATTTTTTTTTAGTGGGTTCAACTTGTAGTATGTTAAATGATAATGATCATATGGCATCAACTACTACTTTGCAGTCTCATATATCGCCAATATTAGATACTTTAGATGTCGATTACAACCAAGATGAAAGAATAAAAAAGTCTTTGACTAGGTAAATTACTTTATTACCTACCTTTTTGCGTTAAATTATATATACTTAAGTTAATTTATTGTTTCTAAATTTTTTTTTAGGAGTGAAATTGAAATAATACCAAAAAATATTGTCGTATGTTCCTCATCAAAAATAAACCAATGCACGCCAGCTGTATCTCAAACGTCGTTGTCATCCAGAAAAATAGTTTGTTTTATTTTATATATTATATTGCATTATTAGTTATTAAGTGCCTACCTAATTTTCAAAATAATACAAATTTGAAATTATTGAAAAATTACATGAAAAAAAAAACGTATAAATTACATTGAACTAATTATTCCTAATCGTAACGACACATAATATAATAATATATTATATTGATTACTGAATATGATTAAATTTTTAAATTTAGATCACTCAATCGACGTCCACTTTGAATGACAAGTCTAGGAGTAATAGATTACAAAATCCGTTAACAAGTAGCACAGATTCAAGTATTCATGGCCACGATGTTTCTGACTTGGAGATGGACTACTACGATTACAATGTTCACAATACAAATTGCGTGCCGGGATCATACATCGGAATGGACCCGGCGTATTGTTTATGGATACCTCCGTTAACGGATCAAAGTCCTGGCGATCATGAAAGTATGGAGATGTCCATTTTAGATATTAAAAACGATAAATGTCGGAAGAATAGCGAAATCAGCAACCGATGTAACAACAGATTATCTGCTGACAGCGAATCGACGTTAGTAGGCGACGACTGTATTTCGCTGAAAACGCTTAAGTCATCTCCGAAAGCGTACTTTAGTAATAAGGAAAAACAAAAGGCTGAATATATAAACAACGATTTAAGTATTAAGTTTGTTGACGATGACGATGTTGTTGATTTAAAAGAATCTTCTGTTTCTTATGTAGATAATAAAACATCGTATGCAAATTAATTGTTGACTTTTATATAATATAAACTATACCATAACTATAAGTAGGTATTTTGTATTTACTTCATACTTGTAAGTAAAGATAATATTTTTTTTTAAAATCCTATTTGCATGATGTTACAATATTTTGTTTTTGAAATAACTTATTAAGAAATAGTTGTTTTTATGGGGTAGAAAATATTTTTTTAGTTTTATACAATTCTGTGATCGATTTTAAGTCTATAACTATACCTATATCTATATAAACACACTCTTATTTTTAATTTTTTATAGTTTAATAGCTAGGTTTATTGGATTAAAACATAATGAATGTACCTATTTATAATGATTAAAAAATCAAATTTCTATTCTATAAATATTTACATGTTTATAGTTTATACTATATAATATGATTAAATCATCTATTGTATAATATACACAGGTATGTTGTCTGACTTTTGACTGGATGTGCTTAATTTTAAGAAATAAGATCGATGAAAAATATCTTTAAATTTTAACTATGTAGTTTGTATAGTATTAATATTACCTATATTATGTAGACATTATAAACAGGACCAATAAGAAACAATTGATAATAATTTATTAATTTTAAATCATTTTCATAATTTTTTGTTAATGTTCGAAGCTTTTGCATTTTCCAACTGTATAAATACATGGGCGCCCTTTAGGATCGAAAGGAGGGTCCCTTGCTACCCTGGAAAAATTTTATTATATACAAATATAACTTAATTATAACATAAACTTAATATACCGACGAAATATATATTTCGATCACAGAATATTTTTATACACTCGGAAATTATAAGTAATAAGCATTAACGATACGGGTGGTAAATATTTTTGATATTCTTATGGATAAACTGTAATTTATAAATAAAAATATAATTGGCTATAGTAAAAATAAATTATTTTCTTATCCATAAATTTAATTTTAATTGTGTTTAATATTCTGTAAATTAGTTATTCTCTAGTTTTTGCAATGTACCTACTAGTATTTTTTAGATTTTGAGGGACGCGAAAAATGTACCTATTTACAATGAATGATTTTACGATGATGTGTCTTGTTTTTTTTTTTGTTATGACTGAAGATGAAGACCCTTTTATTACCCGAAATAATGCTCCGATTTTCACAAACAGCTACAGCATACCTATGTTTCCGGTTGGAAAGTGGATGTAGTTGTTACTTTATTTAGGAAATTTAGGTCATTTTTCGAATTTCCCAAAATTGACCCTATGTGACAGGAAAAACGACCAAAAAATGACGAAAAAATGTAATTCTTTACGAAAACTAAAATTTCGACAAATTCGATTTCAATATTTCATGATAACTCAGGCAATTTTGATCTTAGATACTTGAAAATTCTATTGGGCGTTCACATAGGTACTTTATATATGTCTGATAAAATTTTGGAACCGTTACGTCAATTTTTCTACAAAATATAATAAGACTTTGAATATTTCGTAAAAATCTCGTTTAACCAATTATTTAGGGGTAATGTTAAACAAAAGTTTAAGTTGGAGTCCTCACATAAAAGACAAAAGAAAGCTTCTTAACAGTAGATTTCACCTACTACGCCAAATTATCAAGTCTAAGCTCTCAATCAACAACTAACTTTTAATATACAGATCAATGCTAAGACCCATTTGGGCCTACGGGATCCAAATATGGGGTTGTGCCAAGCCTTCCCAAATACGAACCATCCAGGCCTTCCGGTCAATCTCCCTACGACAAATAACATCCGCACCATGGTATGTCTCTAATCTCTCATTACACAACGACCTAAAAATTGAAACAGTTCCTATTATAAAATATAATAATTTAATAGAAATAAAATTAATACTATGCCCAGGGGTGGATAGGTAGTTTATTTGTTATGGGGAAAAATTTTAAAAAGGCCACCAAAATAAAAAAAATTGATCGCGTTGCTCGCATTATTCGTATATTCTTATTTTAAAACAATAACTTGTAAAATTGTTAAAAATCGAGTGGTGCCAAGGGGGGCCACTGACATTATACAAGATGAGGGCCCACAAGGAAAATTATTATACACAGAATTATTATTAATTGCTTTTATATATTATTGTAAAAGTAATTTCTTATATAATCCTAAATATAATCTAATATATTACATAAAACGATAAAACCATTAATTATAAACAATGATAAAACGTATAAGTTGGTAATCAATAAATTCTATAAAAATAGTGTGCTCATTATTAAGCATAATATGTAAATCAATGTATAGGGCTCAGGCAGAAATTTTTTTTGGGACCAATATTTTAAAAAAGATCTCATAGTACTGTGGAAGGAGTACAGTTGTGATGAGGATAGTGTTAAATTTTTATTAAAATTTTAATTCAATGATAAACCATATGACATTCTAAAAAACAATTCTGAGCGAAGTTGAGTCAGATAATATACTGTTAGATATTACAACTTAAAACGTTAAAACATCCTAAATTTTATCACATATATTAAGTAACTACATAAGTAGGTATATAAAAACTCAATTACATTTTCTAGTCTCTAAGTTCAATAGAAATAACCATAAAATCTCTAAATAAATTCAAAATTAAATACAATATCTGGAATTTCATTAATAGCTTGTAAATCACAATGTTTTAAAATCCAACCATCCAAAATTTTATAAATAGCTATATAGTACATTGTAGGTACATAATTAGTTTTTGTTTGTGCCGTACTGCCGTCAACATAACGATATTATCTACATAATTTGTACAACTAAATTATTGTTGCTTTTCTTGTCTTATTCAAACTTTAAAATAGAAAAGAAATCTAACTCTAAATATTACACTACAATTACCTATATTTAATTATGTATTAAATATAATATAATTTTTTTTAGTAGTGATTTATTTAAATATGCTGTATTTTGGTTTTGGGGTAACAAAGTACAAGGGTCCAGGAATTAAAGTACGAAAAGGGTCCAGGCATGAATCCCTGCCCTCCTGCCATGTCCAGGCCGACCCTAAATATACTTATATTTATATATAGGATTCTCCTGTTGAATTGAATATAAGAGGGATAGACATTACAGGACTTCAAACCCTCTTTTGGTTATAGGGTATTTGGCAGTTTTACATTAAACACGTCCAAGGCCGGATCTAGGGGGGGAAGTCGGGGATTTATCCCCGGGCGTATTTTAAAGGTATTAAATTTTAAAAATTTAACTTTAAAAAAAAAGTCATAAATGTTATTATTACCAATATTATTTTTTCTAAACCTGAAACTTAGAAATATTAACCGTAGATTTTAGCTTTAAATACACCATTAAGAAGTTCTTTTAAAAATATTACTTGATTAAATAAAAATTATTTTTTTTTGGTTTTCAAGCTAAAATTGTTCAAATAATTTGTGATAAATAATTTATTGGTCCAGTATATTGCAAACGGCTTTATAAATGGTTGGAGCTCACACTACTATGTGAGTGTGCTTGATTTTTTATAAAAAAAAAATAATACTAATTTTGGTCATTTCCCTTAAATTTCCTGAAAAGGGCGTATATTTTTAATTTTCCCCGGGTGTTACAAAGTTAAAATCCGGCCCTGAACACGTCACACGTAATACGATGAATATAATATATATTTATATAAATAGGTATAATATGTATACCGTATACGTCATATAGGATGCGTCATAGCAAGAATTCACGACTAGATTACGGATGTATTTATTATAAAAGAGAATGAAGGGACTAAAGAATGATTTTCATGCACTTAAAAAATATTACTTCTGTATCTAATGCACACCGCATGGTTAAATATTTTATAATTTTTCATTGTCAATTTTTTATTAAATAAAACGGTATAATGTAAAATTCTAGCGTTAGTAAACTGTAATCAGAATAATTTATAATAAACTAATTAAAAATTAAAATAAATATATATTATATAATATATATTTATTAAAATATTATAATCCAAGCTGCATTGAAATATTATTCTCAACTAGTTTTAGGTATTAATGTATTATCAATTAATAAGTAGGTATAATGTTTTAGTAATTAACACGAAATATATTTAAATTGTAGTATATTTCAAATAATTTAAAATAATGATTCTACTAAATTTCAATTTAGTAACTTCAAAGACGTGTTAAAAAAGATTTAATCGTTACATCGATGTGTACAAATACAAATTAATTGGACCACCATTAAAGAGGAAACATCGGAAATATCAGAATTTCTATTCAGCTTATGATATAATCGGAGGATTTCCAATAAATTACAAAGAACTTACTTTCAAATAATTTATATTCAAATATCAGTATAAATATTATAATGTTATATTTAATATATATTTTTAATAAAACTGTGTGTGTATGTTTAATTATAAATGTTTTAAGAATAGAACTATAAATTAAATAAATTTAAAAATTCAGATTTTGTATAATACTATTAATATAACAATACTGTTGCATATCTTTTGTTGCTTGCTGAATACTAAAAAATATCTGGCAGTTTAAAGAGTTACACTTTAATTCAATGTTTCTTCCACAACATGATCGACAAATCTATTAAATTATTAATGTAGTTATTTATATAGTAGTTAGTACTAGTTACTAATTAAATTAAATGTCTGATTTTATTTTTACTATTTTTAAATCATGCTGTTTTTTAATCCATTTAGATAACAAATGATTAAGGTGTGCAATTAAATATTGAGGATTTTCTTCACATTGTTTGCAGAAACCATGTTGTGATAAATTATTACATAAAATACAATTTTTTGAAAAAAAATATTGTGATAGTGTTTGTTTCCGATTGATTGTTGTAGTAATATCCGGAAAATGGTAATTATATTTACGAGGTAATTCTGAATACCTGCAGTGAAAAAACATAAGAAAAATAGTAAATAATTAAAAATAAATTTAGAAATTACCATCTGTTTACATCAATATTAAGTAAAGAAAAACATCTTTGAAGAGGTGGTATTATAGCTCTAGTAATATAATATTCTGCATTTATCTGAGCAGATTTGTCTGAAATAAAAGATCTTGGTGACCGTACAAGTTTTATTAATGGTAAACCTTTAGGCCCGGCAACAATAAGATATGGGATCCGTTCTTTTATTCGTGGTTCAGCCCGCCTATCTATAGCAGTCCATTGCCTTATGTAAACAAAAATGAAATATACATTCAAAAACTTTAATAATATTTAATATTAATATTTATTTATTTAACGTCAATCGGCAATTCAAAGAGTTATAATAACAAGACATATACAGAAAAGAAGAAAAAAAAACACAGTGAACAATACAAACAAAAACTAAGAACTAAATAACTTATATTAATATATTAATTCAAAATATAGAGTACGGGCCTAAGAGTTATTGAGTAGTCGAAGCATTCTATGCAGAGGATGGTTATGGGAGTAGATGGAAAAGTGAAAGGGGACCAGGTAAAGAGATATTAATATATATTAAGTATAAAATATTTGTATAATTACTTAGCTAATTCCAAAGCAGGTACACATGCACCTGGTCTATATTCATTACGTCCTCTATATTCTTTAGCGAATAGAAAATCTTGTATATTTACATTACCTTTAAAAATCTTTTTAAATTGTTTAACAATATACATTTTTACTGCATCAATGTTTTTAGTTTCGAATAAAATACATAAACTCTTTTCTAAAATCTAGAATATGAAATAAATAATTTAAAATATATTATATTATATGAATATGAATATTTCAGATAACTAGGTAGAATAATACAGGCTGCTGCAGTGGGTTCAGATGAATTTTAATTTAAGTTTATTAGTAAGTATTAGAAACATTATAATGAAATAAATTGTATTTTATTCAACATATAGATTATACTTAATTATTATTAACAAAATCTTAACTTTTAAAAAAGCAAGGGCCCTTCCCTTATACTCCTGCCGCAGGGATATAGGTGTGCAAAATATAGTATTTAATTTTAATTAGAATTTGAATGCAATGATAAATCATCACATTCGAAAAAACAATTCTGAGTGAAGTTCAGTCAGATAATGTAGGTATTGATTAAATTTTTGACATTTTTTTATTAAATATTTAAACGCAAAATTTTATCACACATTTAGGGACCACATAGGTACCACATATAGTACATAAATGAACACCCTATAAAATTTTTATGTCTCTAGGTTCAATATAAATACTCATAAAATCCCTTGTCACCTAAATGCCCATATCATAAAATTTTTTGTCAATTTTATTTATTATTAATCATTATTATAAAATATTGAAATATAATAGGATCCATATAAACACTATAAATATTAATTTTACTGAAATTTCAATTTTAAACACCTATAAAAAAAAAATTGAGTCTTGAGATTGAAATATTGAAATACATTTTACATTTACATACACGTTAAACATTTATTGATGAAATATTTATAAAAAGAGGTAAGAGAATTAATTATTTGAAGGTGGAGGAACAGAGTAACCAACCCCATATAAATATGACTAAGAATGCAAGTCGAAGTAGATTATAATATAAAATAATTTAGTGAGTTATGAGTTAAAACTAGTAATATTTTGAATTAATTTATTTTATAATTACTTAAAATACATACCTTTGATACAGCAGGACAACCATCACGACGCACAGTTTCAATACCTTTAGCTTCAAATTTAGGTTTTTTTTGTTCAATATTTTCGTACATATAACCGCAATACCGCTTTTTTGTCTGCATTAAATAATATGAAATATTTAATAATGTAGTAATACCATATTTGTCATGAGAATGAAAAATTAGAAAAACTCACTTGCAAAATACAAGGAAAATAAACTTTTTCAAATTTTAATTTTACTGGTGTAGGATTATCTTTTGTAATAATATCTGCCATTTCATTACCTATTTTAAATGCATCTTCTTTTGACTGACCTTTTAATAATACAAATATAGAATCAGTATCCCCATAAATAACTCTAGCATTCCACTTTTTTGTAGACTGAATTAAAGTTATAGCTCTTTCCAAAGTTTCACGTCCTTTGCTTACAACACTATCACCAATCTAATATACAAATTAAATTAATTATAATAATATCTTAAATATATTTTTTTTAAATACCTCAATACATGGCATTCTTCCAGAAAAATTAGCCGAAGTATAACCATATGTCACATTAGAAATTAATTTTAGACCAAGTTGTTGAGCATTTAGTATCTTGTAAAGATGTTTATTATTTTTTTGGTCTTTCATCAAATTTTTTATCTAAATCAATTATAAAGTAATATAAATAAATAATACATTATTATTTGAACTTTACTATTTTATACCATTATTCTTGTATCTAAAATTTCCTGTAACATGGAGGGTAATATTCCCTTGCAAATGTTTTTTTTAACAAAAGCTACTCCAGATGGAGAAATTGTAATATCATCAACTAATTGAAGTAGGGTTTGGAAAGGTATCTTTAACTTGGTACAACCAAATTTGAATTCTTCCATTCTATTAATATGATGTTGAAAAAGTTATATTTTATTCAAATAATTAAATATATTTTTTGATAAAAAATTAATATAACTATTATACAATTAATAATTAAGTTTTATTTTATTTTAGATATTTATTAATGTAATAAAGAAAACATATTATATGTACCTAATTATATATTTTAATACATAGAATTTAAAAATATTCTAAATTGTATGTATAATATGTTTTATAACAAAAGCTTGTATATAATTACAAATTATATTTGCCTTATTCATAAAATTATTTTAATTAATTAATTGTATCATCAAACATATTAATTATGATTGAAAATTATGATACAAGACTTCTGGAAATTACTAATAAGTATTAAAAATCTTGGTTCTCTTATAAAGTTTAAGATATACAATAAGAATATACATAAATTTTACATGTTTAATGTTAAAAACATTATAATTACTTTCCAAGAAGATCAATGTTACCCAAACATGTTGAAAAACAGTAATTGTATGCAATAATAATAGATGGATATAAGCTCTGAAAATCTAATACTATAACTGGATCTGTATAGAATCTAGACAATAAAAACAGAACAAATATAAATATATATGTATAAACATAATATTAGAAAAAATATTTATTTATACTTTGATTCCGGTTCCATTATTAACGGTAAACATTGAGGTGCATTCATTTCAGCTTTTTGTTTAACATTAGGTGAAACAGCAACATAATTTTTATTTTTGGCTAAACGTAACATCATGGATTCAACTCTAAACTGCAATTAAATAAATATTTATTTTTAATAGCTAATTAATTAATAAATAAACATCGTATCATAAGTTTTAATAAAAAAAAAAAAAAAAAAAAAAAATATTTTTTAAGGGCTGATAAGCTCACTTGGACACCTGAATTTTCTGGTAAACCATTTTAGTATTTAAATTAGATACTTATAATTATTTCATTTTGTTGTAAAATTAATATTAAAGTTAAGTTTTTTCTTAGATTATTCATTAATTTATATTGAAATACACTTCATAATTATTAAAAAACAAGTTAATTTATATTTATATACTTTATAATTAGATACTTACTTGTGAACCTCTTGACAGTACTTCATAAAACTGAATTCCAAATAATTTTGCAAGTTCACTTGTACGACCAATTATATTTAATTGTTGTAAAATATGTATTGTACTGTCTACTCTAAATAGATAATAATCTATAGTCAACCATCTAAATATAAATATTAAATCCATATTAAATAGTGTTTAATTTCATTATAACATAATAAGTCTGAATTAATTTTTTAATACATTATATTAACATTTTAATATCAATATAATAATTAGTTACTTCATTTAAATAACAATGTAATATAATGTGTATTATATTAATAACTATTAACTAGTAGTTTAGGGACATTTAACATTATGCATTAAATGAAATTATATTTTAACAAAATATGTGTATAATACTAACTAACGAATCTCTAATTTCAATTTTTTTCTACTTTTTAAAATGTTCGATTAAAAATAAAACATTTATAAAATAATTGTTACGAGTATACCTGTATAAAAATGTATCATGATCCCACCAAAATGAAAGTGTTTGAAAAGAATAACTGGGTATTCTTTGATGTAATATATGGTAAACCATATTTTCAAATGTATAGCTTTGAACTGCTAACTAATCATTTAATTTAAAATAATTATCAATAATTTATACAGTATAGTATACTATACCTCATGTCGAAGTAATCTCCAAATATCTAAAACTATTCGTCCTCTAATTCTCATTTCCATATTTGTATTTTCTTCTTGAGTATCAGTAATTTGTTCATTATCTGTTATTATTCTAGATAGTTCTTTAATCATATTACGTCCTAAATTACGACATCTATCTTTTAAATAGCCCCAAGAATGCATTTCTATCTAAAAAATTAATACTAATAAGTAATTTAAAAAATCAATAGTGTTATTATACAATATATATTATTGTATATTAAATGCTTTTGTATTAATAACATAATTATAAAATAATTTTATTTATGATAAATATAATTAAAATAAATTAAAAAATCCGGTTACATGGTTCACACTTCACACCTGAGCAAATTTTTGCATGCGTAGGTTTTGCCGCACACGTTAAAAATATAGACAGGCATGATCCACCTGTACATTTATGTTCACCGTGAATAAAGCACAAGATCCAATCAGGTTGGATTGTGATTACTATCTGTTGGTTTAATAAAGGAATTTTCATGCATATAGTGATCAGTTTGGATTTTTTGTTATTGATATATTTATGCACATGCCACACCATTATTCAGTTGTTTTAATTTAGTAGCAAATTTTTGACAGATGAGCATAAATAAAACACACATATTAAGAAAATAAAAATTAAACTCAATTTTAGATAAACATGGTTGTGTTAAATTTAAACTAAAATGTATGCAAATTTTACTGAAATGGAGGTCTTTAAAAATAAAAATATAAAATTAAATATTTGCAACATTTAATTATTTTTAATATTAATGTTTAATTAAAATTTGCAGTAAATATGTTATTATATTGTGAATATATTTTACATTAATTAATGTTAATTGGTATTCTGATGATAACTAGAAAAATTTAAAATATTTTATTTTGATATGAAGTACTACATTTTTTTTTGTAAAGTTTATGAAATTAAGTAGATAATCAATATATTACCATTAAACTGTAATATTATATAGTATTATAGTAAGCAATACAAATTTAATTTACTTCATAGCCACATATGATTTCAGGATCACAATCATTTACTAATTTAATAAATGTATTTATTAATTCAATTTCATTATTACAGATGATTATCTCTGAATTAAAATTTGAAAACCCATTTAAGTAATTCCTTTCACTGATTAAAATACAACCTATTAAATTAAACTTTTTAAAATAATATACAAAAATTAATTTAAGATCATTTTTAAAAATAATTTATTTACCAGTCTTTGATAGACTTTCTTCAGAAGTTTTAAAAATATTATAAAATATTCCTTGTATACAATCATATTCTGGATCTGGATTCAAAGTACTTCTAGTTTGAGTATGCAATTCCATTGTAATAATAGAAAGATTATCATTCTAGAAAAATATTTATAAATTTATATACATAATATACATACTATTATTTATTTTAAAAACGATAAATACAAAATACATTTTGTGAATTTTCTGAATCAATACAAAAATTATGAGAACTTTCACTCATATGTATTCCATCTAAAATATTACTATCAGAACTGTAAGAAGTTTTAAATGAACTGATAAATTCCGTTCGTGAATCTTTACTCGTTTCTGCCTAAAATTTTATTTTTATATATTAAAATTATTTCAGTCAATATTATTAATTAGAAAAATATTATTACATTTAATGAATTTAAGAAAAGAGTACTTAGTTTTCTTCTTGTTTTCACATTTTTACGAGTATATTCTTTTTGTATTGGAGTATATGGGGAAGCATATAATTTACTATTACTAAAATTTGGTGTACTGGTGTAATGTTTCTTTTTTACCAAAATTGATTTTGTTATTGATTCTGGTGTCATGAAATTTTTACGTTTATTATTTTGTAAAGTTTTTTTTCTATATTTATTTTTCAAATTATATGTTTCTAGCCATTTAAAAGCCATTAAATATGATGGTGGTTGCTTTAATGGTTCTAAAATTATATTATTTTCAGAAGCAAAAAAATTTAAATTGTAACCAACTGGAATAGTTAATGATAATAGATCCTTTCTAATATTTTCTATTACATTATTGTACTTTACATTATTTTTTTTATTATAATAAATGTTTTTTGTTTTATTAATAAAATTTAAAGCATCATTATATGTAGGAGGTTTCAACATTAGTGTCCAAAATTGACTTGAAATAATAGTTTCATTATTATAACTAATAAAAGAATCATTTGTTAATGTATTATTGTCATTTTCTATAGATATAGAATTATTTGAATTACAAAACAATTCATATGACTGATTACTATTTGTTTCAATTTTGTCATCATTTTGAATAGATGTTCTGAAAAAATTACAATTTGTTAAATCATATTATATCATAATATTATGACTGAATGAAATGAAATAATAACTGAATAATGAATATAACTAATTTACTGGTCATAATTAGAAGAAGCTGAACTGAATTTATCAATATCAAATCTTGACTCAGAAATGCATTCGTTAATTGAAAATATACTTGTTTGAGATGGGTTTAAACTATTTGTATCTTCTAACATTTGAGATGAACTAAATAAATTAAAACGTATAAAAAAAATTAATAAAAATAATATCATATTATAAAAATTTAATACTTTTCATTCAATTGCATTAAAGATATTGATAACTCTTCACTATCGGAAACATTTTCATCTTCATCTGAAATATCACAATGCAGGATACTATCTTCAGATTTAGAAGCAATCTGTTCCTTCATTAATAAATTCATTAAATCCATACTTTGACTATCCCCTAGA
The DNA here is from genome assembly GCA_021307375.1 of Tetraneura akinire. NCBI lineage: Eukaryota > Metazoa > Arthropoda > Insecta > Hemiptera > Aphididae > Tetraneura > Tetraneura akinire. The sequence continues at coordinate 6,189,656 of JAIUCT010000019.1, read as the reverse complement.
TTACAAAAATATTATTTAAAATATAAACATTCAAAAATTAATTTATTAATGATACCTATAACTTTCTGGATTTTTAATAAATCCTAACCTAACCTAATATAAATATTAAATAGGGAAAATTCAGGAAAATGGTAAATTTAAATTTAAGAAGATCAATCCTATATAAAGGAAGAAGACAAAAAAAATAAATGTCATATATTTTATGGTATTTAATTGATACTATTTTTGTAATATCATTAATATAATAATTAATTATAAATTGTTAGTTTTGACTAATATATTTTCATCAATTATAATTAAAATGCAATTTTATATATACTATTCATTTAATACAAATTTATAGTTGTATACTACATAATTATCATTAAATTAAAAAAGTTAAAAAAAAAATATTAATGTACTTACAAAGCGATGCTTGAGATCGGAAAGTTTGTGATAAATTAGTTATTAAATCTTCATTAACAGATAATTCAAATTCAGTCAATGTTTGATTAGTAATATTATTTTTCTGTAATGTTAAAAAAGAAATAAAACATGAAATATTTATATTTAAATATTATCTTAGATTTTGAGCGAAACGAAAAATGCATTGATTCTACTTGGTTATTGTACCTGTTTAAAGTATAAAAAGCAAGGGAAGGGATACAGGTTTAAAGAGGATAGTGTTGTATTTTGATTAACATTTGAATATAATGATAAATCATTACATTTGAAAAACGATTATGTGCGAAATACTTTCTCATTTGGGTATTTAGGCGATTCATTTAGGAGTTTTATAATAATGATAAATTATTTATATTGAACGTAGAGACTGATAAATGTAAAAATTTTAATAAGTACATATATTATCTGATGAACTTCTCTCAAAATAGTTTTCATGGATATAATGATTTATTATTGCATTCAAATATTAATCAAAATACAACACTATCTTCTTTACACCTGTATCCCTACCACACCAGTATCCCTTCCCTTGCTTTTTAAACTTATACTCATATTACATAATACATTTCAATTTTATATGTTACGGGTATTGAATACAGTATACAATATACATTGTCCGGTTAATGTGAACACTACCCATAATTATAGGATAAAGTAAAAATGATTTACAAATCATTTATTTCGTATATTACCTGGGTTTTATCTATCTTTAAATGGGTAAAGTACAATTTACAATAAAATAACAATAATTACTGCATATAGTTAAGCTTAATTAACATATGATAATAATATTAACATGGCACTTTCATACAACTTGAAGAAATCAATTGTTTGTCCTAAACCTAAACCATTAATAAATATTTCTGAGGTTTGAGAAACAAAAAAATTCTTATGGGTAATAAATAATACTCAATCCTTTACTAGTGATTAAGAGTTTAAAAAATATTATTGTAAAACAAAATGTTTTACAAAAAAATGTAATTGTAAATTTGCTGGAGTTTTATGTATTTCTAAATGTCATTCCAATTTGAAATGTAAAAATAAAATATAACAATATAAATAATAATTTAATAATGTTAATAAATTGTTTTTTGATTAATTATTACTAACCTACTTTATCCATAGCTTAGTGGTTAATGTACACATTATGATGCTGTGACACTTGATCTGGGAAGTACAGATTGCTCACAAAGTAATCGTTTTTTTTTTTTTTACTTTTATCCAATAGTTATGGATAGTGCACAGTCTGCACATGAGACGGATAATGTATACATTACCCATTTTTTCACATTATCCATAACATATTCATGAAGATAATAAATGTAAATAAATCATAAAATATTTACCTTTGATTCTTTTATTTTTTTCTTAAATTCATTGCTAAATGTAAGTTCTGTTTTTGATGGTGGTATTGTTTTTCTTTCTCCACTGAATACATCAAGTCCTTTTCTAGTCATATTTAAATCTTTGGATAATTTATTAATTTGTTTTCGAATATTTATTAAACCTGAGTTTTCCAATTCCCCTACAAAATAATAAATTAAATATTTAATTAATATTATAAAACAATATAAATATATATTACCATTAGTTTGTAGTAATGTAGGATTTAAAATATGAATAGCTAATGTATCCATTTCTTTGGTACATCGACTAACTTTTGAAATCCTAAAAAAATTATAAAATATATTATAAATTAATAACTAAATTATGAAATATTTATGACATAGGCCATTAGTAAAACACATACTTTTATAAAATGACTAGATTATGAAGTCCGTATAACTTAGGCATAAAGTAATACAAAAAGTTACTTACTAAAAAGTATACTTTAGATACACATTAATATTATTTATGAAACATAAAGAATCTAATTTGTTTGTAAAAATATGTAGTTTATTATATAACATATATATTTATTATAATATAATAATGAATATTATTTATCTCATGTTTATATAATAGAAGCTACTGTATAGTGTATACCATATTAAACATAATCATTCACATAAAATTATTAAATGTAATAATTAATTATATAATATATACACCTATATTATATAATACAATTTTAACTACTTTATATATTTAAATCATATTATATGTATACAGCGTGATCAAAATTTTGTGATACAAAAACAGTGGGATTACAAATTTTTTCAATAGGTACAATTTTCAATATCTTTGTAACACAAAATGTTGATCACATATACATAATTATTGAATTTTACTAATTCTAATGGAATTTTTCATTATTTCTGAATGAGGTTGATTTATAAATATTTCACTCATTAATTGTGGTTCATTGTTATATGACATAAATTTAATTGTTATTTGATTTCAGTGTTTAACATTATAATATATTTTTATAAGTATAAAAAATATTTAAGTAATAAATATTTCATCATATAATATTTTATAATAGGAAATTTTTGTAATAAGTATTTCTCTAATATCATAATTTAATAGTATATTTAAAAAATAATAATTTGTTTACCCTTGTTCATGAAAAGATCTATACTTAATAGCAGATAGTTTTATATAATCCATTCCATGAAGATTGTAATCAATCATAAACTGTAAATGATACGGAATATGTGCTTCATGAGGCTGAAACACTGTATTGCAAACTCCCCCTTTCTACAAAAAAAAAATATTTTTTAAAAAAACTTTATTTTATAAGTACCTACTTATATTAATTTATTTCAAAATATAATACAATTTTTATTAATTTTAATAAATATTAAAATATTTTATTTACTTGCAATATTTCAACTGCAACTTTGACCAAATATGGATTGTAAAAAAAAATTTTTAAAAATTTAGCACTTTTACTATGATAGCCATAAAATGATCTAAAAATAATTTATTTAATTTTCAGTTAATATAAAATAGAAATAGACTAACTTTCCAGATACTATAATTATATTATGAATATATTTAGATTTTGAATTTGTTGATCCAATAGTAAGGCATAAGGCTTTTTCAAGACTATTTGCTAAATTATATAAAATTTCTTGATTTTTTGTATCATACATTTCTTCAAGTGGAACAAAAATATACGGATAAACACCATGTATGTGTAGACAACATTTAACACCTAAAATTTAAACAAAAATAACTGCTATTATAGAATACAATATAAATAAACTAACTATAGGAATATATTTTTGATTGGTTTTTCTTTTTTTTTTTTATGAATAATATTTTAAATAATAAAAACGAATTACATACTCTACCTTAATTTGAAATTTTTAATTAATTAATTACTACATTATCACAATTATACTATATACATATGAACCTTTAGTTCTGTTACCTTCTAGTGTTGAACCAAAAACTCTAATAATAGGAACTTTGACAATCTGTGTTCCCCAAAATTCTGAATATAAGGAATCAAAACCATTAGTAGGATTACACATGTAATGATCAATAGTAACTAAGCTAACATTTTCAACTACATTTGTGTCTGTCATTATAATAAATAATAAAATTTAATTGAATTTTAATTAAATCATGTGTTTTATAAATCAAAATAGGTTTGTTTATCACTTATATTAAGTAGGTATATATTATTTTTTAACATAGTTATTAATATTTAACATTTAATACATATTAAAATTTAGAATTTACTTTGAATAATTAATTTAACTACTAATTAATTAATAATTATTATAAATTTTTTAAAAGAATTGGAGGGATAATTAATAATTATGGTTGTACTCTGGCTATTAACCGTAGCAAACTAGCAAAAATACAGTATTTGACCGTAGTTTGAAGCAGTGATAGGTAGATGAAGAGTGATAGATAAGTCGGCTATGGCTATCCACACTTCCACAGTTCTACACCATAGAAGCATATTATATTACACGAGTTTGTGCACGTGAGGATCATGAGTAAAATGCATTAACCAATCAGAGCGCTTCGATATATAATATCCGATAATGCCCATGCGCCTTATTGGGTAGGCAAATACTATGCATGTTCTTGAGATTTTGAAATAGTGTTTACTTTTATAGTTTTCAAGATTAAAGTGAAACGGATAACTCGCTTCGCCTACCGCCTACCACAATACCGGCTCTTTTCGTTTGAGGATGTGACTAGGGCTAGGGCTAGGGCTATGGGCTACAAGATACCTACGGTAGTAATACTTACCTCAAAAACCTGATACTAGTGCAGTAGTGCGGAATGCGGATAGGCAGTGGTTTAGTGTGACCTAAAAACCTCGCTTAACGAGACCTATAAAAAATTTACCCAATACTCATTAATCATTATATTATATAGGCATATATAATTAAAATTGATTTAATAAAATGGAAAAAATGAACAAAAAAAAATGTAAATGTTTGAAAAAGTGCAGAAAGCTTAGTCTTTTATGCCAGGTATCAAACTCGAGGAATTTGATCATAATGTAACCTACTGATCCACTAAACTACAATAATGAGTTGTAGGGAACAGGAAAGTAATAAAATAGTTATTTAATAACAATGACAAGCCACAACAAGCTCCTCTCGGGTATATTTTGCCTAAAAAAAAAAATGTCTTCATACATTAAAATATAAAAAAAAAACCACATCATTGTAAAACCAATACAAGCCTGTCCACATTCCACTTACATGATGGTTATAAATACACATTAATAAATTTTTCATAATTCATTTGTTTGTATTATAATTTTATTTTATTTTATTACTTTTTACTAAAATACGAGTACATACAAAATGCATAGTAAAAAGTATTCTCTACTGCCATTTATTAAGGAGTCCAATATAGGCAATTTTCATAAATTTCCACTTTAGTGTTGTCATTGTGGTAGTCGTAAATGAATATTAGTGTGTGTGTAGTACAGACAGTACAGTCCCGCATGTATAAAATAAGAAGGTAGTACGCGCATGCACATGTCAGTGTAAACACAAGGAGAAATATATTTAAAAAAAAACTGAACAATTTAGCAGTTTTTCTTGACAAAAAAACATGTAGGTAGTTGAAATGATTGGATTTCAATTTTGAAAAAATATTTAGATTCAGCTCCAAATTTACAAGAGATCGTACGAAGTACTTTTTTACATAATTAAATTTATAATTTATGAATTCTATTTTTAAAAACGTATTTTTTTACAATATTTAATCATTTTTTTATGTGGGTAAAAAATGAAAATTGACTAAAGTACAACGTACAATCTCTAGAACACTTATTTCTCAATAGTAATCATTTTTCAGAATTGAAATCCGATCACAGCTACTACAAGTAATATTGCCAAGCGTTTAGGTAGTTTTAAACGAAAATATTGGGAGTAGAAATACATAATATTGATTATACATTACTTCTTGATTATTTTTTGGAAAACTCTTCAATAATATCTATATAATCTATTTTTTTCTTTTATGTTAGATTAGATTCATTATTAATAATAGCTAATGAATTGAGTGTATATTCATTATTTCATTAATTGTTTATTTTCAAATAATTGAATTAATTTTTAGATTTTGATCGAAGTGAAAATTGTAATGGTTTTAAAATGATGCGTGTATTTTTTTTCTTAAAAAGTATGAAGACACTTCTACGGTTCTACTACCTGAAATGATGCTCCGATTTTCACGAATAGCATATGTTTCCAGTAGGAAAGTGGATGTAGTTGGTAATTTAATTAGGTCATTTTTCGAATTTCTAAAATTGACTTTATGCGACAGAAAAAACAACCGAAAATGACGAAAAACGGCATTATGCACGAAAACTGAAATTTCGATGAATTTGATTTCAATATTTCACGATAACTCGGGCAATTTTAAAGTTAGAAACTTGAAAATTTTTTTGGGTGTTGAAATAGTTACTATATATATGTGATAAATTGTAATGTTACGTTAATTTTTCTACAAAATATAGGACTTTGAATATTTCGTAAAATTCTTGTTTTTATGTACATAATAATTGATAAAATAGACAGTTTGGGTTTAATTTTGAGAAATTCGAAAAATTACCTAAATAAGTACCAACTACATCCACTTTTCAACTAAAAACATATACTATTCGTGAAAATCAGAGCATTATTTCAGGTAGTGAAAATGGGTTGAAGTATGGCTTTTGGGTCTGGACAATAAATCGAAAAAATTTACAAGTCCTTATCAAAGTGTATAAGAATAGGTGAATTCAATACCACGATTTAAGATACATATAATACGTATAATAATCCGCGATCATATTTTGAATTTTTTCGTTTTTTGACGATTTTACCAGACATCGTCGGTTTTTGGGTCTGGAAAAACATGTATATGAAAATATCGAAAAACGCCAAAGAAAACATTCAAATGATCGCGGATTATTATTATACGTAGGCGTACGAATAAATGTTTTATTTGACGTTTTTCGATATTTTGACATTTTTTCCAGACCCAAAAACCGACCCTGTCCGGTAAAATCGTCAAAAAACGAAAAAATTCAAAATATGATCGCGGATTATTATTATACGTAGGCATACGAATAAATGTTTTCTTAAATATGACCACGAAATGCGAAAAACTATAAAACATAGGAGCGTACGAATAAGTATTTTATTTTGTGTTTTTTGAACATTTTTTAGTCTACGTGACTAATTAAATAATAATTTTATAAAGTTTATATAATATTAAAGTATCAAAACAAAAGTACTAGTATTTAAAATTTATCGTTTAGATTCACGTAATATAATGATATTTTATAAATGTAGGTTGGTGTTGGTGACACTAAAATGTGAAATTCTTTTTATAATAGGTATGTGTAATGTGTATTGAATACACCTTAAATTATACACTTTGATAAGGACTTGTAAATTTTTTCGATTTATTGTCCAGATCCAAAAGCCATACTTCAACCGCGAAAGTGTCTTCATACTTAGAAAAAAAAAATTCCCCCCTATAAACTATAAACAATTTGAAGCACCTAATAAGAATATAAATATAAAAGATAATCGTAATTGTTGTTAATATGTGCTTCAAATTATTAAGGCATGTTTCTATCCATATTTCATACTTTCATAGTATATGATCTAGGTACATATTTTTTTATAGATAATATAGAATTCTTTATTATCTATGATGATTCAAGTGTTATAAATTATTTTATGTTGACTGGACTGTATTCTCTTTGATATTTAAATTTTGATAATACTATTATATTTTTAGGTTGTTTATTTTCTATTGCCTATTCCTATATAACTTCTCTGAGTAAAGTGTGGATTGGATGGTGTGTAATGTATATTGTCACTATGTCAGAAATCAGATTATTTATTATTTAATCAAACTGTTATGTTGAACAGATGAACTAGAAGAATTGTTGGTAAATACTAAATATTAAATATTATTATTATAATATAGACCGAGATAATAAAAATGTCTTTACAGACGGTAAATATTTGAAAATTATATAGTACACTACTTAATTCGGTTATAGGTATAACTGTTAGAGTAGTTTACAATCTTGGCAATTATAATTTGTGTTTAGTAGAAGTAGGTGTCTAATTTACTTTTATCCAAATTATGTAAATTAACAGTAAATTATAGTAACATTATTTAGTAAATTAGAAGTTATTTTTTCATAAAAATTGAATTTCATACTTAATAATGAAATTTAATTTCTGTATTTTGAAATCATAACCTTATCAAAATTTTAAGTATTCACTTCTAATTTTGTGTGATACAATGTGGTCAGATCCATCATTAAACATGGCTTATGGAAATCAGTGGATGAATCCTGCACTTTACAAAAATATGACCAATGAACAAGGTATATTTTAAGTAGTAAAGTTAATTTTTAACGTAAAGTCTATATATATATATATATGTTTTAGTGGATTGGGCAAGTTTGGCTCAACAATGGATCAAAATGAAAGAAACTACATCTACAATGCCTCCTGGACAACAAGGAGGATCTACAACTAGTGAAGCCAATTTACTTAGACCTAGTCATCCTATAATAGACCAGCAGATTCCTTCAAATGTGACAGCATCAAATAAAACATTTACTGATCATAATGTTGCTAATCCTATTACAGGTCAGTAATATACCAATTACTAGGTAAAAGATAATAGTGGGTTTATAAAATATTTTTATAATATAATAAACAATTAATATATTAATTCTGTAGGAAATACTATTGAAAAACCAAGTGCGTGGAATACATGGTCATGGCAGCAGCAACAACAGTGGAATTGGAATTGGGCATCATCTTCGGCAGCACCACCTATTAAAACACCTATTATAGAGTCAGTCAGTCCAATTAGGCCACCTTATATTACACCTCCTTTATTAACAGAACCACCTCCACCTTTCCCAATTATTTCATCAAATAAACAACAATTTTCAACTAATGTAAGTTTATATTTTTATTAAATAAAGTATATATTATTTTTACTTGACAACATTTTAGAATTTTTGGACGAGGCCTCCTAATAGTAGGATACCTCCATCTATTGAACCAGATCAATGGAATAAACCTAATATGCTTCCAAATATGGATGACAGAAGTCAAGATCCAACATATATTGGTTTGTTTTTTTTTTTTTTTAAATTATAAATGTTAAAAATATATTCTCACATGATGTTTGTTAAGTATAATATATAATAAATATTATACTATAATGTTTTAGATGCAGTTAAAAGAAAGCAGTTACCAGCTTGGATTCGTGAAGGGCTTGAAAAAATGGAAAGAGAAAAACGACGAAAAGAAGACCGTGAGCAATCTTTTGATGAATCAGAACATTCTAGTTTTAATAATGAAAATGATATTCAAGATGAGCATAATGTATACTTTTGTATTAACATTATTATTTATTATAGATTTGTGTTTATATTTATTATTTAATAATAAAATTATGTTATAGTCACCTAATAATTTTAATCATGAAACTCAAATGATTGATGTAGAGATTGAACATGAGTCTCCTGATTATATTAATGAATCCGAGTTTAAAAAAACAGAATTTGTGAAGAATGACCCCCCTCCTACGATTCCACGTAAGACTAAAGCTCAAATCTGGGAAGATACGGTAATACAGTTTAAAAAATGTATTTACAAAAAAAAAAAAATAATAATAATAATAGATTAATTATGTTATGTCCTTGTATTATTTTTTCTGGTATTATATTTAAATTTATTTCAGATGTTAAGCTTACGACAAATTTTAACAAAATTATTAATGGATGTTACTAATGATATGATGTTAAGTGTTATAAAAGAAGTGCTTAAAAACACTTTACATACAGGTAATATTTATTTATTATTATTCTAATAAAAAAAAAAAAAAAAATACTTCCACAGCGTAAGTCTTTAAATAAATAAAAAGTATGAAAAGGAAATATAATTATTTATTTTATATGTATAAATGTTATTATCAAAATTATAATATGCCATGTAACAGATATACAAGGAAATCAAAGTCAAACATCATTAGCTGGTAAGCTGGGTAAGTTTTTTTAACTAAGATACTTTTCTATTTTGGATATATCATATTTTACCAAAAACATTTCCTTCATACAATGTAAAGAATGGGTAAAAAGCACAATTTAAATAAGTTTATACAATATACATAGTATGAAAGAAGTGTTTTGGGTGAATTTTACCTTTTATAAATTTAAATTTTATAAAATAATATAATCAACAATTATTATTATTAAATATTACATCAATTATAAAATATTCAGACAAGAATATAATCAAATATTCAATTGGTGGTAATGTAATATTTATGGACAACATAAATATAAATTATTTTAACCATAATTCAAAGTACCACAACAGTTTGAAACATCAGGATTTTTATGTCCAGCTCATTATATTGTCATTAAAATATGTGATATTGTGATACTTAATATCTCACACACATATATATTTATAAATATAAGTGTTTAAAATATGATATAAAAATTTCCCTTGGAATTGAGACTTAATCATTTTTTTTTTAATTAAAAAAAAATCATCTATATAATATTGTAGGTATTGTCAAATTATATAATAAAATACATAAGTTAGGTAGTCTTCAACTTTTATTTTCTTAGTACCGGGTAAGAATAATCCATGAATACACATTTTATAATTTAAATTTGATTTATATTTTATCTTGTATAAAATAAATATTTTATTTATAAATAGTATTATATTCCTAAGGTAGTAAGGTGTATTTACATGAGTTATCTGATGCGTGAGGCAAAATTCTAGAATATACGCATCATGTAAACCCAGATTGTGATCAAATCATGTATGCCTCGCACATCAGATATGTGTTGTACCTTTATATAATTATTACTCAATTAAAAATTATTTTAATTTCATAACTTGAGTAAATTAATATTGTTTAATAAGGTCTTGGAGCATATGGTTCAGAATCTGAATCATCAAATGAAGATAATGAAGAACATTTATCTGGTCATAAACAATCTTTGAAACATGATTCTGTTGAAGCTATTCAAGTAAATAACATTTACTTATTTTTAAATAACATTTTAAAAAAACGTGGAAATAACTGGTTATCTGTTTAGGAAAGAATATTGAAACGTCAACGTGAGTTTAGTAATATTGAAGCAAGGATATTAATTGAATTGGATCAACTTGAAGATAAGGAAAAACACGTGAGGTCTAAATTTGATAGTAGTATCAAATTAGGTGGAGAAATTATTGATAATGGTAGTCAGGTAGTGGAAAACATTCAGTCAAAAGGTAAAACTATGTTTCGTTTAATTAATAAAAAAAAAAAAATAGAGTTTATTAAACAAGTTTGTAGTTTAGAATTCAATATTCTAAAATTAAAAATAGTATAGAATCATAATCTGATTTTTAAAGATGTTAAAAATATTTGTTAATCAATTAGTAATATGTACAACTTATGTTTTGTATTTTGTATATCAATCATTTATATTTAAACATTTAAATTAATAATAATTTATCTTTAAAATATATTATACATATTTATATCATTTGTTTTGGAATAATGATACTAATACTATTAATTATAATTTTATCATTTTCTTATATATATATATAAACTAATAATTAGTCATAAATTCTTTTATTTTATTTTAAAAATTATACAATCTATATTCTATATTAATAAATGCAATGATCATAATATATTTTATTTATTTGCAACTATAAAAATACATATTAAATTGTAAAAAAGTTTTATTAATAGAACTAATTCCATTAATCGAAAATTAAATTTTGAAAATATAGGTTCTTAATTTTTATTTAAATTATCAAAACAAAAATCATCAAAAATTAAGTTTTTAATAAATTTTTATTTTAAATATAAATGCACGATAGACTTATTAATTTTTTTATATTGTTAAAATAAATTTTGTTTAAAATTTAAAATTTTTATTTCTTTGCGATTCAATATCATTAATTCATTTATGGATTTATATAATTACTATAATCTTGAATTTCAGGAAGAACTGGAAATGAAGAATCTATTCAAAAGGTTGAAAAAGGACATAAAATTAGAAAAGAAATTGATGATTTTAATATGAAGAATGGACAAAAGAAAAGAAAATTTAAATCTAAAAGATCTTCCAGTTCTAGTACATCAAGCAGTAGCTCAGAAAGTATAAGTAATGATACTGATAGTAAATACAGTTATAAAAAAACAGAGAGAATTAAATCAAAATCTTCGAACAAAAAAAATAAAACAGAAATTGTTAAACGAAAACGAAGGTCACATTCTAGAAGTAGATCATATTCGAGATCAAAACGTAGTAGGTCACGTTCAAGACATTATGATAGAAGATCTCCTCATAATTATAGATCAAGACGCAGCAGTCGATCGCCAGTATCACGCCACGGAAAGTCCAAAAAATATAAAAATAAACGAAATAGTTCTTCTAGTTCAAATGAATCAAGAAGTACTAAACATCGTTATAGACGATAATAATTTGGTCAAAATCTATTAAAGGTTTTAACTAAGATGTCATTAATTTTTATCTTTTAATACAGAATCCCTAATTAAATTACAATTTAACTTTATTACTTATAATATTAGGTTAACATTAAATAAATGAAACTGTTAATTAGATTATTAACAAAAGAAATGTAAATTTTTAATTATTTTCTTTAGTATAAAATATATTATATTAAATTATCACTGGGACCTTTAAATGTTTTACTGTATTCTTTAGTATAAGACAACATTATATATACAAATTACAATTAATATGTAATAACTACAATTATTATGTTATTTATTTTTTAAAGAACATAAGTATTGTTTTATTACGTATAATGCACATATTTTATGAATTTAATTTTTTTAATATTTTATTATTAAATGTTTTCCTTGTGTTTTATATAAATATTACCTGCATATTAAATAAATAAAAAATAATATTACATGAAATGGGATTCAAGTATTTTAAATAAAACTCATTTAGGACTAAAGAACTACATAATAATTTAACAGAGAAGAAATGTATAATAAATACACAACATAAGTTTTAAAACTTAAGAATATTTTTAAAATATTAAATCGCACAGTAAATGTCAATCAAGCTCTAATCTCCTTCATGTTTTTTTTTAAACTTTAATTTTATTGATGTGCCTAATAATGTTAATAAAAACAAAAATAATAAAAATTAAGTTACCTAATAATGATTATTTTACATTAAACTGAAATAAATAGGTACTCAAGAAATTAATTAGTCATTATTTATTATCTTGTTCTATTATATAAAAGTAAAAATAATTAATTTAATAAATTTAAAAAAATAAGTTAAAAGTATTGTTAATATGTTTTATATAGGTGTCATAATTTTAGATTCTGAGCGTAGCAAAGAATGTATTGGTCTTACGTACAATGATGTGTGTCTTTTTTTTTTTTTTTAATTATGAAGACACTATTACTACCCGAAATAATGCTCCGATTATAACAAATAGCATATGTTTCCAGTTGAAAAGTGGATGTAGTTGGTACTTTATTTAGGTCATTTTTCAATTTCTCAAAATTGACCCTAAGCGGTAGAAAAAATGATGAAAAACCGGCATTTTTAAAATTTTGACGAATTCGATTTCAATATTTCACGAGAACTCGGGCAATTTTGAAGTTAGAGACTTGAAATTTTTTGGGAGTTCATATAGGTACTATGTATATGTGATAAAATTTTTGAACCGTTAGTTCATTTTTCTACAAAATATAGGACTGAATATTTCGTAAAATTCTCGTTTTTTTGTATGTAATATTTGATAAAATTAGCAATATTTGGTATTAGGAAAAAAAACTATGAACAAACGGCAATATGTACGTTAATCAATACCTACATTATTCGACTAAACTTCGCTCAAAATCGTTTTTTCAAATGCAATGGTTTAACATTGCATTTAAATTATAATTATAATTAAATACTATGATATGCACACCTATATCCCTGCGCAGGGGCGGACTGGGACTAAATTTCAGCCCGGGAAATCTTTAATTTAAACAGCCCTTCATAATTTTCCAGACAAATATGTTAATAACCAAATTATAGGAATATTAAAATTTCACATAACTTAAAAATATAGTATATCAACATAATATAATAGTTTATATATAAAATAATTATATATAATAATTAAAAATTAATAATATTAATAATAATTACCGTTAGAATTAATTGATATGGTAATAAAACTTTGTTTAAATAAAGTTTAAATATAATATTATATATTAAAATTTGAGTGCTTATAAATATTAAGTATAAATTAGAGAAATAATTATCTTCTATAATATAATAGATGTGTTATTAATAATATATTTATCGTCCGCCCCTGTCCCTGTGGCAGGAGTATGAGATCGCCTTTTTTTATTTAAGTATATATAACATTAGTAAATTTCAATATTATACTTAAAAATTATTTAAAAATGTATAATTTTTTTTTAACCAAATAAATTTTAACTTATACTTATTAATAAAATATACTTTTTTAATCGGTAAATAAAGTTTCGCGAGTATAATTATGAACATAATTGTTTCATGCAAGGGATTACTAGAATACATTAAAATAAAATATACAAAACATTAAATTATTTATTTTACTCATAAATTGATATTGGACAATAATATAATGGTTATACTTAAATATAGTTCACCATAACTTTTTAATTAAAAAAATGTAAAATTATGAATTGAAAATGGTTAAACTATAATTAATATTAGAAAATTTAAACTTTTTAGATAATTCCATATTAATTTAGCAAGTATTAATAAGAAAAAAATTATTTATAAAATTATACAATAACCGTAGAAAAAAGAAACTAAATTATTTGATATGTGTGTGTTAAAATTATACAAATATTCACACAATGAATAACTACAAATTAGATTTAAAACTAGAATTATTATAATAACAGAAAAAATAAATTGTAAAATCTAATTTATTGATAAATCATCTGGAAACAAATAACCTTTTTAATATATCCAGAATTAACAAATAAAAATTATTTACACCTAAATTAAGTAACCAATATTTAACGAAGATTTTATTTTCCAAATCTTTGTTCATGTCTACTATATTGAACTAATAAATTATAAAATTTTAAAAATGTGGCATTGTAATGTGTCTTCAATGTTCTAAAACAATAAAAATAAAATATATTTAAATTATACAACGGTAATTAATTAGTTTTATATTTAAAGAAAAATTTTGTATAAATATAACTTACAAAAATTCAGTGACACGAGTATGCCAAGGTAATAAACCAAATGTTGTACAAGACTTGCCACAAACTACAACTAAATCTGGTTCAAACATTGAGAATGTTTTATTTATTTCGGATTCCATTAACGTGTTAGAAAATTCTTGTTTTGTTTTACACATGGAACGCAAAACATTCAACAATTGTAATTTGGAATGTTGAGACGTCAGTATATTGACTTCAATTCTAGGTTCACATTTATATCCTAAAAAAATAATACGTATAATAGTTAAGGTAATTTAAAAATATTATTAGATTATTAAATTAATAACACTAGAAAATATTTACCGTTAGTAAATTTTGTTGATTCTAATTTAATATTTTCATCGAATTCCAATCCCCAATTTACTTTTGTCAACAAATTAATGTACTGATCTTTGAATGCATAAAATAATTCTTCTGGAGATATACCTAAATAAATTATTATTATTATATAATACCTACAATTAGTTAATTTGAAGAGCAAAATTATTGAATAATACCATCTTCATTGTGGTAAAAGCTAATAACTGGCACTTCCAAGAATAATGCCCAGGCCAGTAATTTGGCTAAATATTCGTAAAATATTTTTTCTTGACAAACAGACACCACAAGATGGTTGGGCCTTTTGAGTAGGCTATATTTATTATAGCTGTCGATGGAACGGTTTCGGCATGGATCTGGTTGTCTAAATATCGTTTGGTCGATGAGCCATGAGTAAAAGTTGTATATGGAATGCAAGAAAATTAATACAACTTGAAACACAAATTTAACCACATGCGTTCTAAGTATAAAAAAATTATACATCTTATAAAAAAAAATTATATTAAAATTAAAATCACTATTCAACGTAGGTACATCATATAGTTTCAACCTTAAATTAAACACTAAATAATGACTAATAAAAATTAAAGTCAAATTATAATATTATCCTCAAGATTCCAAATTCCCAACTATAAAATCATTGCAGTTTTGAATTTTTGATGTTAAAAACCTTAGATAACATATTGATAATAACATTAAATATACACTGAAGTCTGAACTGAACTACTGAACGTCTGAACCCCACTAATCAGTAATCACTATACGGCTACGTCATACGCGATACGCCATAAAATAAAGTATAAACTAATAATGAAACATAGCAGCTGCTGACACTTGCGTCAATAATATTCAATTTCATAGATGGATAAAAGATAAAAATTTTAAATAAAAAAAAATTTATATTACGTTGATATACGTGACGGTTGGTGCTTCCGTGGCAATTTAAATAAAACGTAATGTAGCACGCAACCATAAATTTCTATATTATATTATAGAAATCTGTGCATGCAACGGCCAACGGGGCTAAATTGTTATACTTCACAGATGAATAGTAGATACTAGATAAGGTACGTCAACCGTATATTATTATCAGTTTATCATAGATTATAATTCTATATATAATCTCTGTGTATGTACTATGCACTATACAGCAATGCTGCATACTATATAACTATTTAAATAAATAAAAACCCAAATCGATAACAAAGTTACCGTTACCATCATCAGTGCAAAACACAAAACGTATAAGCTTAAAATAAAAGTAAATTTTTGTGGATGTGAGTTTTTATTTATTTAAATATTTAAGTATATTATCTACCTAAAAACCTAACAAAATACCTACTTTAGCAAAATAATTATATCAATAATTAGCTTGTGGAAAACTGGAAATAAAGAAACGAATAAATAATATAAAATATTACAGTTAAATATTTATGGTACTATGGTAGATAGTTGGGAAAATTATTATTATTTTTATTATTATTATTATTTTTAAATACCTATATAAAATAATTATTTATAGCTGATCTATGGTTATTGGTTAATAATTCATATTTCATATTATTATTTATATCATCAATCTATTTATATAATATAATTCGTTCAAGGACGTGGTGTCGTGGTGACCTGAGTAGTGTCGCAATAACAATATAATAAATTAAATAATAATCTTTATCATTCATCCGAAAATATATACAATAATTGTAAATAGATACATTGTATTATAGTAACATTATACAATATACACTATACAGCACGAATAATTATAATTTTATCTTTTAAATTATAATAGTTCGTGCTGTACCAAACAGAATAGATTAAATAAATATATTTAAATTTAATCTATTATGTATTTCTTTGGTATTAGTGTACGAGTATACTGTAATATTAAGAAGTATAATGTCTATATCTAATATATATTTTCTGATGAATGATAAACTATTATTTAATTTATTTTGTTATTGCAACAAGTTGTCAATGATAAGACTACTTCATGTCACAGATATCTATAATTCTATACTATAGTCCAGTTGCTTTTAGCCTTTTTTGGTCCACGGCTCCTTTTGATTTTAAAATAAAATATACGGCTTCTTTACGAACATTTAAAATAAACAAATTTACTTTATTATACTAATTTTAATCTAACTTTATTTAATGATGAAATAAACATGTACTTAATTATTAATAATAGGAAACATTTTTTGCGATTTATTTTTTTACAATTAAAAAATTAATACAATAATAATTTTAATATTTAATCGGACGGTTGTGCTTGTGTTTGTTGAATAATAAAGGGTGATTAATTTAAAAGTACTTTTTTTTTTTTAAAAAAAAAGAGGAAAATAATATTAGACTATCTTTATTATCATTAAAAAAAGCTATATTTACATTTATTTTTTAAATATAATTTCTTTTAAATGTTTGCCATAACTGCGGTTAATATGGTCTATTCTAAACAGAGACGTTCTTTCGCCTAGGCAACCTAGGCAGCTGCCTAGGGGCAGGGGCGAACTTAAGAGTCTCAGGATCCCAGGCAGCAACTAAAAAAAGAGCCTTTTAAAGATATTATTTAATCATCTATTTTAATTAATATTTTTGTAAGTCATTACAATATGTTTATAATTAATATATAAATTATTTTAAATTAATTATTAACCAATTTTAATAATATGAATGCATATTGAAATATCAATATATTTTTAGATTCTGAGCGTAGCGAAGAATGTATTGGTTTTACAATGATGTGTATCTTTTTTGTTTTTTTTTTGTTTTTAAGTATGAAGACACTTTTACTACCCGAAATAATGCTCCGATTATAACGAATAGCATATGTTTCCGGTATAAAAGTGGATGTAGTTGGTACTTTATTTAGGTCATTTTTCGATTTTCTCAAAATTGACCTTAAGCGGTAGAAAAAACGACCAAAAAATGACGAAAAAACGGCATTTTTCAAATTTCGACGAATTCGATTTCAATATTTCACGATAACTCGGGCAATTTTGAAGTTAGAGACTTGAAAATTTTTTTGGAAGTTCATATAGGGCCTATATATATATTATAGGCACTAAGTATATGTGATAAAATTTTGGAATCATTACGTTCATTTTTCTACAAAATATAGGACTTTGAATATTTCGTAAAATTCTCGTTTTTTTTGTATATAATGTTTGATAAAATTAGCAATATTTGATATTAAGGTCTGAAAATTTTACTGAAGTATATTTATATATTACTTAACATTAATACAAAATATTATAAAAATCCCTAGTTTCATTTTTTTTTTATAGCTGTTTAAAATTGATATTTTTATTTTTTTTTGTTTTTATGACTGAAGACACTTGTACTACCCGAAATAATGGTCCGATTTTCACGAATAGCATATGTTTCCGGTAGGAAAGTGGATGTTATTAGTACTTTATTTAGGTCATTTTTCGAATTCCTCAAAATTAATCCTATGCGTTAGAAAAAACGATGAAAAAATGACGAAAAAAGGGCAATATAATATTAATCAATACCTGACATTATCTGACTGAACTTCGCTCAGAATCGTTTTTTCGAATGCAATGGTTTAACATTGCATTTAAATTATAATTATAATTAAATACTATGATATGCACACCTATATCCCTGCGGCAGGAGTATCAGATCGTCTTTTTTTTTATATATAGAATAATCATTAATATTTTACTTTAAATTAATAATGAATAAAATGAGTAGTGCATCACTCATTATTTCGTTCTGTGCTATATTGAATAATTAAACGCAATGCAGAAATAATTAATGTGTATATTTTATTAAATTTATACTAATTATTTACGAATACGTAATGCCTTATGCATCGAATACGAAAAACAAGGAATTATTAAAAGGAAATATTTATATATATTATGTTTCTAATGTTTCTATACACATTATCATTTAATATTTTAATATATCATTATAATAATTTATCAAAAAGCTAGTTATTATATTAAAAGTAATATTTTCGGGACAGATCCGAATTGCGTCCATGATTTTTTTGTAAAGCATCTGCATTGCGTCCTTGGTTTTCACGTCCTAGTTGTATGCATGGTTTCCATTTTTATGGTAAATATACTTGTATTTAGTGAGAAAAATATTTTATGTATATTATATTAATGTCTGGGAATAACCTAATATTATATGGATTATCAATACATTTACCCATCAAACAATATAACCAAAATTGTTGGAAATTAAATATTAATTCTCTACATCAGTTAGTGTAGTTATAGAGATGCTTTAGTGCTTTACTATTATTAACTTAAACGCGATTTTTAAAATTATTAATTTAACACTAGCTTTTTGATAAATTATTATAATGGAAGAAATTGAATTATTACAAGTGGTTAGTGAAAAAAATAAAAAAATTATACATTATAAATGATTAATTAAAAATAAATATTTTAATTAACATAATAACGTGAAAATATCACGCACACAACTCGGATTTATCGTTAAGAATGCGCAGACGCAATTTGGACCCATCATGAAAATATCACGGACGCAATTCGGACCCGTCACAAAAATATCAAGGACGCAATTCGGATCTGTCGTTGAAAACGCGCGGACGCAACAAGGACAAAATACAATTTTCGGAGGCAATTCGGATGCGCCGTTGTTAATGATATATTAAAATATTAAATGATAATGTGTATAGAAACATTAGAAACATATATATAAATATTTCCTTTTAATAATTCCTCGTTTCTCGTATTCGATACATAAGGCATAACATATTCGTAAATAATTAGTATAAATTTAATAAAATATACACATTAATTATTTCTACATTGCATTTAATTATTCAATATAGCACAGAACGAAATAATGAGTATCGCACTATTCATTTTATTCATTATTAATTTAAAGTAAAATATTAATGATTAATGATTATTCTATATATAAAAAAAAAAAATATATTCATATTTCAATATGCATTCATATTATTAAAATTGGTTAATAATTAATTTAAAATAATTTATATATTAATTATAAACATATTGTAATGACTTACAAAAATATTAATTAAAATAGATGATTAAGTAATATATTTAAAAGGCCCTTTTTTTTAGTTGCTGCCTTGGGGTCCTGAGACTCTTAAGTTCGCCCCTGATTCTAAATTTCCAATTTTCAATGACACGTCCAAGCATTTCCACTGGTATTTGGCCAATGATGTGCGTGATATTTGCTTCCAATTCATCTATCGTAGACGGCTTGCTTATGTAGAATTTGGACTTGATGTAGCCCCAAAGAAAAAAGTCCAGGGGTGTGATATCAGTATATCACATGATCCGTGTCGTGAAATTAATTGTTCACCGAATTTTCTTCGCAATAAATCTATGGTTTCACGTGCTGTATGACACATTGCGCAATCTTGTTGAAACCAAATGTCATTAAGATCACGGCTAAAGGCCTTGTCAAACAGAACTAAAGCACTATAAACATAGGTATGTGCACCCGCCATTTTGGTTGCAAAAGATTATATGATAACCCATCGCCTTATGAGTTATTATGTATAAATCGAGTATTACTGCTATTTAGTTTATAGAAAAAAACTTCTTTATTATTTTAAATTATCGAATAAAAGTCAAATTTTGTATAAATTACAATCATTATTATTGTATTATTGATAATTAATCATTGTTGTGTGTTATAAACTTATAATACAGTAGTTTTGATGACTCATAATAATTTGGTTTTTAGTCCAAATCTGACAACCATACCGGCGGAATAGGAATGCCATTCCAAATCCGACAGTAAATCTGTTCGTGTATGGTCAGCTAATAATTTTAAATTTTTATAATCATCAACATCTAAAGGCTAGGCATTGTCGTTTTTCGGCAACCTCTTCGATCATTTGTATAATGTCATATTGTCATTAAATATTTAAATCACACGCAGATGACAGAAAATGAGTGATGCTAGTAATTTATTAGTTAAACAGTCATTTTATACTTTAAACAGATATAATAATAATAATAAAAAAAAAAAATGGTAATTGTAATATATAGAATATTTTGGAACTAAATTATTCAATATGTGTTTATGCCTCAAGCCTCAATACAAATTTCAAACCTTTAAATCCTAAATTGCCAACTTTATAAAAATTATTGAGAAATGAAAATCCATACAATTACCATAAATTATCGATTTCACTAAAATTTAAATTATAAAAAAAAATGTTGCCTGGAAATTTTTTATTATTTCACTAATATTTTAAGCAATATGTGGATATCTTCAAAAAAATGTTCGGACCTTAACTAAAATTGCCAATTTTATTAATCATTAAGGAAAAAATATCAAGAAATTATAAGAATTCATATGAAATATCTTAGATTTTCGATCACACTAAATATTTCTTCTTAAAACTGATATAAAAATAAAATTGTAACTTTAGATTTTTGTAACATTTTGGAATTGAGCAATATGTAGTTGATCTCCTATAAAATAAATCACTGAAATAGAAAATGTATTGGACATTGGTATTGGTACTAAAATAATGAGGAAGACATAAAATAATAATAAACAGTTCATTTAAATTTAAATTTATTTAAATTATTATTTTAGTATTTTGTATTAATACATTTATAAATTTTTATTGTATAGAAAAATGATCTATAGCAGTGCTATATGGTTTATATGTTGACAAAATGTTTTTGATCAACAGGAAATCGAAATAATCGAAATCCTTGTGTACTTCGATTGATAGAATTAACTGCAGACCATGACTTTCTAAAAATTGTGTTATACGACAAGACAAAATTATTAAAATAGCTTTCAAAAATTAAACAAAACTCGTCAAAGTAAATGCAAAAACATCATAAAATCAATGGTATCACCATATCACAAATACGTTCTTGCAACCAAAATGGCGGGTGCACATACTTATTCGTATAGTGCCTTATAATACTATTAATACCACTTACAAGCGCGTGAATAACGCGTTCTGTTTGACAGCGCCTTAAGTCATAGACATATAATATTATACAGTATATATATTATATATATTATATATATAGTACCTATAATATTATATAGGTGCGCGGACTTCAAAAGGTTACATGGCCATGGCCTCAAAAAAAGATTACAAAAACCATGATACAATATTATATCATGACAAAAACTATACTATATTATATTACAATTTTATTTTTAATTCCTACTGCGAACGCGGCTTCGTTGATAATAACCAACGACGCCCCTGACTCCCTGAGAGACACGACGCCATACTTTTGGAATACAAATTATTTGAAGTATTTTAAATACCTACTTTCAAAATACATATTTTAGGAATTCGTATTTGAAAATACAAAATACTATTTTTCAAGCACAATATTAGTTTTATACTTACTACTTAGTACATCATATCCTTAAAACCATGACTAAATTATTATTTAGTCATGCATAAAACTATAAAAGTACTATTTTTATGTTAAAAATTTATTTATACAAAACTGGTTTAATCGTAATTATATTATAGGAATGAACATATTATGATCATGGCCAGGCTTCGGATATTATAGCACTAAAAAATAATAAAATATACACCATAATATGACCAAAAAGACCTTAAAATATGTGTTATAATATGACCAAAAAAACCTTACATACATTACATTACATAGATTTAAAAATTAATACGATAGAAGAAACTGCCAAAACCCTTTATAAACGTTTCCGCTCCCGACTGACAAACCACTCCAATCCACTAATCTCTGCCCTTGATTCCGACACCATTTCTGGTAACCCTTCTCGTCGACGAAGAGAAAGTGATGTAGAGACTTAAATATCAATTAGGTAAAAATAAGGTAAATTAAATTCAACCTAATCATGTCATAAAGTGTCGACATTGGGTGGCTCCTTTTATCACGTTTATGTCAAGCTATATTATATATTTCCGTATGCGTTCTTATTGTAATAATTTATTTACAGATTGTACGCTTTATAATAAAAAGTTAAAAAAAAAAAAATATTTCATACTATTTATAATTTATACATCTTTTTTTTTTTTGTATTTCATCATCAATTATGATAAATTATGATGATTCATCATAATTAAAAATTTTAAATGAATTTATTATATTATATAAAATTGTATATTAATTAATATATTTAAATAAAATATAAATTGATTTCATATTTTCAAGGACCCTATAATGTAATTTTTTATGAAAATAAAATATAAGTTACCACCGTGTGTCATCTAACGTCTGAAAGCGTGATGCTAAAATTCTTAAAATTTTATCATAAGCATGATTGTCTATGGAACCATCGACTAGATAAACATAAAAATAGAGATGCAAGAGAAAGTGCTTTGGGTTCTATTATCCAAGAGATGGAAATTCTATTTCGGTCTTAATCTTACTATTTCTGATCCAAAGAATAAAATTAAGATAATTAGAAAAATGACTACGTGTCGACCGCGGCATTACGTGTTAAACTGAGTTGAAAATAAAATTGAAACATGTTTTGTTGCAATGTGAACAAAAACTGTTTCAACTTATATACAATTTTTGTTAATCAACTATAATCGGCCAATTAAACTCGACTTATGAAGTCATAAGAACGCGCCCTAACTCCCTATAATTAGTATAGTTTATAGATTTCAAGTGTAAGACACAGCTTGCTTTTGTCTACCTTCTCCGCGGAAAGTTTTATATTTTGTAGAAAAATTAACGTAACGGTTCCGAAATTTTAACATATTACATATATGTAGTATCTATGTGAACACCCAATTACATTTTAAATTTCCAAGTTGAAAATTGTCTGAGTTATCGTGAAAAATTGAAATCAAATTTGTCGAAATTTCAGTTTTCGTGAAAAATCAGTTTTTTTCTATCACATAGGGTCAATTTTGAGAAATTCGAAAAACGACTTAAATAAAGTACTATAGTAAGTTTCAAGAGAGAAGGTACACGATTTTTCGTCCGTCGCTGCGCATACCCCACCAATATCGCCCGTTCGTTTACAATCGTAAAACGTTCGAGCGGCGATCGGCAACGACTCGTTTACATACGTAGCAAAATTTAAAATATTAAGCGGCGACCATATAGTTGTCTACCTCTACATCATTAACGGCGTAACACGTACTCTGTATACATTTTACCGTGCTATTTCATTTGTTTTTACCGCGCTATTTTGAATTTTTTTTAAATCATTATGAATTCTTCCGCTGAAGAAAATGTGCCTAGCACATCATTTAACGTAACACCATCGCCCATGAAAAAAAAAATAAATAAAAAAAGGAAAGGTAAGGTATCTAAATTAATCTAAATTATTAAACATTTTTTGTTATACCAGTGGCGTATTTTAATAATAATAAAATTGTCCTGCATTTACCACCGTATCATTGCGAATTAAATCCAATTGAATTAGCATGGTCGGTGGTAAAAAATCACATGATACAGTACAACACTAGTTTCAAATTAAATGATGTGCGGCAATTGCTAATAGATGGTTTGAAAAAAGTTACTCCGGAAATGTGGGCCAATTTTCTGAAACCCACTATGGAGGAAGAAAATAAGATGTGGGATATTGACGTTATTTCGGAAGAAATGTTAAAAGAAGGTGCTCATGTGCTCACAATAATAGGGGAGACAACTTCTAATTCCGACGACTGAAAAAAATTTATTTGTTATGTACATATTATTTTATTTTATACATTTTTTTTTTCATTTTTTTTTTTTATTGAAAATATAAAAATTAAATAATTCTATTAAAAAATATGTTTATTATTAATTTATAATATTAAAAAAAAATAATAATAAAACACTACAGTACACTGTATACACGTTGCACTCAATGTTATCGGGGTGTATAATCGATTCGGGCGGTAAGAAGTGAGGGAAATTTGGCCTCCGCGCTGTTGACGGCGTCAATTGGATGCGCGAGTTGTATACCTTCTCTCTTGAAACGTAGTATAACTACATCCACTTCATAATGAGAAACATGTGCTATTCGTGAAAATCAGATAATTATTTCGAATTTTCGACTAGAAAAAGTGTCTACACACATAGAAAAAAAAACGACGTACATCATTATAAAACCAATACATTCTTCGCTTCGCTCAGAATCTAAAAAAAGGAGGATTGCGTAACTTGCTATTGCTCAACTCGGGACTAGGATAAACGGTTAATCATTTATGCGAATGAAAATAGTTAAAATTCATTAATCAGTTATATAATATATTAATATTGATCTCTTTACTGGATGATATTATATTTGATATATCAATTTAAAATAAAATAATTAAAAGTATTTTAACCTATTTTCTTTGTAATTTAAATTACATATATAATATTATTGTTAATATAATATTAATATATTAGGTATAGTGTAAAATATAAATTACAAATTCTATATTGATGATTTAATTATAAATATAGGTATTGGTGTAACACAAAAAATTTGAGTCCCTACATACACAATAAAAATAAAAATAAAAATAAAAATAAGGATAAGGATAATATTTATTTATTTGTGGAATTAAATTTACTTTAGGGAGTTTAGCACAAAGGCTTTAAATTACCTTGGGAGCTTCGCGACTTGTGATCTGTAGGCCATCAGTTACGCCATTAAGAGTAGGTAGTAAGTACTATCATTCTATCAACTATTAATTTTAAGTAGGTATTTTGTATTTGAACATTTGACCTATTTATTTATTAGTTTCCTTTTATATAAAGAAGTTCAAAACGTGTTATATGAGTATATATAGGTATAGGTAGTGGAATATTTATTTTAAATTAAACAAGAATTGGAATCAATTTCCAACATAATTTTTTATTGAACTAATTATTTTGGATTGAATTATGCAAAAATGATATAAATAAATAATTTCAAAACTGAGAAACTGAAAAACAATATCAAAAATAAAAAAAATATTAACATTAATACGCGTTATAAATTTATAATAAGGTATATACCGATATATTATTATTTATAAACTAAAATATATAATAGCAATATGTTTAATAGGTACATATAATATTATGTTGATGTAGGTACATAAATATATAATTACAGATTTACAGGCATGTTTACACAAGAAGGGGGATGGTTAGGGGTTAAACCCTCTGACATTTTTTTGAAAATTATAGTAGTTAATTAACAAGTATTATAAATATTGGCATTTATATACAGTAAATTTTATGTAAAAGTAAATTTATGTAATCTATAATCCCCCTCCACCCAAAATTTGTGTTTTGTGTAAATGTATAATTACATAGTTTATTTGAAATCAATTGATTTTATTGAAATATAAAATAAATTACATTTTTATAAAGCATTAGGTAGGTATACAAAAAAGAAAAAACCCATATTATCCATCTTTTAATACTGCATTTATCCATTTATAATTTGATTTGACCTTATCATAGAGCCTTGGTCTCATCATTCCATCTGCCGAACATGCAATACGCCAATTGGTTACGCCGACTAAGACCCAATTCTTTTTACTGGCCGATAAACACATCATCGGACTTCCAGCAAATTCTTCCTCTGTACAATCATTATAATCATAAACCGAATCATAGCACACACCATTCACTGTTGTAATGCTGATATTGGCACAACTTTCCATCGAACTTTCTTTAACCTCGATCCTCTGGAGAGTATCTCCTAAAATTAAAACGTAGGTAGTTGATAGTTTGATACTTTCAGAAATGTTAAACATAGGCATAGGCGCAACTAGGGGGGCGCAAGAGGGTCTTTAGCACCCCTGAGTTAATATTTAGCACCCCTTGTTTTCTTTAGGTCTTATTATAATAATTACAGTAAAATACTGTCAATTTTAAGTTTTAAAGTTTTATTTAGAACTATTTTGTTCAAATGTCTTATAATATTGTAATCTATGAATATAATAAATTGATAATACTGCATGAAACTTAGAAAAAATATAAATTGTAAATGTCTACTTATTAGGATAATAAAATATGTTTAATTAGAATTGTTATAGTGATTCATAAAAACATAAATAATTGGGAAATAGCACTTGATGGTGGGGGGGCACGGTTTATTTTTTGTTAGGTACATAATTTTAGCACCCCCAATATTTAGGCTCTAGTTGCGCCTATGAACATAGGTATCTATATTTTTTCTTTAAAATAAAATTAAAACTCACGACTTTTTGCCCATCCTAATGTTTGACAATGTAAATATGGGCCTTCACTATGATCGCCACTTAGACAAACTGACCGAACATGATCAGAATAAGTTACCGGTGAACTTAGTTTCACCATAACTAACGTGCTTCCTTCTACTGGCGATTTCACCATTCCAATAATATGTCGTTCTTGTTGCCACGGTGACATGGCATTTAATCTTATCGCTCCTAGACGTGCCACCCATTCAGCTTTATTTTGGCTAAAAGTTCAAAGTTCAAACCATTAAGTTGAAGCAATTATAAAATAATATAAATATACGGACGTTTCAGCATGCCATTTCGGCGTTATTTTATAGTAGTTTAACAAAATATTTAATAATTCATAATTTGTAATATTTATTCAATAACTCAATGAAAATGTAATTATTATATTTGAAAATAAAGGTTTAAAATTATACCCTTGAAAACAGGAAGCGCTGGTAAGTAACCATTCTGAAGATATAAGACTACCATCGCAAACGTGAGTACCGCTTTTGTAAAGTATAACATGCCACGGCCAATCTCCATGAGAAGCCATTTTATTTAAACCATCAATATCGTATTTCTGTTTCCTATTTGTTTGTATGCCACAAACTATAAAATAAAAAAATAAAAAATAAATAAATAATAAAAAAAGAGTTTTGATTAATTTTTTTTTTTAATTTTTACATTTATTTTATATAATTTGCTTACTGGCATCATTGCACGCGACGTAGAGTACTTTTTTACTAGGACATGTTCCCAAATTGAAAGTGATTTCACTAGCAAATGGATCTACAACATGTACGTATCGTGAAGGAATTGACGTCATTAGATCTTCATCATCAACGATTTCCACGCGTGTCAAATTCCTTTTGATAATTGTATTAACAATATTATTATAAATTTACGTTATTCTACATAATAACTACAAAAATGTTTTGTACAAAATACACTTACTGATAGTTGAGCGTACGGCAAAGTGAAGTAGCAATAGTTTTAAGAGCTGCAGTCATTTTTTCATTTGGAATATCTGTTTGAAAATTTGCTGCACACAATTTACCAGACATTCCTCGCTCGATGAAAAATGTATAACCTTCCGATGGGTACGCAACAGTAGTTGCCAAAGGTAACATTTGATCAATAGACTTAGCAGTTGACGAAATTAGTACTAATTTAAAAATATATGAGCGATAATAAATTAATATTTGCTTTGAATAAAATAAATACGTTAAAAATATTATTTTTGAATTTATTTCTATTTTAATAATAATTAATGTATTGTATTATCGTAATGTTATTAATAAATGCATTATTTCTATTAATAATCCATCATAAAATTATCTACACTTCTACAGTTTAATTATGCATACGTTTTGTTAATAACATACTATTAATTTTGAATTA
Organism: Tetraneura akinire; assembly: GCA_021307375.1. NCBI lineage: Eukaryota > Metazoa > Arthropoda > Insecta > Hemiptera > Aphididae > Tetraneura > Tetraneura akinire. The sequence continues at coordinate 6,160,669 of JAIUCT010000019.1, read as the reverse complement.
TAAATTTATAATTGATTATATTTATAACATTTATAGATTATTGTCAATTGTCTTAAATTTTTAATTTATAATTTTAAAATATTTTATTTCATTCTGTATTTAGAACATTCTATTACATCGTTGTTTTGTTATATTTATATTACCTATATTTAAATCTTTAACTTAAAAAATGAATTACTATAATTATTGTAAAAAACTAAAACGTATATTTTCACGCCAATTTAACGTATAATAATACATTATAATGTGTGTATAAAAATTATATAGTTATTAAAATAACTAATATATGAAATAGATATTTTTATAGGACTCCTTTTAGAGATTTTACAAATTTAATTAATGTGATGTGACTATAGCATTAATATGTATTAGTAAAATATAAAAATATCATATTAATACGACTATACGAGTAACTTACAACAATTACGTTCATCAACTTCATTAGGACAGTCAACTATTCCATCACATCGAGATCTAATTGGAATGCAAGTCCTAGAAGTAATGCAATGGAGATACCCAGCAGGGCAATAACCGCAGGTTGTTTCATCTGACATGTCCGGACAATCAAGAACACCGTCACATAATCGATTTGATAATCCGGTTGTTCGTAGTTTATAATCACATCCAGGTTTTGACATACACGATAAACCGACATTACTGTATTCGGGTAACTTTGAACAGTCGAAACTATTTTGAAGTTTTAAAGGTATCCTATGTCCACAACCTGTGGTAAATAGTTGACAACTATGCTTGCAAGGTAATACCATCTCGTCCTGGTTAAATTTATTATCCGAATTACAAGCTGGTTGAAGAAGTTGACAAATAAAATCCAACGTTCTCTGATAACATTCTGCATCTACTAAATCTCTGAAATAAAAACAATATTTATGTATATTTTACACATATAAACAATATGTCACCTTTAGTCAGGTAGGTCAAATGATAATAATTTGAAAATAATAAAAATATTATAGCTAATACTCTATATCTTAGGTTAATATAATAGACCTTGACTAACCTAAATGTAATCAAATCATCATGAATTTCATCCAAATTTTTATGTCCGAAATGATTAGGATAACTTGTTAAATTATATCCTAAAACAGATTTGCACAAATTCAGTCTCACAGGTGTACACCGTCTTGGAGGTGATGTAGTTGAATAAAATTCAGTGGTTGAAATTTCTGGGGCTAACGTTGATGGTATCATAGAAAGAAGAGCATTATTAGTAATTTGTTTTATATGTAAACTTCCTGGAATAATTTTTGTTGAAGAGTATAAACGACGAAATGCTGACAATATTTCATCCACAGTAACTGATAGTCTCCATCTTACTGGTTCAAATCTCAACCAGAAATTTACTTTCAAGTTATCTTCATAACTAAAAATATAATTTTAACTTAAATGTTAAATATTTGTTCATGATATTAAATGATAGTAAATCTAATATTATTGCAGTCTATAGATATATTTATATAATTAAATTAGTTTAGTATTCGTACAGTTCAAGAGAAATAATTTCAGCATCGATGAATTTTTTTTGTAATGGGCTACTAATTATTATGTTTTTGATTAAATGTGTATAGTTGAAAACAAAACGTTGATAATCTTGACTTTCTGGATTATCAAAGTCAATTAAATCTACTCCTTTTTCGACTGCCCTAAGATCTCCTCTAAATATCTTCTCTTCTCCATTATATGTACGTTGCAAGTAATCATCTAGAAACCATATAGGAACAAAATGTAATTTTATTATTTATTTATATTATGATTTATGAACATAATTTTATAATATATTGATGTATTTATGCATATATTGAACGGTAAAATACCGTTATATTTATTAGGTACTTTATTTCTATAATTATTAGTTCAAATTTTACGCACGGTTAGGTACTTATATGTATATCAAATATCTTATAATAGTTAATGTTAAAAGTACAGTAGATATTATAATAATATCTTCAGTTTTTCTGGGTTAAATTTACGTATACTATTATAATAATTATTTATCATAGGTATGTTTAGATATTATATAATATATATGTTACATACAAAGTCCGAATTTGTACAATTCGTAATTGGTAGGTGAATAACGCTTTTTGTACATTAGTACATTCTGCAGTGTATAAATTTGTTATCCATTATACGTAGATACTTTGTACAAATCACGTTGTACAAGTTTCTAATTGCAATAATAATATATTTAAGATAAAATTACAAGTTTAAATAGTTATTAAAAAGTTGTAGGTATATTTAATTAACATTATCGTAATTCAAATAACTATTAAATACAAAGAAAAAATATCATTAGGTAGTTTAATAGTTTACATAGCACAGGTATATTATTTTAAATACACTAATACAGTACCTATATAATACGAGTTAGTATAGACGTGTAGTATTCGTATTATACAATTGAAATTCAATTAAAATTAAAAAAAAGAAAAGTTTATTATATATACGAGTACGAATATATATAATTATAACAATAATTTATTAATTTGGAAAATTCTATTTAAAAAATGTAAAAGAAAAATATTATTTATTTTTTGACAACTTACTGATTTATGACATCTAGAATTACATAATATTTTTTTTTTTTTTTTTTACAAATTATTATTTGTACATTTTATTTAGCTTAGAAATATTTTCAAAATTCTTGCCCTTCAAATAAAGATTCTTTCCAGTTCATTCTTCGATTATTAATTTATTATTCTACTAACTCCAGCAATAATTCTTGTACAATTTACAAAATGTACAACGTGTTTGATACAAAGTATCTACTTTGTACAAAAATATGTAAACTTCGCTAAATATACAAAAATCGTTGTTCAGATTGCGAATCGTACAAATTTGGGCTTTGTATTTGTAATATATTATATATAATATATTATATATATACAATATATATACCTGTAATCCTGTATATTATATAATAATCAATAATATAGGTACCTATACGAGTATAATTATATTTTGTATTAAAACCTTACTATATTCGTATATAATATTAAATTTATTAAAATACGTGTTATAAAAATATATTAATGTAAAATCTTGTTCAGCCATGCGTAAATTAGATGTAACTAAATATAAATTATAATATTTATAATATTTATTTATGCTATATATTATATAGACATTTTTTTCTACAATCATTTGAGTCGAATCATTACGATCTGAGCCTAATAACTTAGATAAAAAATTAATTTCTTTTGTGATTTTTTTATTTACACATTTTGTTTCTATTTTTATCAAGGAGAAAAAATAGCAATTTGTGAACATAATGCCAAAATATATCGCATGAATAGAGTACAATGGATGATGATGGTCGATATTTCTTTGGTGAAAGGAATCGTTATTTTGTTACACTTTCAATCAAGAAAAACTAAAACTTCTATTAAATACATTTTACATAATACTCGTACGAATATAGGGTATATCGTACGATATACGAAATAACAACATTTTAATAATTTATTATTGTTAGGTATTAGCTAAATAATAACAAAAACAAAAAATGTCTTTTCATTATGCAATTTTGAAATAGTTGGATGGAGAATATTGAATAATATATATTTTATTTTATTTTATTTTGTTTTGTTTTCAAATAATGTATTATACTTATTATATTATTATTATTTAAGATCTACGACAAATAACACATTACAAAACGAAAATAAATTATTATTGAAGCATTGGTATACCAATATGCTTTTCAACTTTCCAATTCCTTTTATGATTTGCATTGTTATGAATTATGATTAAATTTCTTATCAAAAGGTTATCTAATTATCTGATAAAAATAAACTATTTTAATATTTTCTTTATTAATTCAAATAAATAATAAATATTTATTTGTCTAATTCAAAGCATATTGATATATTGATATACCTACATAAAACATCATAATAATAAATAATATTATTTTTATAATTATTATAATTTATAATATATGTACTCGTATAGTAGTATAATAAAGTGATAGTGTTTAAATAGTTTGGGTAAATATTCATTATTCATAATTATTTATTTTTATTATTTATGTATCTATACCTACATTAATTTAATATTAATTTCAATATTCATATTATCTAATATGTAAAATAATTTAAAAAAATAAATAAATTTTTATAAAAAAAATACTAATTAATTAGGTAAATTTTATTTAAAATTATGTATAAATGTATAATAAAAAATTATTATAGCAAATTATCGGGGTCTCATGTAGGGCCGGCTTTAGCTAATTTGGCGCTTTGCGCGAAAAAACATTCAGCGCCTTCTTCAATTTCCATTTTTTTACCATAAGTATAATATAATATATTATACGCGCAGCTCCCCTCTAAAATTGGACCTCCGTACGCTCGCACGGTCGATCGTATCTAAAGCCGGCCCTGGTCTCATATTCTCATTTATAATCTACCCATATTATTCTAAGTAGGTAGTACTACACTATTATAGGTCTATTATGGATTTATAGTAATGTAGTACCTACCTACCGTCTACCTTATATTATTGATATGATATGAAAGAACGGATTTTATTTTATTATATCATAAACCATAATTATATAATAGATTATAATATATTATATAAATAATAAAATATTAATATATATTAATCACTTACATCCAGCGTACAAAGATAATGAGAATATCAATAGGAACACTAATGTGGTTTCAATAATACAACATTTCCATCGGTATCTTTGACTGAATTTTCTAGTGAATTTAAGTTCACTGTCTGTTGTTGAATCATAGGAACTAGTTGCTCCACTTGCAACTGATACCTATAAATTAAATTAATTTATATATGCATTATGCAGGGTGTCCCAGATATATTTTACTCATTGTATATAATATCTTCGCGAAAATTGTGTTTTTTTTTTTTTTTTTTTTTTTTAATTATAATTTATGTTTTAAAACTTAGGTAATGGAATAATATTCCTATACATTACTTTTTTAAATATAATCATTTCATAGAAAAATAAAAATAATAACTTTTTATTTTTAAGTTAAGTGAAGTTTTAAAATAACCAGTTTATAAAATAAAATTGCATAGACATTTTGATGGGACGACCTTTTAATTTAATAAATATGTCGATTTTTAAGAATTTTTTTTTCTTAAAGAAATTACATTTTTAATGTAGTGACGTCATAATTTGTAATAATTAATTACCTACTTCATTATTATGACATACAAAGTAAATTTTAATATAATTATTCATTAATTATTAATTATTATTATTAAATATCTTATCACTTATCATTAATTTTCGATAAATTATTAGCCATTTCGAATTTTCCAAATTACTATCATAGTAACACTTATCATAATATTGATAATAATAATTTTACAATTCACGATATATGACTAATGATTAAATAATTACAAATAATTACATCAGAATTATTATTTCTTTAATAAATTAAATAATTTCCTAAAAATTGGCATCTTCATTAAATTAAGAAAGAGATCGACCCATTAATATTATCATATCTAGGTACTCTATAAATTGGCTATTTCCATATTTCATTAAACTTAATAAAATAAAAAGTTATATTTTTTATTTTCTTACGAGATGTTTGAATTTAAAAAATGTACTATGGTCTATGTTTTAAAATATACTTCTTTTTGGATTTTTATATCTGGTCACCATAATAATTAAAGATAATTAAAGTCCGTCATTGTCATAAGTATAACAAATAATTAAGTAAAAAAAATTATTCAAAAATCTTAATTTTCGCGGGCTATTATAATGAGTATATATAGATTTGGGACACTCCGTATATATATACGTATAATACAGTATAGGTAGAGATTTACCTTATAGTATGGGTATTTATTCATAATTTTTAATGAATATTATATAAAACATATTATTTAGTAAGATAGAACTAATTTTTATAATTTTCATTTTTATTAATAAACTATGTGTAATGTGTATAAAAATAAATATTTAAAATTAATTAATTTATATATATACGAGGTATTATACCTATAAAATAAATTGTTAATGTACATATATTTTATGTATATTCTAAAACGGTTAAAATCAATAACCCTTGGACAATTTAATTAAACTTGGATAAAATATTTCATTTTTTGATTGAAAAAAATCATTATTTTTTTTAACCAAAGCTTAATCTTAAACATTGAATAGTTAAACGATAATTTAACCAACTATTGATAAAATAACCCTTAGATGCATGTACCTATCTAATAGTATATGAAGATGAATCAATTACCATGGTGAAAATATGCTCAATACCTACCATTATAATAATATATATATAATATTATATATATTATCCTATAATTATATGATATCATGTTATTATAATGTAGCCTGGTTTACATGTTTATCTATCCGTGAGATTAGCAAATTTCTCATCATGAATTTTATCGAGGGAATGAGAGATGGAAATATTATTAAGTTATGTATAATTTTCAACCGTGAAATAGCCAGTATAGGTAAAATACATAAATATAGTGTTCATAAATGATATGACAACAGTCATTGATAGGCATGTACAATATACATTATTAAAATAAAGTATAATAGATATAAAAATAATTGTAATTTGTATGTGAATGTTGTGGAATTGATCAACTAAAACATACTCTAGCTATGCCTATAGACTATAGTAGGTACAATATTATAACAATACTATATTTTTGTGTTTAATTGTCCTTCAATTGTTTGACAAGGTTAATTTTAATATATTATTATATTTATATTATATTATTAAATTCGTTACGTAAAGTGGTTCATTCACATTATTTTATATCTTCAAGCTTTATAACTGCAGCGGTCAACCACTAATTGTTTCTCGCTCAATTTTTCATGCGTTTTTTAGTGAAACTTTGTTTTTAACAAAATTAATATTCATTGTTTTATAATGTATTTACAGAAACCCCATGGTAAAAAATCATGTGAATTTATTAACAACAAAATGAATAAGGAAGCAAACGTAATAAAATTGAAAATGTTTTCACAAAAAGTGTAAAAATTCTCATGAACGTATATAAACATAAATAATACCTATATGTTGAATAGTAATATATTTAATTTTGAAAAGCGAAATTAGAGAACTAAAATGGTTTCCCATTATATCACTTTATAAAAAACTCATTAAAACATCTTAATTAATATCATCATGTTTATTCACTTGTTTATTTTAAACAATAAACACTATATTTAGCATATAAGTATTACCTATGTGAAATTTGTATTACCTACACATTCTTATTCAAAATTTACAAATTTATGCTCATAATTTTAAATATATTTAATATTATTTTCTACAAATATTCATTTTTCAATTCATAAATTATTTTTATATTAAGACTGAGAATTATTATTATAATATATCAAAATATCAGTATGATCAAATGAAATTTGTTTTATTTAAATAAATATAGGACCGGAATAAGGGGGCAGAGGGGGTTAGTCTCCAGGGCTCACGCTGTTATGGGAACCCCCATATATACAAAAATTAAGAATTAAAAATATTATTGTCACAAAACTATAAGTTAATAATAAAAAAAAATTATATCATAAAATATTAAGTAAATAATTAAGTATGTTTATGTTGTGTACAACACAAATTGGGCAAGTGAAGTTAATTATATGAATTATGATGTTAAAATATTTATGCTTTATTGGGGCCCGTTATATTGTATATATCCGGGCCTGTATAAATGTATTATTATTATACATGTATTTCTTTGTATAATTTCTTTTTTATTTTGTAAGCAAACATACTTTAATTTAAATTATAGTTTTTATAGACATTAATTATTATACTTATATACCTGTAAGTCATAAATGTATTTATTATACTCTTTACATGATGATAAATTGATAATTATTATAATTATATAATATAATATATTATATTATAAATTTATAATATTTTTTTCTTTTTTCTTTCTGTATATGTCTTGTAATTATTATATCTCTTTGAATTGCCGATTGGCGTTAAATAAATAAATAAATAAATAAATAATATATACATTCTACCTGGCTATTTATATAATCTTTATACTTTTCAGATCATTATATCATTATGATAACAAAAATGTCTTTAATATTATTCTTTAAGTATCTTAAATTCATAATTACCCATGTATACTTATATAATATGTATTTTAATTCATTTTTCTTCCACCCTTGATTATACAGACATTTTTATAATAGCCCAACACTACGTTACGGTATTATATAGTTAGTGAACAATAACGAAAGTTATTATAGTTATAACGTCAATTTTCAATTATAGATACGATATAGGTACATTTCAGAACAAAATTAATACGAGCGCATCTCAGATGTATAGCAATCGCCAATCCGTAATGTACACGATTTTCATACTTATATATTATTATTTATACAAAGACAAACTATACGAAGCCGAACCGGAATTATCGTAAATGCCTACAAGCCTACCTATATAGCATAGTTGACCTAGTTACGCGTCATATTATAATGTATATATATATATATATTTATGGTAGACTACAGTCTATAACTACGAATATAATAATATATAGGTAGGTACTACAAACGCGGTAATAATGTCTGTGTTACAAAAAAACACTCTGCACAAATGACATAAAAAAAAACTACTTAACGATTCTCGTCTCGTATATATTATATAGACACGATAAATCGGACGGCGGCAGCCGGTCACTGTGTCCGTCCAGAAATAACGGACGTATATAAGTTGTCCGCACATAAACAGAATGTCTCATCAATTTTGTCCACTCTAACAGTATATAGTGTCCCACCTCCCACCCACAATAACATTATTTAAATTCATATACATATGTAATATATACATACGTATTTTTGACTTTTAGAATATTCATGATAAATAATATAATATAGGAATATTTTATTATATTAATAATTAGTATGGACAAATTTTTTTATTCCATATTTTCCAAAAATGAAAAACTTGTAATTTTAAATTTAGATAAACAAAAAGATAAAATATTATAATGATATAATAATATAAATAATATTGCTTTATGTCTACTATTATATCTATACATATACTAATTAATAGTAATAACTATTATTTATACCTTCTATAGGTAGGTAATAATCTGTATACAGTATATAATAGGTAGATAATACTTGAAAATATTAACAATTTAAAAAAAAAAAAACAAAGAAGAGCTGATACTGATGTGGATGAATCACAGGTCTAATAATGTCAAAAGAGGACAAAATTGCCAATTGCATCAAACAATATATTATAGTTAAGTAAATAAAAACTGAGTCTTTGATCACTGATGCTGGTAAGGGTAACTTTGTTATCGAAATACGTATTTGCTTAAATAAAAGTAAATTTTTTGTGGATTTGGGTTTTTATTTATTTAAATATATTATCCACAAGTTAATACTTCAACAATGAATAATATATTATAGATGAAATTGAGAATTTTGGAAAAATTTTAGTTCAAAAATTTTATCACATATATATAATAATATCTATTCGAACATCCAATAAAATTTTCAAGTCTCTTGTTCAAAATTGTCTGAGTTATCGTGAAATATTGAAATCAATGTCGTCAAAATTTTAGTTTTTGTGAAAAATGCCTTTTTTCCACCGTTTTTTAGTAGTTTTTCTTACCCCATAAGCCCAATTTAGAGAAATTCGAAAAATGACCTAAATAAAGTAGGTACCAACTACATCCACTTTCTAACCGGAAAGATATGTTATTCGTGAATATCGGAGTATTATTTCGGGTCGAAAAAGTATCTACATACATAAAAAAAATACATACCTATTATTGTAAAATCAATTAATTTTTTTTTCAGATTTATTATCTAAGGCCTAAGGGTTATTAGTTTATTACCATATACAAAAATCTATAATACTGACACAGGCAACGAAGAATTTTTTTTAGTTTTGCATTTTTCTAATAATTAGAAATAAAATAATTTATTATTTTATGTGATTATTAATAATTATTATTTTATTTAAATAATAAATTATAATATTTTAGAAATACGAATGCATTGTGCGTACAGTCACAATACGATGTTAATAATTTATTAATATATTATTACTTTTTATTTTTTCCTTCCTTTATTTTTTCGTGTAAGTAGTTATTGACAGAAATTGATGAAATATAATTTTATAATATAATATTTTTTATGTACACAATAATAACTGCACCAAACAAGTTTCTCTTGCTTTCACATAGATCGCCAACAAAATGGGTATATAAAATAATACATAGATATATAAAAAAATATAAATATGTATTTATGTCTAATATTTTTATTCTTTACGTACAAATAATGAGATTGCCGTGTGAAATAGTATTAATTTTCGGTATTAAAATGCAATTTTAAATATATGTAGTCACAATTACAAACTATTGTTAAAACGTCTCAATATGCATCAATTTTTATTTTAACATCAGTTTTTAGTATTTACTATTTTTTTTTTACTTAAAATTAGAACAGTAGTTTTATATGTTCGACAAATTAGTGAACGTGTTTATTTTTATTATACACGTGTGAAAATTTAAAATTTGTTTATTAAATTTTAAAATACTATATACGTGTTTGTGTTTGTATATAGTTAGAAATAAAATATATTTTTAATAATGTTTCAAATAAAATCATAAATATAGTTATTTAATTGTAAAGAAAGATAGGTACATACTTATTATTTTTATTATTAAACTATTTGAGACTATATACGAATTTTTAAATATATATGTAGCATGTAGGTATATAAAATACAAGTGTACTGACTACTGGAATTTATAATTATTACTTAAATTACTTATAATAATATCTCTAAATTATAATGTAAGTAAGTAGGTACTAAATATTTAAATTATTACGAGTATATATAGGTATAAAGTATAATAATAATATTAAGTTTTATTTTATCATCTTATGTAGGTATTTTAAGTTTTAATTTTGTTTTAAACCCTTTTAAAATTAAAACTTTAAATTGTAATATAAATTTTATACATAGCTAGGATATATGATGATTTCAATGTGTTATTAATTTATTATTGATAATATTTATATATTATAATACTAATAAGTCGATAGTGTATGTGACATGTGTACCAAACCAACTATAATACTGTAACTTAAATTTTATATTTCAATGTGAAAGACTAAAAAAGTAAATGCAAATTTATTTTAAATAAATTTAATATATTACATTACGAGTATATACGTACATTATAATTTATGTATAATGTATATATTATATTAGGTATATTTATTAATATTAAAATAATAATTGATATTTTATTACCTATTTATGAAAAGTGGCATTGAATATGTTAAATTATTTTATAAAGTACATTTTGTTGCCTTATATCTAAAATCAAATTAACATATCTAAATATTATATGAGGTTAGGTTAGTATTACCTAATTAAAGACAACTTTTATTTAGATTCTCAAAAATACTTATTATTTATATTCAAATATTTAAATTTTTAATGTTTGATATAGATAAAAAATAAAATTAAATATTTATTATTAGTTATAGTATCATTGATTATAAAAAATATAGTACCTATTTATAATTAATGATAGTATGAATGTAATATTTTGAAGTTTATTCAAGCATTTTATCTATTTATTAAATTTTAATTGTTTTCTGGTTGAAATTATAAATTGAAGTTTTCTCGTCAATTCATCATCAATCATCATAAATTAATTATGAATTTAAATATCTATAAGCTATAACTGGAATAATCATTATAATGTATATTATATAAACCTAAATTATGTTTATATACGTACCTAACCTAATATAAAGGTTTTTTTTTTTTTATCTAAAACTGTTTTATTCTATATATTGTAATATAATAATTGATTAATAAAACTTATATATATATATATATATAAATATTATTTATATTTTATACTGAAGTCAAAATTTTATTTCGTTAATATTCGATTAAATAACAAAAAATTATTAAAGTAAATCTTAATTCATTAATAATTATGAAAACATTATTCCGATGTTCATTGTAAATAATGCAGATAACGTCACTATGATACAGACATAAGGAGTATCTACTTATCTATAGTATTTACATTTATTATTTTATTATCTACAGTAAATTATTAATTATACATATATTAATATATTATATTATGTTACCTATGTAAAATAAATTGTAGGACAGAAAAATACAAAAACTAAATATGAAAGCATTTTTCTTTCTAAACTGGGAAATTAGTATTTTATTTGAATTAATTACATATCAATATATCATGAATCATGAATAATGAATAAACCTATAATATTCACACTCGAATACTTGACAAGATCTTATAAAGTGACCTATAATTATTATAAATGACTAATCATTCATTATTAAGAAGTGAAATATTTTCTATTATTTGGTTCTATTTAATAAAATAAATTATTTTTTTATTCTAAATAGGTAATTGAAAATTTAAATATATTTATGAACCAACATTTTCATATAATACCTACGTTTTATAAAATAAAAAACCTACCAACAAATAATGGTAACTGATTCGCATTAACTATTTTTTTATATTGTAAAAATCTTAAAAACTTAAAAGCTACTCCGCTAATAAGGGTCCGTAAAAAAAGTGTTTCCGGACCGCGGTCCCACAGTTGGTGACCCCGATATAGGTGATAAAGATAGTAAGTAAGATAGTAAGAAAGTACCTATTACAGGTAAATAAATAGGTATTTACGATATATATATACGATATATAATATTTATATGATATATACGTTAATATAAATTTAATTGGTAGGTCGTAGGTATCAATTTAACATTTACAATAATTATGAAATAGGTAATCTTATATTATGAATTACTCACTTTAGTATCCCAGTGATTTTTTCTCGTCATATTATTATCGCTGTTTTTTACATTTTTTTTTTTTTTTATAGTAAATTATTTTATTTATATCATTCCACTTAAAGATTATAAGGTATAATGTATACAAGATAGATATAATATATGTACCGATCACCTATAATTTAAATTCGTTTCAAAATTGGATAATATATGCTTTACAGATTGAATAAATTCAATAATAATAAAATTTATATTATATAGGTATATATAATTCGATTTATAATTTATTAAGCGAAAATAAATGTGATATAAAATTAACGTAAATAATTCGAACAGATTATATTATTATTCTTTGAAACGTCTTCACGAATAGACTGTTTGCACATGTACTAAATCTGCCGATAGTTGTAGTGTAGTTGTATCCGTTTAATATAGAATGGACGGGAAGTCGGCGGAATGATCACTTTCTCCGACATTTCACCCGTTCCAGTTTTATTTTTCCTGCAGTTTATTGCTATAATATTATTTATAAGGATACGTTTTTTTAGAAATCCATTAGTTTAAATGGTCAAACGCCTAGATTACAAGTAGCATACCTACACCTTTATTTCGTTATGATTTCACAAAATGAAAATACAATACACAATTATTTATAATACAATTAAAAAAGTATTAATAGTACCTAAACAAGACATGCCACTGTAACTGTTATAAATTAATTAAAACATACTTGTATAATATACATTTAAAATTGTAAATTATAACTAAACTGTATTTACATTATAATGCAGCGGCGGCGTGGTGACGGTATATTTTTGACGCCCGGGCGTCATGATATTTTTGGTAGGGTGGGTGTCTTAATCTTTGATAAATTATAGGTATATAATTACATAGGTATTTTATTGTATTATAAAATTTGAACTTATTATTTAATTATTATTATCAAGTACCTAATAGTATTTAATAGACGATTTAAATTGATTATTTCAATGTTAGTTAAATTTTTAGCCCTTTAAAATTAAATTAAGAACGATAGGTATTTAAGTGAAAAGGGTCACTAAAAAAAATTATATTGTGCATCACGTCTTATAAATGTTCACCACGCCACTGTTATTATGTACAGTGAGATACCAGATATTTGATTTCCATATCATTTTGTAGCTATTAACAATTTAACATTTTGATTTTATACCTAACGGAAATTTATGGTTAATTGACAATTATTTAGATTCAAATCAATTCAAATTTATAATATAGATTATGGATACCTATATATTTGCTCTGCAAATCAGCATAATTCGTATTACCTACCTACTATATATAATACTTTTTACTAATATACTTTATATAATGTATATACGAGTAAATAACAACAGTACGGTAAATCTCGATAAGTCAAAATTTCAATATAACTTTTTTAATTAGGTATTAACAAAATTACTTCTTAAAAGATTCCCATCTAGTTTCTGAAAGCGGTTTCAATGTTAACAAAGTGCAATGCTTTTTGAAAATATTCTAACGATTTGTAGATGAAGCAAATAAACAATAGGTATATCCTATTATCCATTGAATTGTACCAAAGAATCCAACTGCTTTCGTCGAACTTTTGCGATGTCTCTTAACAACAGATTTAAATTATGCGATGCACATGGGGTAAAAAAAGCTCTAGGATTTTTGCTAAAATTCTTGCTTGGACTCCTTGATACTGTCTTTTCATGTTTGAACCATTGTCGTATCCTTGTTCCCTACAATTTTGTAAGTCAGATCTAATCCAGTTGTAGATTGAATATTAATAAATCCAATAAAATATTCATTAATAATAGGCTTCTCAAAAATATTTGTACATCTCATATCGACAATACGAATATGAATTAATGATTAATAATAATTTAAAACATTATATAGGTAATTATAATATATAATTTTTAAATATTATAAGAGCGCGGGGTCCTAGTCAAGAGCCTCACTTTCCCAACCCTGGTAGTTATGTATTTTGTATAGGTATTTTTTAACCAGAAATAATGCTCAGATTTTCATGAATAGCATACGATTCTGATAAAAAAGTAAGAAATGTAGTTGGTACTATATTTAAGTCATTTTTCAAAAGTGAACTTGAAAAATTACCAAAAATTATTAAAATTTAGTAATACTGAAATTCTCGATTTCGTTAAATATATTTTACTATACCGAAGTTAGCCACTCAGGTATTATTAAGTTAAGAGATTCAACAATTTTATTGGACATCATAAAAGTATTTTATACAAGTGTTAAAATTTTGGAACACGTACAATAGTAATAAAAGTAACAATACTTTTCGTAAAAATATCGAACTTTGAAAATTTCCTTAAATTCTCATTTTTACCTCAATGTTTAATAAAATTATCAATTTTCAGTTTAATCAGAAAATTTTATAGGAACTTAACTACATATTGCTCAGTTCCAAAATATTTTAAAAATCACAATTTTCATTTTTCTTTATAGCCATTTAAAATTTAAATTTTAGGTGTAATAAAAAATCTAAGAATTCATAAACTTATTAATTCTCAATATTTATTCAATGACGTTTAATAAAATTGGAAATTTTTGGTTTGAAAATTTTATTGAAGCTTTACCATATTATATTACATAACTTGTTTAGTACACAAATATAGTAAAAATTGTAATTATAATTTTACTTTTATAGATACCTATTTAAAATATAAAATTAGAAGAAAAGAGCTGATACTGGTGTGGGTTGAAATAGATGTGGAGAGAATAGTGTTGTATTTTGATTAGAATTTAAATGTAGTAATAAATTGTCACATTCAAAAAATAGATTTTGAGCAAACTTTAGCCAGATATTAAAATATTTTACGATAACTTAGAAAATATTGAACTAGACTTGAAAATTTTATGAAGTGTTTTTATAGATACCTATATGACCATAACGACGAAAAATAACTGTACTATTGTCATAATAATAAATTATTACATATTTTTATCGAACAAAATCGTGGTCTTCTGTAAACACGTTTATGAAGAGACCGCATGAGTTGGTCATTTATACCTAAACGAAATCGTTACAAAACGATTATTCCGTTTTAGTCGGCACTTGTTAAATTTAGTTTGTCACAAAACGTTTAGTCTACTAAATTAGACGTTTTATACTTAGAAAAAGTCTTTTTCAAAAAGACGTATACTAAAATATGTATCATTTATATTATTATTGGTAATATTATTGGGCGCAATTTACTATACATAAATTTTACCTGAAAATATGCTGGGCGCAATTTACTACACAAAAATTTAACCCTTAAATATGCTTGGCGTAATTTACTACACAAAAATTTAACCCTTTAATGTGTTGGGCGCAATTTACAACTTTTTCCCTTTTTCGGGCGCAATTTACAATATAGGCCTCCGGGCGAATGGTGGCGCCTCCTGGATAGCTAATTTGAACTAATTAATATTACATAAAAAAGAAAGAAATATTCGATCATAAGTTTTATAATATTAATGAAATAAAAGACTAAAATTAATTTAAAAAGAAATTGATTTATTTACCGAGTTCTCACTAGTGACTAGTAACTTTTTTTTATAGTTACTTATGCTAGTTAGTAGTTTCAATAGATATTGTAAATTTGTTAACATATATACCTACCTACATAAATAAATATACATATAATAAATGGTGAATATTGCTAGATATGTATTTTTTTTTTTTTTTTTTTTTTTTGCAATTATATATTTGTACTATTTAACTATAGGTATTGTATTATTATTTAATAAAAACGTACCTATACTAAATATTAAAAATTTCAATATTACAATAACGTTTAATAAAATTGACCAAAAATATTGCATATTTTTGAAAATTTTATAGAAAATAAAACCAATACTTCCCAATAATTTTTTTTTTTACGGAATATTAAGGAAAGTCTTGAAAATGAAAATAATGATTGTGTTATTGTTCATAATACATTTGACCATAACTATTATAATGATGAATCAGAATAACATACATATACATTATATTTATTATTTACGTTTTCAATAATTTAAGTTATTCTTAAGATTAAAACATTACTACTCGTATATATAGATTAAATACTTATTATTACATAAAACAAATAC
This sequence comes from Tetraneura akinire, assembly GCA_021307375.1. Lineage (NCBI taxonomy): Eukaryota > Metazoa > Arthropoda > Insecta > Hemiptera > Aphididae > Tetraneura > Tetraneura akinire. The sequence continues at coordinate 6,143,714 of JAIUCT010000019.1, read as the reverse complement.
ATTATTTATATTTACTACACCTTTTTAAAATTTTAAATTACCATACCTTAAACCTTAAACCTTAATCCACTAATTAAATAAATTATCTCACAATCTTTATTCTATGTCACTTTCTAGCTAAGAGCTGCGAAATGCACGCGCACTCTTATCAGTTATCACATTCTCTCAGCCAAACGCCGTCCTGTAGTGAGACCTCGTGTGACCAGTGTGACGCTCGTAAAAAATAGACCCGCAATTTTTACTGATAAGAGGTCGAGTGGAACCACGATTTAAGATATCTTAAATCGTGAGTGGAACCACCTTATCTTCTCTACATCGTGACAATGTCCTTACTACCACAGAATATATTATTGTTTACTGCGATGTGATGTTTTATGTATTGAACTTGAACTATTGAATAAAGTATTTAGTATTTACTACTAATATGTAAATTTGTTTAAACATTAAATTAATATACTATAAAATATTAATTACACTAATATATTAATAAATCATGACGAGTTTTATTCCGTGTGTAAAGTGGGTAAAACAAGGAGTGTCTTCACACCAAAACACAATTAAATTGTCTCAACAAGAATTACAAGAGCTGATAGAAACCAAAAATCAAGAGAACCCAAACAAAAGTGTTAGAAAAGGCTATGGTTTAGAAAACTATGACGAGGAGGAAATGGATATGTCAGGAGCCATGTCTATTAGTAATTTAGCTGAGTACAATAATGATATTAACGATTCTGACACTGACAGTGATAAACTTGATGAAATCCTTAAACCTGATGATAATCTAGTGTTGGTTGGTAATGTAAAGAAAAATGAATGTTCATTAGAAATTTATGTTTATAATGGAAAGGACAATGACTTTTATATTCATCATGATATAATTTTGAAACATCCACCACTATGTTTAGAATGGTTCGGATCTATGGGAAATATGTGTGCTTTAGGATCCATGTCTGCAATGATTGATGTATGGGACTTAGATTTAATCGGATGTGTAGAGCCTACTTATAGGTAATTATAATATATAATTTAAAAGGTTAAAGTTTATTACTATTATTTTAAATAATTAAATAATAATATTTTTAGATTAGGTAGAAAAAAGAAAAAAGAACCAGAACGAAATTATGGTCATACTGATGCCATTTTAGATTTATCGTGGAACGAACACTTACCTCATATACTTGCCAGTGGCTCAGTAGATGAAACTACTTTACTTTGGGATTTAGAAGTAAGTGAGCCACATACCAGAATGCAAAATTTTGGTGACCATGTTCAGTCATTAAAATGGCATCCGTTTGAATCACAAACACTTGCTGTTGGTTCTTCAGATTTTTATGTTTATGATTGTCGAACATATGATACATATAAAAATTGGCGTGTCAAAGGCAAGGTAGAAAAAGTAAACTGGGATCCATCAAATGGATTTGTATGCTATGTTGGTACTGACAGAGGTCAACTCATTTGTTATGACTGTCGAAATAATAAACCATTGTGGAAACATAAGTGTCATGAAAATGAAATAACTGGAATCTATGTTTGGAACAAATATATTGTTAGTTCTTCAACAGATGAAACATTGAAAGTATGGGATAAGCAAAAAAAACATTTAATTAAAATAAGAGAATTTTCTGGCCCGTTACATAGTTTAGATGGATGTATAGACCATCCATTTTTAATAGCTGTGGGGGGAAGCGGTACATCTAAATTTCAACTATTTAATATTAATGATTTTAGTTTGAAAACATGTTAATTTTAAAATTTTAATAAATAATTATTAAATACATCTTGCATTTTATATTATTTGTTTTATAAATATAAATATTTGTATAATAATACACTAAAAGAAAAGAAAACAATTTTATTTTAAATAAAATCAAACATGACAAATATTATCTGAAGTGCTTACATTTTTTGGAAGTTCTTTCGATATGCAATCATACTATATTTTACATTATAATTGGATTTTATAAAAACATGTTTCTTATTTATGAGTTCAATATAGTAAATAAAAATTTACATTAAAAAAATGTATAAATATGAATGAAATGAATCAATTAGAAAACTAAACTGACACTAAACATTTTGTATCAGATATAAAATTCAAAAGAAAAAAAATTAAATAATAGTAAACCTATTTTTTTCAATTTGAACCATTAAAATATTATATATTTTATAATATAAATTAAAGCATTTTGTTAAACTATTGTAGGTACATAATAACATTAATCTTAATTATAATTGTACATTGAATGTTAAAATGTAATAAATATACAAAAAAATGTAATCATGTATTCATTTAATTAACAATAAAAATAATATAGGCATAGAAATTATAATGAGGAGTATAATCAAAGTGACTAATTATTCTTACGACCATAAAGAAATGGATAAATTTACCTTCATAAAAATTGTGTGACTAACAATGTTAGCTGATAAGTTCTAACTATGTATGCATAATTATATCAAGGTGATGATGAAACAACTAAAAATAAATGCATCAACCATTTGTTGAGTTAAATTTTACTTGATTGTTAAATAAAAATAAAAAAATAATTCTTTCTAGAATTCTTAATTTTCATTTTTTATTAATAAATGTTAAATTTCATTATCATTATATTATAAAAATATTCATAAATGGTCAATTTTATTTAAAATATTTAAATTATGATGCATAATATAGTTGTTAGTATTATACTATTATAATAACAAATAAGAAACGTATGTGGAATATTTATTTATCAGTTATCAGCCTAAGATATTGGACACAACATTGTAACTATCCATTTCTATATGATTTAAATGTAATGTATAAAACATATTTTATGCATTAAATAAACATTAAAAATAAACAAACATAATAAGGAATGATATAATTTGTATAGAGGTATCGTATATGTATAATATAAAATATGAATTGAAAATTAAAAATTAAAATCCAAGAGTAGTGGAGAAGTTGCTGTTTGATTTTGATTTTGATTTTCAGAATCTGTTTCATCTGTATCTAAGCATAACTGTGACAATTCCGATAAAGCTGAAATAGTCTCTTCATTTTTCAGCAGTGGTGGTAAATCTCTGTAAACTCTTGGATTGTTAATTTGATGGCTTATTATATCCTAGAGTAAGAAAAAAAAATAACTATAAAATATATACTTGTATATTTAAAAGAAATAATCAAAAAATATTTTAATACTTTTTTTGTGTATCTTCATGCAATATTATTTATTAAAATTTAACATAATAAATAATCAAATATAATTAAAATTAAAATAGAATTATAATTACAATAAAAATTTTGTGTTACGTATTTCATACTAACAGAGAAAACTAATTATTACAAAACAAAGTTATAGTATATTAAAAAAATATCTATAAAGTAATATAATATATATTTAGTTTTACATTTAAAATTTTGAAACCAAAATTTTACAAAAAAAAATTTAAAATATAATATTTAATTAATAAAATTTAAAAAGCATATTCTACCAATATATTAATATATTTTATTAAATTTTTGGGATAGCCATACATAAAATGTGTATATACAATTAAAACGGACAATAATGTATATTTAAAATTATGTGATATATAAATAAATTATTAGTAAAAAATTTTCTTACATCATTTTGATAAATTTCTTTAATGGGTGGCTGAACAGATTCATATTGAAATGCAGTACGAGTTAAATCCATTTCAATGGGAAAAAGTGGTGGTTCACTATCATCATTTCCTCCTAGCATCATTTTACTTATTTCACGATTATAACCAGCCATTTGTGAAGCAATGGCATGCAATTGACCAACTACATCGTGAACATGTTTATTTTCTAATAATTCAATTTTGGTCAAAACATCTTCTCTAAGAGAAGCAAATCGTTTTCTTGCTAATTGGCGACATCTTAATACGAGCCTATACAAAAAATATTTCAAGACATTAAAATATTACATAAATATAGTTTTAAAATAATAACAAAGTTGAATCTATGAAACATTTTAAATTTATAATTATCTATAATCTATTATATTAACACTTTGACAAGTAAATTATTTTTCAATGTGATACATCCAGAGTAGGTTAATTTTAATTTTAATATTTTGTTATAGTAATGATGGAAATTTATGTCAGAAATATTTTATCTAAAAATTAAATTAATAAATTAATAAAATTATAAATTTTAGTATCTAATAAAATCGAGAGAAAGCACTAATATATTTTGTTATAAGTATATTATTGATAAAAATATTATTCTAAACACATAGATTAATGAAAATTTCCATCATAACTCATCAAAGGTCAGGGCTGTAGCACAGATTCTGCTGTAGCGAGAGGGGTCGGGAAGTTTTTATGCTGGGGCCCGGAAAAAATATTTTGTTTAAGTTTAAATTATTACAAGTGTTATCTAAGAATTCTAATCAAATTTCATATATTACATCCATAACTTATAAATTATAATACATTTTCATAGTGAACAATAAATTTAATCAATAATAACATTATTTCTCGTTATCTACACATAATCATCTCGTAATCGCCTGCTTGGGTCTGAAAAAAACTTAAATTATATACAATGAAAAAGATAATAATTTGTTTATAGTATATAGCTGTACATCTGTGATTTATATTGATATAAGATCAATATAAATATATATATTATTAATTATTATATTATATTTGTATTTCACATTAAAATTGATATTTGACATAATGTAATAAATTGATGTTGCATACTCCAATATGTCGTGACAAATAAGACATATCTACAACCTCACGGCTACACATAGTTTGTTTTTAAATGAAATTATAATTTATTAAATTAATTTAAACATAAATCTTAAAAATAAATATTGGGGAAATTCTTTTAAAACCACTTTTATTATTGAATAAAATTTATAATATCAAAGTTGAATCACTTTTTCTAAATTTATGTATTGTTCTTCGAATATTCTGTACAATTCCAATATCAGTAGCTGAAGCTGAACGGGTTTTCAGTAGATTAAAAGAAATAAAAAATATACACTGTTCAATAATGAGTCAACAAAGACTGTGGTTTGGGAGCACTAGCGATAGAATCAAAATTGGCTCAGCAATTAAACTTTGATAATATAATAAAGAATTTGTAGCATAAAAAGCAAGAAAATGTAATTTTTAAGAAAAAAAGTATTTTATATTATGTAATTTATCAATATTTAAATTTTTAATGTAGTAATGGAATGGAATATCCTACCTATTTTTAGTTTTTTTTTCTAACATTTTTATTCATATTTTTTTTTTATAAAATTAGTATACAAATTCACTAATATGAAATAAAATATAATTTTAATATTGCTAATTATATTTAATGTATATTTATTTTGACTTTTGTAATCAAAGAAAAAAATTGTTCCGGGGCCCAAATTTCCTCTCTACGGTCCTGTCAAAGGTTTAATAATTCTTATATGTTGAATACCTGTATTCATAATTTCCTGTTTCAATACGATATAATGGTTCATCTGCAGAACAATATGTTATTTCTTCATCATCTAATTCTTTCACTTTTAAACAGTATGATAAGTATTCAAATTTTACATCAGCATACTTGCGTATTGTTTGTTTGGTATCTGGAATAGCTTTATTCAAATATGTTCCAAATGATCTAGAAATCTTATGACAAAAATATAGTTATATTATATTTACCATAAAACAATAATAATACAATCTTTATATTTACTGGTTTTAAAGCTTTGACTAGCATTAAGCCTTGCCGTTCCATTTGTCTATGATATTCAGCAAAACGTACTAAAGCTTGACTAGCTCTAGGTTGTGGTTCTCTAGCACCTATTTCTGCAAACATGTCTCCAAATTCTATAGATAATACACATAAACAAATAATTAATATATAATATATAGATATATATTTGGATAGCAACGTATTCAACATTAATTAAATTATAAGTTGAATAATATGCATTACTATTCATAATACCTTTAAAACATTGGGTCAGACCATAAAACGCCCGAAGTACACGTTCGGTATGATCTACTAAATGACGGTAAGATTGTTCCATATCATCTAACTGTTGTAAACGTTTCACAAGACTGTCATTAACGAGTATAGCACGTGACATACCCAAAGAGTCAGCAGTAGTTGCAGACATACGTTCAACTAATCTATGTTTAACTTTTTTCAGTATAATATCCAATGTTTTGCCTTGGCGGGCATCAGCATGCAATTTATTGTATTTTAAAATTACACGATCCTAATAGATAAACAAATAAATACAAATATCTAATAATATAACATTGCACATTAAAGTAATTGAAATAATATTTATGTGAAAATAAAAAAATAAAAATATTTCTTTATAAACTTACAACACTCGATTGGATCATTTTTGCTACTTGTAATTTTGTGCGTCCACGTACACATTCATTATTTATAGCTAAAAGCTCATCACCACTTTCTAATGTACCATCTAATGAAGCTGGTGAATTATCTGAGACCTAATATGTGTTATATATTAATAATTAATCTTAACTTTTCAATAATTTAGCAAATCAGTAATCTTTAAATTGTTTTACCTGTATAACATAGATACATGGACAGTGAGGTGGTCCTCCACCTATCGTTATTCCTATAAGATTAGTAGTCTGATCTTTATTAATCGTAACAATCCCTGAAGTTACCTTCATACCCCTAAACAAAGTACATTTAATTAAAAATAAATAATAATTAAGTAATTATTTTAACTTACATTTTATCTTCATCAAAACACATATCACCATATTCATAGTCATACATTATGAAGATATTCCAATTATATTATTTGAATTTTAGGCAATAATTAGAGAATCAATATTTTTTTTTATTTTTCTAACATATTTTTATATGTATCAATCTCATAATTCTTCATTATATTAATATGGTTAAATTTGAATAACAATTTTAAATATGAATTACAGAGGCTGTGGGATAAAGACAACAATCATATTTAATAATAATTAATACTTTTAAATATTAATTAAAATTAACATGGATTAATTATTGATATACCTTAATTAAAATAATATTTTCAAAACCTATTCCAAACTACAGATCACACGTAACCATAACATCATACGTTCAAACCATAAACAATTAATAATGTATTAATACTTAATATCTGATGTCTATGAATATGAATAAATGTGTCAAACTGAAAAGTGTAGAAGTAAATGGACTATATTATATTAAATTTAATCTAATCTAGTAATCTGTGATATAAGTATATAATCTTTATTTTTCTACTTCAGTTCCATAGAATAAGAATACTATATGATATATTGATATCCCATGAACTAAGATATAGTTAAAAAAAAGATAGTTCATAATGGTATCTAAATTTATTCATGTTCTTATCAATGGTTATTCTTATTAGTTTATTACCATGGTAATAAGAATAACTAATAATGTAATTCCGTAGTCTACAATCGCAGCCTCAAAAAAAATATTTTGTGGCTCACAAAAATATTTTAAATTTGTATACTTATTAATCCTATTATGATTTATGAAATATAGGTGATGGTTCAGTGGGGTACGGTACACCATATATAGGCTATAATGAAAATGAAATCTATTAATCTATCATTATTTCTCACTGTAATCCAAGTTCAATCATAATTAAATTATTCGTAATTCCAATATGTACAAATACGGTAAATTATTACATGAATATTGTACAAAAAATATCTGTCTAAATAAATCACCTCTACGAGGATCAACGAAACAAAACTATATAGATTTGGGTGTTCTTCCGATTAAGTATCTTTACAAAAAAGTAGCAATAATATTCATCTTTAAAAGTTTTATTAAAGGCGAAGAAAGGAAATGTTATGATGGTAAAAGCATTGATTAAATATATTGTATATTTAATCAATGGTAAATGGGAATGTAGACTATTTATAATACTCCAGTAAAATACGCCTTTGGGCAATCTTTTGTTAATTATTTAGGACCCGTTTATTTCAACATCAACGCTATGTCATAATTATACAAAAAAAAAAGTCTAGGTACTGTTCCAATGGTTGTTTTCCCAACTAATATAATTTATTTTTAATATAATTATTTACAGATTATATAATTTACGTTTGTTTTAGATTCCGAGCGAAGCGAAGAATGTATTGGTTTCACAATGATGTGTCTTTTTTTTCTTCTTTTTATGTCTGAAAACACTTACTATAAGCTATAACCCGAAGGCCGAAATCATCCTCCGATTTTCATGAACAGCATATGTTTCCGGTTGGAAAGTGGATGTAATAGGTACAATAATATTTGAATAGGTATTCAAAATTGACCCTATGCGGTAGAAAAATCGATGAATAAACGGCATTTTTTCACGAAAACTGAAATTTCGACAAATTCCATTTCAATATTTGATACATCGGGCAATTTTGATGTTAGAGACTTGAAAATTTTATAGGGTGTTCATTTATGTACTACAAGTGTACCTATATGGTTCCTATATGTGTTATAAAACTTTGCGTTTTAAATATTTCATAAAAAATGTCAAAATGTTAATCAATTCCTACATTATCTGACGGAACTTCTCTCAGAATCGTTTTTCGAATGCAATGGTTTATCATTGCATTCAAATTCTAATTATATAAAATTAAACGCTATGATTGGCAGTTTGTACACCTGACACCTGTATCCCTGTGGCAGGATTATCAGATCGTCTTTTTTTTTTTAATAATAAGATATTATATATAAATAAATAAAATACATTTTAATATGAAATTAATTTATTAGTATTTTTACAATTAAATAAAAATCGTATATATAAGAATTCACAATTAATTGGAACTGAGTTAAGTAACATACTAACATGTATTTAAGCTTCAATGAAATTTTAAAAAAAATTTGTCAATTTTATTTAACATTATTGTAAAATATTGTAATATAATAAGTAAAATCTATATGAAAACTTTAAATATTGCTTTTACTGAAATTTCAACTTTAAACACCTATAAAAAAAAATTTAGTCTTGAGATTTTTCTAATATTTTTATATCATGTTAAGTAATATGTAATATGTAAATATACTTTAGTAAAATTTTCAAACCTTAATGCTAAAAATTGTCAATTTTATTAAATATTATATACATAAAAACGAGAATTTTACGAAATATTCAAACTCCTATATTTTGTAGAAATTTAACGTAACCATTCCTTTCAAGTCTTCAAAATTGCCCGAGTTATCGTCAAATATTGAAATGAATTAGTCGAAATTTCAGTTTTCGTGAAAAATGACGTTTTTCTACCGCTTAGGGTCAATTTTGAGAAATTTTAAAAATGACCTAAATAAAGTATCAATTATTACTACATCCACTTTCTAATCGGAAACATTATGCTATTCGCGAAAATCGGAGCATTATTTAGGGCATTTTTAGTGTCTATACAGACATAAAAAAAAATACAACATAAATACTTTTCTGTTGATTTAATTTTTTATGTACAATTATTATAAAATATTGAGAAAAAATAAGAATTCGCAATTATATACCATTAATACCGATTTTACTAAAACATCAACTTAAAACACCTATAAAAAAATTGAGACTAGATTTTTCTAACATTTTGAAAATACGTTTAAATATATATCAGTATGCTTCATAAATTTTTCAGATTTTTTCATTATTTTTACTAATGATTATTGTAAAAGTATTGAGAAATAATAAAAAATAATACTTATATGTATTCTAAGATTTTCATTTAAACTAAAAATATCAACTTTAAACAGCTATAAAAAAATTGAGACTAGGGATTTTTTAAATATTTTGTTATGATGTTAAGTAATATGTGAATATACTTTTGTAAAATTTTCAGGCCTAAATCCCAAAACTGCCAATTTTATCGAACATTATATACCTACATAAAAACGAGAATTTTACGTAATATTCAAAGTTCTACGTATATTTTGTTATTAAGGTAAAGGTTCTAAAATTTTATCACATGTATAATATATAGCACCAACTTCATCATTTTTTCTATTGCATAAGGTCAATTTTGAGAAATTCGAAAATGACCTGTATCAACTACATCCACTTTTTAACCGGAAACATATGCTATTCGTGAAAATCATTGCATTATTTCAGGTTGAAAAATTGCCTATATACCTACAATAAAAAAAAAAAAAGAAAAGAAAAAAAATATATATCTTTGTAAAACCAATAAATTTCTTCGCTTCGCTCAAAATCTAAAAAATCTTTTAGTCTTTAATTTTAATATTACCCGAGTTATCGTAAAGTATTAAAAAAGATTTTGTCAAAATTTCAATTTTTGTTATAAATGCCATATATAAACTATTACTTTCCTATTGGAAATATATACTATTTGTGATAATTGGAGCATTAATTTTGGTAGAAAAGTTGTCTAAACATAAAAAAAAAAAATAATAATAAGATATACATTATTGTAAAACCAATACATTCTTCACGTCGCTCAGAATATAAAACATTAAATATATACCCAATGTTTTATATAAAATTTATGATTTAATGATTTGTAATAAACTAATAACTAATATAAATATATCCATAAAATGTGATATTATTATAAGTTATATTTTATAATACAAGATACAAAAGATACAGAAATACAAAAATAATTTTAATTTTTTTATTCATATTCTATATTTGTTTAAAATAACAAAACAAAAAATAAATCATTACAATATTAAAAAAGTAAATGAACCTCATTGCCATAACAATTTTACTAGTCCACTACCAATCCGAGCTTGTTGGCCAATAATAAGAGCACTTGAAGGAGATGCTAAATTATCTTTTAACCCTCGAACTGTAGATTTCTTTAGATAATTTAGAGTAGATTCAAATGACATTTGTTGTAATGGAGAGGGGCAACCATTCATGCCAACCCTGTTTAATGGTTTGTATTTTCCATCATACGTCATATAATCAGCTATTAACGATAAATGTCGAGTATCTACGTTAATACCATAAACCTAAATTTAATATAATTAGTAAACTTAAAAAAAAAAAAATGTTTATTCATATATTTATACAAACCTTGAATACATTTTTTACTTCTTTAATAATAACTCTATTTGCTGCTTCTATACCATATGTATTTAACATCATTTGTATATCATTACAATACAATAAATTTAAATTTAGAACATCAGAAAAATTAAATAGCTCGGCTACACCTCGCGAACCTTCAGTTTTCAATATTATTTCATTGTTTTCTTCGGTTAAGATAGCTCTATTAATACCAGGTATTTCATGAATAATAATATGACTCATTATATCTTTAATTAAAGCTGTTAAATCAATTCTTTTAAAAGCTAAAGATATACAGACTCGTATTTTAACCCATGCAAAATTATTCTTGTCATACCTGTAAAATTAAATTAAATTATATAATTTATTATATGGACCAAGTCCTTAAAATATAACTATTTCAATTAAATATAAATTATAAAAGTATAATTCCTACGACATGTAGTTAACACAACATTTCTGAGTCAATACAACATTAATAAATAGTTTCTTTATACATTTAACCATGTTATAAAAATATATTAATTATATATTATATGATACAGTATACTATGGAAGATACATTGAATTAACTACATGTCATAGAAAAAGAACTTTAAATAAGTTTAATTAATTAAAAATGCATAATACCCTCAACAATATTTTCATACATAAAAAAAAACCACACAAATCATTGTAAAACATTTGTTAAATATATTTCTGATTTTTCGCAAAATTTAAAATATGAAATATCAGTAGATGTAATAAAGATAATTAACTTTAACAAGATATATTGTCTAATAAAGTCATTAGTAATACAAGGGTATAAAAAAAACATAGAATAGAACAAATGAAAGAAAATTGCATTGTGAAATTAATTAAATTAAGTAATAACAGAGAATTAACTTTTCTAAAAAATAATTAATTTAAGAAATTAAATACTAAAAAACTTTTATGTATAGCAAAATTTTCAAGGTCAATTACATTAAATGTTTTAAGTCATTGAAGAAGTAGTTAATAGCGAATAGTGCAAAAACTATAAGTTAAAAATTTACATTGGACTCTTTCTACCTGATGAGAATTATCAGGGGTATGAGTGTAAAATAACAGTCCACATTCTACAACTGGACATCAAATTTAATATTTCAAATAGTACATATATCTTACTCAATAACATCAATGGTAATAAATGAACATTCTTTTTCACTTTTATTTTTAAAATTAATTTCACTATCTGATATATTTTCATCTTTAATAAGTTGATTATCTAAATTAATTGAATTATCACTTTCACTGTGTTTTTCAATAATATCAGCTTCTTCATCACTTTTTGGATCATCCTCATCTTTTTCATAATCATATTCTTCATTTTGAGCTCTTATAAAAATAACATTTATTTAATTAATTATACATTAAAATTACATTTTAATTATAATTAAATTTTAGTAGTTCACTGAGCATTTGTTAATACAAGAAATATATTATCCACATAAATAATAAATCTTAATATTATTATACATATTTATGAATTTTAATTTATAAATATAAAGAGCTTATACTGCTGTGAAAGGGATACAGGTCTAAAGAATATTTTATTGAATTTTGATTAAAATTTGAATGCAATTATAAATCATTACATTCGTGAAAACCATTTTGCGTGATGACTATCAGATAATATATGTATTGATTAAAATGTTTACATTTATCAGTCTTTATGTTTAATTTAAATAATTCATCATAAAACCCCTAAATGAGTCACCTAAATACCTAAATCTGACAATACTTCGCTCAGAATTGTTTTTAAAATGTTAAATAAATGCAATGATTTATCACTGCATTCGAATTTTAATCAAAATTCAATATATCCTCTTTAGACCTTTATCTATTACATAGCATTATCAGCTCTTCTTTTTACCCTTTAAACATCTACAAAATAAAATCAAATGTAATATTAACAATATTTAGAACTGGGTATGTATTTGTTTGAACTTAATAAAATTTTCAAAAAAATTTTTTTTTATTAATCAATATTGTAAAAGTCTTGACAAATAATAAGAATATTTATATGGATTCTTAGATTTTTGATGACACTAAAAACTTTGATCAAGTTCTTTAATTATTTCTAACTTCAATAAATTGAAATGTTGTATTATGTATACTATTGTGTATGTTTTAGAATTTTAGACATTATTAATAAACTATGAATAAATTAATATAAAGTTTATAAATTTTTTAGTGTTATTTTATTACATATTCATAGTAGCATTTCAAGAACTAAATAAATTAAGAAGTGTAGAACTAGTGAAATATTAATAAAATCAAATTTACTAATGAAACATGTATGAGATATAAAAGTATAGATATTAGATATTATTATGGAAGTTTTACTACTAATTATAATATATATTTACTTTCTTTTCATTGCTGCAGAGTCAAACTCTCCAGCTTCAGATTCACTATCTGAATCAATTTCATTATTAATTTTAGATTTAGTTTCATGGGGTTCAGCTTCATCCTAAAATATTTCATAAGAATTATAATATCCATAAATAAGTTACAATAAAGGATATACCATCTACTACTTACTAACAATGCATCTTCATCAATGTTATCATTTTCTTCTCTATTTAATTTAATTGCTTGTTTGGCTTGTTCAGAAATTAATTCTCCACTAAAACTTTTTGATAAATTTTTAACAAACATTTTTTTTAAGTTATCTAAAAATTTGTTTCTAATAAATTTTAAAACTATTTTTGGTGTTATATGAGTATTGGAATCATAACAGCGGTGTGGTAATAAATGCAATGTTAAATCATAACGCATGTGTCTAGTTGGCTTTAAAATAACTTTCTCTTGGACTTGTACTTTAGATAAAACGTCTTTCATAGTAACTTTAGTCATAAGTTTTCGTAAATATTCGGAATTTTTTGCCATACTAAACATACAAATATTCTAGTTAATGATAGTATTATTACTATAAAGATAATTATAAAATAAAAATTACTTTTCTGAGTGTATGAATGGTATTTCCATTGATGGAGTTTTAATGTTTTTTGTAGCCATCATTAATATCTCACGTAGTCTAGGAATACCTAAAGTTACATTCATTTCACCACGACCAGCAAAATGAAAAGTATTCAATGTCATTTGTGTAGATGGTTCTCCCACAGATTGGGCAGCTATACATCCTACTGGTTCACCAGCAGCCGCAGTAGCTGCCATGGCTTTGAGGCGTATTGATTCTTTTATAGTTTGTTTGTCTTCTTCATTCAAATCACAATAGCTATAACAAAAAATTAAAACATTGCTAAGAATCAGTCCTACATTTTTGAATGAATATTTATAAATTCTAAGCACATACTTGGTACTAAAATAATTATTAATTGATGAATTCATTTTCTCTGAAAGTAAACCATAGTGCCCACCCTTAAGAACATTTGAACTTACTGGATCAGGTATTTTTTTTATTTTTTTGTTATAACTATTAAAATAATTATTAATTAATAATATAAATATACATAATATACAAAAATTAAGAATATATAATTTAAATATATTCAAAAAATAATCTGAATTATTTATTAGAGCTGTACATAATTTTAAAAAAGTTGAATTTTAAATTATATTACTTACGATTTTTTTACATCATCATGAATTCCATACCATTTTTTACACATTTTTATATCTTTAACGTAACGACCATTTTTAATTTTTAATTTTTTTTCTTTTTGAATTTCTGAATTTTGTTGTTTACACCAATTTAAAAATGCATTTTTTCTATCATTACTTTTATTTTCAATTACTAAAGACTTAATTTCGTTTGACATATCATCCATTTCTTTATAAGAGACATCGTTTCTAATTTTTCTTAAAGCTTTAAAAGAATCTATATTATCAGCTAAAAACCCAAATTGTTTTTGATTAAAAAAACTGCTTTTAGTTACTTCTAAACCATCTTCACCATATAAATACTGAACAATACTTCCATTACTATCTCTAACAGTCATATCATAATTAATAATGAGACTTTCAAGATGCTTAACTAAACATCGTTGTAAATAGCCACTTCTACTTGTTTTAACTGCAGTATCGATAAGACCTTCACGTCCGGCCATACAATGAAAGAAAAACTCTTGAGGTTGGATACCAGTCATAAATCTACTTCCTATAAATCCTCCAGCCTTAGGTAATGTATCAAATGGTGGAAAGCTAGGTAAAGTTCGACCAGAGATCATCATAGGTGGTCTTTTACCTTCCAACTCAATTTGTCCTAAACAACAAGAAATTTGTATAGTGTTTACAGTAGATCCTTTTGCTCCAGATTGTACCATTAGTTGTAAATTATTATTAGGAAATGGCTGAAGTAATCCTTTGGGAATACAAGCTCTTGTTATTTTGTTTGTAAATGGCTGTAAATGTTTTTTATAATTTCTATCAACTAACACAGAAAAATGAGTACTTTTGCTATAAGATTCTGCTAATTTTTTTGTCATATTTTCTTTTCCCAAATATTCAATACCTAGTGATTCCAAAGCAGCTAATGTACCAGCAGTTTTAGATTCAACAATAGCAGTTTGACGTTGACAATTAGCACTTTCAGTTACTAATATATCTTTAACTCCTAAAGTAAAAGCATCAAATTGTAGGTATACAGTAAATAATTTACTAAATGAGCTTAACAATTGTGCAGAATATTTTCCACCGTATAGCTCAAAAAAACAATGTATTAAACTGTAAGTTGAAGCTCCTATATGACTTTTATCAAGAATTCCAGATAATAAATTACCATTTCGAATTATAAAATTAAATTCTGATAGTAAATCCGGATATTCATAAGTATTTGGGTTATTCCAATTTTTTTGTTCGAGTTTAGATTTTGACATAAGGTTTATGAATGTCTTACAATTAAGAGGAGTCAAATTAATAATTAATGTTGATATAATTTGTTTACCAGACCATAACATAACTGGTTTGAGGATAGCGGGTGGTACAGTCTTAATATCTCGATCAAATGAACTTAATGCTTGATATACAAAATGCATATATTCTCTTCGAGTAAAAAAACGACCTCGGATTGTCATTCTTACACTTGATATAATATGATCTTGTATAAGTCCACTTAATGGAGTACCATCACGTGGAACTAAATATTGATTAACAACACTTGCTATTTCTTTAGCTTCACATTTTGCTAATTCACTTTGGGGTAAATGTGCATTCATTTCATCACCATCAAAATCAGCATTATATGCTTTACAATTAGCATAATGTAATCTCAATGTCTTTTCTCCTTTTAAAACTTTTACTCTATGTGCCATAATACTAGGTTTATGTAAAGATGGTTGTCGATTAATAAGCATCATATCTCCATCAATGACATGTCTATGAACTATCTGAGGACCTCTAGAATTTGGACCCCTATGAAAAAGAGTTTTTGATAGAGCTTCTCTGCGAGATTTATTTGTAGCTGATAACCATTTTACTATACCAGCATCTGTTTCAATCATATTTGCACCAGGATAATGATTTGGACCATTTAATACAATTCCATGTAATCCTTTATTATTCCAATCAGTAACGGCTACGGGATAAGTTAATTTTTTAGCAAATTCAACAGGTATACCAATTTCATCAGTATCTAAATAAGGATCAGGAGTAATAACAGAACGTGCAAAATAATCAACACGTTTGCCCATCATATTTTGACGAATGATACCAGATTTTTTTTCTAACAATTGTTTCAACCCGATATGAATTGTTGACTCTTTGTTACTATTGGATTTAAAAGAATTTCCATCCAAAAGAGCATCAATACACATCTGTAAATTATGCATACCAATTTGAACTTTTTCAACATTATCCTTGCCTGGACTATCATTAATAAGTTCAATAATTTCAGTTGGAATTTCTTGACCTTTGTTTTGATCTTGTAATAACCGAATATATTTTATTAGTTTAGTTTCTTGTAAAATAGACTTGTATGTTGAATTTCTAGGACTTTCTATTAGTTTTCCTTTAACCATTAAATTTGGACGAATATTTGATGGAGTTACAAGTACTTCAGACATAAAACAAACATCTGTTGGATATTCCATATTCATTCCAGCCAAAACTGGTAATAATGCACTTATAAAATTATTTTCCTTAATCCACAATTGTCTCATATGATTTTTAATATCTATTGGAAATAAATATTCTTTACTTTTTTTTTCTTTTTTGGATTTAACTCCACGAGAAATAATAATTTTTGAAAATGATTTAGTCATTGTTGAAAGTGGTTCTTTACAATGCATACATCCTTTTCGCCTAAGTACCTAAATGAAAAACATTAATAATATTATACATTAGAAACAGCTTAATATTAATTATAATTTACCTGATTAATTGCTTCCGTAATAAATGTTTGCCGTGTATCATCAATACTTTTCATATAAGATACAGTATTTTTATGTAAACGTTGTTTTAAATATGTATCAATAAATAATTTTAACTCATCTACAGATGAATTTATTTCATCATCTTTGCCAAGTCCACGTATTTCAGTGGCTATACCTTGTGCATCAGTTATAAATCCATTATCAATCAACTTTAACTGTGCTGCTAATAATAAAGTAGTTTCTTGTGGTAATAATATTTTGTAACATGACAAACAACTAATTTTCATTAAATTAATCACAGCTGCAGAATATATTGGATTAATTACTGGACATGGCAATTCAATGTGACCAAAATGGCCAGGACATAAAATTGAATTCTGATTACAAGTGGAACATCTACCACTACTCATATGTAGCGGTCCAAGACGTGGATCATATAATCCACCGAGTACAGGTTCTCCCAAAGGAGTAAACGATATTAATGAATCTATACATGCCACTGATAATTTTTTAACTTCTTCAGAGGAAAACATATTGAATTCCATATTAATTGGTTTAAATGGATCCACATTGTAAAAATCATGGTAAAACATTTTAAATATTAATTAACACACTTAAGTTTACAATATTTAATATTTTAAATGTACAGATAAAAATAAAAATATAATACCTATGTATACAATTTGCACTCAAATTTCTAAAATTTATAACAATAGTACTTTGGCATTATTAATATAGTATGAACTATGAATAATGCATTTATAACATCATAGTTTGTGTTTTTGCCTTTTTGGTAATTTTAAATTTACAAAAAACAAAACACGTGCAGAAAACGGACATGTATTCAATTATTGAATTCTTCAATTCTTTGATAATTGTCAATTGATAGCACGACCGTATGTGATAATTGTTATATTCTGTGGTGATACCGTGATTGATAAGCAATATCAAGTTTATGAGGTAGGTATCTTGTAATCCTTCGACCATATAAACTGATAGACGCGGCATACGATAAATATGTTGATGCCAACATCGAATAGCGATTAGCGAGTGACGTCACGTTTGGGCAATACCGTCAACCGCTATACGCCTATTATACGAATATATAATGCCATAACATAATTATATTATATTATTAATTATTTAATTATTATAATTTATAACCGAAAACCGAAATACATTGGCTTTGGCTATTATGTTTATGGAATATGGATTATTATTTATTATTTCATTACCATAATAACGTAGTTGGCAATAATGAAACTTTTATTAATTATAATTTATATGTTTATGTATAATAATTAATAGGTACTATAGTTTAGTGAATAGTGATAGTCTATAATATTACAATAAATTAGGAATTTAGGATATAATTCAAAATTTCAAACTACCTATACTTTATTAATAATAAAACAACTATATTTGTTTGTCGTATAGGATATACCTATATGTTTATAATAATTGTATAGTAAAAAATTAAAAATATGTAGCATGTAGGTATCTTATATTATAAATTATAATGATTAATAATTAATGTATAATAGTACTTAATAAATAATAATTGTATAATAAAATTATGTATAATATAAATTATAATGTACATTGTATGTAGGTTAGGTAGTATATTGTATTTGCTAAGTATAATAGTATTTAATAATAATTGTATAATATATTTTATTGATTAGCAAATAAAATTTGCTTTGTCAATACACTACGTACACGTTTCTCATTCCGTAAATTATTGATTGATTCAGCTTTGTGGTGCAATCTTAGCTTTAAATATTTGGCGATAATAATTTTAATCAAAGATATAATATGATTACCTTTAGGATCTTCATCAAACATATGATCATGTAAACATTTAAAAATAGACTTATGCATATTACGTAAACATTTTATTACCAATGTTTCTATTATATTTTCTTTATTTAAATTATTAGTTAGTTCAAATATCCTAAATTCCGTTTCAGCCAATTTACATAAATAAATAACATCAGGTGATGCATTTATGAGGTCATTCTGTGTATTTGATGAATATTGTTTCAGAGCAACAAGCTTGGACCTTGGAGATATTTTCATTTGAAGTTAAAGCACTTATACAAATATTACATTTAACAATTTTTTTAACTTTTCGAACTACAAATCCAGATATATAGCTTACAACATCAACAACATAAAGTGATAGGTTTTCAAATTCTGGAATCTTATAATAATCATGATCATTTAAATTAATTTGACTTTCAAAAATATCGTTGTCTTCCATTAAATTAGCATCTAATGATTGGATTCCTAATGGTATAATTTGAGTTTTGCTATGGTTGCTACTTATAGTCAAAATTGAAATTGGTGTTTGGTCTAAGCAATTTGCATACTCAGAACCAGTCATTTCACAATGAATTAAAAGGCGTTTATAAGCACTTTCAAATTGTCGAGCTGTTGGATTGTTATTATGACCTCCACGACTACGTATAGCACTAAAAAAAATTTTAAGGTGGTCTTGAGACAATTTGTAAGTTAAAATATATTTTAATATTGGTTCATTGCTACTTATATTTTCTTCATAAATTGACTTTATAGAATTAAGACTAATTATTATTCCTATAAAACCTATTTTTCTTCCTGTGAGATACATGCATTTTCCTCCTGGTAATTCTGTAAGACATTTTAGATATTCAATTATTTGATCAATTCGTAAAAATATTTTTTTTTTTGTTCCAGGTTTGAAGGCCACACTTAAAATGCTTTGCTAATAAATTCCGGCTATTTAAGATATCAAATGCATCATTTATATTAATTATAAATGTCTCAGTTGGTTCACTATTCTTAAAATTTAAAGAGTGGTTTGTTTGCCTTAAATATTTTAGTGCATTTGCAACACTTAAACTTAATGTTTGAGCAGCAACTTTCACTTTCATTTTTTCCCGTGTCCAGTCAATATGTCGATTCCTAATTTTTGTAGCAATATGCAGACCTTCATTATTTTGTATATCTACTAATTTACGTAAATATGACCACTCTATAGCATTTCTATTAGCATCATAGATTGCGGGTCTGCTTGCAATTGTATTTCGTATGAGCTTTAACATATGAGGAGGATCAAGTAAAATGTGTATAGGTCGATTTGTTATAGGATGAGGAAACCAGGTTTTCATATTATCAACAGAAATATTTGCTCCTAAAAAATTTGCCATACTAATATTTGAAGCAGCTCCATCAAATGTGAGTGATATAATTGTTATATGACTATCATGAATGAATTCTAGACAACGCCTCACAATATTTGCTTTTTCACAACCACCTAATCCATCAATAAAAAAATATGCAACAGGAAGTTTCCTTAACCTAACCCATGAAATGAAACTCCTTTCGAATACCTTTGTGTACAATTATATGCCGAACACGAAATAACCATTTTAGAGAGTCAATGAATATTAACGTACAATTGTATAATATAATTTATAATAAATAATATAACAATAATATTAACGTATAAATGTTAATTATATAATATTAAACAATATTATATATAATATACACTTACTATAAAACAATAACTAAACAAGGTATTAACAAGATATAGGTAATAAAATATTAAAATAAACGAGTAATGGCAGTTAGGCAGGAACATTAAAAAGTACAAAATTGTTTTGCCCAAACGTGACGTCATATCACTAAACATGTGGGCTACATCATTGTGCCGCTAATTGCATACGATAAGGCGCGTCTATTAGTTTATATGGTCGAAGTTGTAATCCCTTGGGCTCCATCTCCATCCTCACATGAAAAATGCCGTAAAGCGGTGATTGCGGAAGTGATCACCGACCGCCCTGCGGAGCCGGTAGACCTATAAATTATAATTTATAATATAAATATAGTGTATAAACTATTTTGAAAACTTAAAAACATGCATAGTATTTGCCATGACCAACCAATATTCAACTACGGCGAGAAAAATTATTACAAACTGCTAAAATATTAAAATGTAGTAAACGCCAAAAATAAAATTTAGGTATTTACTAAAAAATCAAAAAGTTATATTACTCTATGGAATTAGATTTATCATAAAGATAAATATAATACGTATATGTGAAAAAATAATTGATAGACTATCTATAAAACAACAAAAGTTATACCATTTTGAAAATAAAAAAAAAGATAAATTCGTTTTTGGGCTCTCCTGAACAATTTGAAATGTGTCGCTTACATCAAATAGCCTTTTAACCGACGATATATAGTTTACCACATTTAATTGTATACATTATTTTGTAGTTTTTTTCAAATTTAAATATAACTGACCAAAATCTAAAATAGGCAGAAGTCTGAAGTATTCTTGAACGTAGGTATACGTTGAATATAATTAATAATACGCGGCGTATACGGTATTACGGTATACCCCATGGCTAAGGTGACCATATATTTTTTTTATCAAAAACGGGACAAAAAAAAAAAAAAACACATAATTTTGTTATGAACAAATATGTATTATATTTAAAAATCAGGGGGAGGAATACTCCTATCGCAGGGATAGTGTTTAATTTTAATTAGAATTTGAATGCAATGATAAAACTGCATTCGAAAAAAACAATTCTGAGCGATGTTCAGTCAGATAATGTAGATATTGATTTTTGACATTTTCTTATTAAATATTTAAAACGCAAACATTTATCACACATAGGTATAGGGACCAGAAAGGAACACATGTAGAACATGAATGAACACCCTATATCATTTTCAAGTCTCTAAAAAGTTCAATATAAATGCTCATAAAATCCTTTGTCACCTAAATTCCCATATCATAAAATTTTTATCAATTTTATTTAACATTAATATAAAATATTGAAATATACTTAAAATAGAAGAGTCCATATACCACGATTAAAGATAATTTAATCGTGCCATATACTTAACTGATGCCGATTGCCGATCATGGTTATCCTTATCACCAACGATCGACCATACATCCATCATCCATGCACATATACTACATGATGTGCATTTACAAGTTAAATATAATAGAAACGATAACTCGTCCACAAAAATATATTTTTGTTAATAATTTGTCTATTTTCTTAAAACGGGACATTTTAGTGTCCCCAGGAATTTTCTGGGGACAACGGGACAGAGAAACAAAAAACGGGACTGTCCCATAAATGACCTAAATAAAGTACCAACTACATTCACTTTTCTACCGAAAACATATGCTATTCGTGAAAATCGGAGCATTATTTCGAATAGTAAAAGTGTCTTCATAATTAAAAACAAAAAAAAAAGACACACATCATTGTAAAACCAATACATTCTTTTCTAAAATTCAGGATCTAAAAAAGATGTCGGAGGTTAATATTTTAAAATAATTTTCCAAAGAAATTAAAAACTAATTTTTAGATATTCTTTGAAAAATGTGATATAATGTGATAAAATAATATAAAATAAACATAACCTCAGTTTCTCATTCTGTTCACTATTTTAGTGTGTTATATCTTATATATAAAAATAAAAAATTGAAATACAATTTGTAACATTCCAGATATTAACCATTTAGGAGGTATATGTAAATCTATTCGTAATCATTGAATGTTTTATATTTTTATGTGTCTAATACGAGTTTGTCGGTTAAATTGTTAACATTTTAAATATTTTTGTATACTGATTTAAAAGTTATTAATTCATTATGTCTGGCTCTGTAAGTGCGTTAACGGTGGCTGGTTCTAGAACATCTGGAACACCCATTCGAACACAAAATGTGATGGCTGCAAATGCTATTGCCAATATAGTTAAAAGCTCATTAGGACCGGTGGGATTAGATAAAATGCTGGTTGATGATATTGGAGTGAGTAAATATCTTAAAGTATAAAAATTAATATATTTTACATTTATATTTTATATCTCCATTTGATTTATAGGATGTTACCGTGACTAATGATGGAGCTACCATTCTCAAGTTATTAGATGTTGAACATCCAGCAGCTAGAGTTCTAGTTGAATTAGCTCAATTGCAAGATGAAGAAGTTGGTGATGGTACAACATCGGTTGTAAGTATACATTATATTTACTCTCATTATATAATAAATTTAACAATTGAATAACTATTTTCTATAAAATTATACTATTAAATTAATTGAATTATTTTTTTTTTATGGTATGATGTATAACTATTATAAAAAGAAAAATATTGTCATCAGCTTTTTTTTTTAGATATTGAGCAAAGCAAAGAGTGTGTTGATTTTACAATGATGTGTGCTATTTTTAAATTTTTTTGTATATTAATCAAATGAGGTAATGAGGTTTTCTCTCAAAAACTACATTTCAACCCCTTTTTCAGTAGAGAATTACAATTACATTTACATTTAAAAATTAGAAGTTGGTAGAAATCATAGAGTATATTTTATCTGTGATGACCGTTTAAAATGTTCATACCAATGTTTTTTTAAAATATAAAATTGGTAGAAATTCAATGTCATTTGCTGTTTATAGTTTTCCTAACTGTGGTAGTCATTTATATGATTTTTTTGTGCTATTTTATTAAATGGTTAATAAATAGTATGTATAAACTATATAAACTATATACCTATATAAGAAAAATTAAATAATATGAATTATGTATATTATGAATTTATTTGGCTACAATATTAACACAAAAACATTCTGATAAAAATAATTATCAAACCAATAATTGTGGCAAATTATCAACAAAAGAGTGCAAATGCTAGTAATTGATGTTCACAATGTTTATTTTAACCCTTTACTAAATGGACACAATGAACTTTTCTGTTATCAAACGTACACTGCTATCAAATTTTTTCTATAATTTGGGCGAATATGACTTTACTTATACATCTATTATGGTTTACTAAAATATATATTAAATTAAATATATATAACGCATAGGATCAATTTTGAGAAATTCAAAAAATGACCTAAATAAAGTACCAACTACATTCACTTTCCTACCGGAAACATATGCTATTCGTTATAATCGGAGCATTATTTCGGGTAGTAAAAGTGTCTTCATACTTAAAAAAAAAAAATTTAAAAAAAAATACACACATCATTGTAAAACTAATACATTCTTCGCTACGCTCAGAATCTAAAAATAGTTTTTAACTATTTTCTATTCAAACTTTTATTATTTATGCTAAAAAAAAATTATTTATTTTACTTTAATCATCCATGTTTTATTTTAGGTTATAATAGCAGCAGAATTACTTAAGAATGCTGATGAATTAGTTAAACAAAAAATACATCCAACTTCTATCATTAGTGGATACCGTTTGGCATGCAAGGAATCTTGTAAATACATTCAGAATAATTTAACTGTAAATGTTGATGATTTAAGACGTGATTGGTTAGAAAATGCAGCAACTACATCGATGTCTAGTAAGTTAATAATGGCCGATTCAGAATTTTTTTCAAAAATGGTTGTTGATGCTTGTATGATTGTTAAACGACCATCTGACAAACGTGGTGGTGTATCTGTTCCAATTAAAACCATTAATGTACTGAAAGCTCATGGTAAAAGTGCCAGAGAAAGTTTACTCATTCAAGGATATGCATTGAATTGTACAGTTGCTTCTGAAGCTATGCCAAAGAAAATTACAAATGCTAAGATAGCTTGTTTAGATTTTTCACTACAAAAGACCAAAATGAAATTGGGAGTACAGGTTTTGGTTAATGATGTTGACCAGCTGGAAGCAATTAGACAACGCGAGTCTGATATAACTAAAGAACGAGTACAGAAAATTTTAGCAACTGGTGCTAATGTTATATTGTGCACTGGTGGTATTGATGACATTTGTTTGAAATATTTTATTGAAGCAAAAGCTTTAGCTGTACGTCGTGTAAAGAAAGTTGATTTAAAAAGAATTGCAAAAGCTACAGGAGCAACCTTTTTAACTTCTTTAACAAATATGGAAGGTGAAGAAACTTTTGAAAGTTCTAATCTTGGTGAAGCTGTGGAAGTTGTACAAGATCAAATATCTGATGATGAATTAATAATTATTAAAGGACCAAAAACTCAAAGTGCAGCATCAATTATATTACGTGGACCAAACGATTTCTATTGTGATGAAATGGAACGTTCTATTCATGATGCTTTGTGCGCCGTACAACGTGTACTTGAATCAAAATCAGCCGTTGCCGGTGGAGGAGCTGTTGAGGCTGCTTTATCTATCTATTTAGAAAACTTTGCTACATCATTAAGCTCTCGAGAACAACTAGCTATTGCTGAATTTGCGCGTTCTCTATTAGTCATACCTAAAACCTTGGCCATTAATGCTGCCCAAGATGCTACAGAATTAGTAGCAAAACTACGATCATACCATAATGAAAGTCAAACTAGTAGTGAAAATGATGTATACAAATGGTATGGATTGGATTTAGAAAATGGTGAAATAAGGGACAACTTAAAAGCTGGAGTTTTAGAACCTGCAGTTTCTAAAATTAAATCATTGAAATTCGCAACAGAAGCTGCTATAACTATTCTAAGAATAGATGATATGATCAAGTTAGATCCAGAACAAAAAGCAAGCCATGGTTATCAACAAGCATATGATGGTGGAGAATTATAATTAAGAAATGTCATACACAAATAATTAACATTAGACTACTAATATTTTTTTAATACTTTTAATAAACTTGCGTGCAAAAAATGCATATTTCATTTTGTTGTTAAATGTACTATTTGCATACCTATTAGGCATATATAACAATTACTTACAGATATATTTATAATTAAATTATAAAAGTATTACTTTTTTCATACACATGTTTAATAAAACTTATAATTTTTACTAATTTGATTTATTGATTTACTATTAATATCTTTAATGTATTATACAATTTCTGATATTGTACATGGTTATACCTCCATTGATTTCAATCATCATCTCTAATTTATCTTGTTGGTTCTTTGGTCTTTTTTCTTTACATATTACCATCTATATTTCCATAACTTTCTGAATAGATATTTAAGTGATAACCCTTAAAACATACCTGAACTCTGGTTTCAAGCATAGACAAGTATACTAGTTTCAAGTCCATTATATGTTTTAATTGTTTCTTAACCACCATTGTTTAAGACAGCCATGTGGTCTTTTCCTATTTATATTCACTAATACTGTTTTAATTATACTATTTTTGACTCTCCAAAAGTATCCTTCCTACACTAGTCTAATGCCTCTTATAAATTGGACATTTCCATTCTTATATAATCATTGTAGCTGTTTGTCCTTCACTTACACACGTGAGTATTGGGGGTCCATAAATTTTCCTTGGTATTTCTCAAAAATATTTAATCTCTTTTCATTGCCTGCTGTTGTAGCCCAGGTACTACATGCATACAATACAACTGGTCTGATATTGGTGGTCTTTCCTTGGTTTTATTTGACAATTGTTTTGACTTAAACATGTGGAACATGGCAAAATAGCATCCATTTCCTGCTTTCAAGCAGAGCTTAATTTTGTTATGCATATAATTTCTGTTTTTTATAATTTATATTGATCCAAAGGTATTTTAAATCCTTTGCTTGTTGAAAAAATATACAACCAACATCTGATCTAACTCATTACTCGTCCTCATCATTTTGAACGCTTCAAGTCATATACATTAATATAAAATTATTAATTACTGTAAATAATATTATTTATTAATGTTAATAAGTCATGAAAAGTGCTATATTATCCGTATTATAGTAATAATTATATAAAAATCTACTACAATATTGATAGCTTATATTATAAAAAGCTATAATAAATATATTAATATTTCAAATTTACCAAAGATTTATGTAGAAAATTAAAATCAAATGTTTATAATTACAATTATAGTACTTTTAGAAATATTAAAATATTCTATTTTATTAATTTAAAAAATCACATTGTAAATACTAATACATCACGTTAGAATTAGTTATTAAAAGATTGAATAATTTATTAGTTAATAAAAAAAACAAATACTTTGACATTTTATATTATAAATTTTAATATGGTTAGTCTTTATAATTGTCATGGTTCCTAATTAATAATATGATATATTTAAAAATTTGATGAAATTAATAAGGTTTCACTATCTTAGAATTTTCAATGATCAAATGATACAATTTTTAATAAATAAAATATTCATTGATATTTTTGTAAAATGAAAGCTTTCTTAAAATTTATTCAGATAAATATTTACCATGATAAATTTATCAATTAGTCAATTTATTAATTAGTTCTTTTAAATTTTTTATTGATAATGTTATATATATATAAAGTAAACAAAACATTATTAATTTAAAAATAAATGGTTGAAAGAGAACATTTTAGGATATTATATACCGTATAAGGAATTACATATATTAACAAGTACTAATTTTGGATTATGAAACATATTAATTTAAAAATAATTATAATTGCATTGTAATTACATAACAATATCTATGTATATTTTATGAAAATTATAGGACAATCCCTTTTTCTATAATTTATTGACTTAACTTCAATAAGTATACACATATTAAGTTTATTTTAAAATTAAAAACATTAAGAATTTAAAAATTCACTACAGTTGATATTAATATAAAACATAGTTTTACACAATAAAACTTTAAATTAAACAATTATTTTTCAGAAAATTATATCCTATACACAAATGTATGTATATAATATAAAAATTTATTGATATTTGAAAAAATACTTTGGAAAAAAATTGTTTGCATTATACAACTAAAATGATTTTTAATTCAATTAAATATTAAAATATAATGCCTCCAAGAGAAGAATAGTATTTTTAAACTTACAAGTATATATAAATATTAATTACTATAAATAATATAAAACATTTAAAAGTAAATTGTACCATTATTAATCATCTAGGCTACTCTGTTTTTAATGATTTGAGCACTAACAAGATTCATTCTGCTGCACATTTTGGTTGATAAGAATTGTACATTATCTCACATCTATAATCTTTAAAAGCCCAACTTATTGTTAAATAAGTAAATATACATTTATACTTTGTGTCTCAAAATTTATCAAACACATTATGAAAATATATATTAGGTATATCATATTTTATTAAAATTAAACATTGTTCATTCATAAAATACTATTTTTATAAATTGTTATTAAATAAATTAATATTTAAAAATATTGACCTTAAATATAAGATATTGAGACACTCAGCATATTATATTATCATTGAATTTAGAATATATAAATAGTAACATTAAAAAGAAGTAAACTGTCTATTAACATCAATAGTAGAATATATTATAGTTGAACTAATTTAGTGAGATTCAAAAATAATTATATTTTCAATGTTTAACAGTTAGTACTGTAAAATGGATGCATAATATTTTTATACTATTGTACCTATATTCTAAAATCAATGATATTATGTATACAACTAATGTTTAACATAAACACCTTATATACAATTATTATTTTTAACATAATTTAAAACTACCTCTAAGTGTAGAAAAAAAACAAAACAAAACACTTTAACAGTTAACATAAACTCTTAATGATGAGCAAATAATTATGACATCTGCACATATATATATTTATATATATTATTAATTCAAACTCTAATCGAGTTCAATTAATAAATCTGGTGTATAAATAAATATTTAATTTACAGTCACATTATAAGGTTATAATTTAAAAATATTTTTAGTGCGTAATATGCTTAATATTAAATGAACAAATAAAAATGTAAATTTTATTTATTAAGTCAAATTCTGATTTCAATGTATAAAAATGTTACAATTCATAAAATTATTTTTGTAAAATTAAATCAGAAGTTGATTATGACATTCAAATATTAACTGCATACAAAGAAATAACTAAGAAGTCTCTAGACTAAAAATGGAGGGAATCATAATGTTAATTTACACTTTTTATGAAAATCTACATTAATGAGATCCTACAGTGTATAAATGGGTATATTCAAAAATTCATGAAATATTAAATTTAAAAAAATGAATAAAAATAAAAATAGGTTAATATAAAAATATGGTTAACAACCATGCAAAAAATACTCTTATATAGTGGTTTATATGCAAATATAAAATATCTATTATAGTTCAGTATTAAATTTATTAATAAAAATTTGCAACAGTGACCAAATATAAATATTCTTTGAGATAAAATTAAATGTTAATAAAATTAAACACTTAAACAATCTTTAACACTTAATTTTTTTTTTGTTTTGTTATGGTAACCAAGTATGATTACAAAAACACAGAATTAATACGTACATATTAGTTAAAATAAAGTAAATAAGTGTGTATACCATGAAATCTTAAAAAAGAATAAATGGCACGTGCACTATAATATAGGGAACTTCAAAACTATGAAACTTAAATTAGACATTTAGAAATTGTACATATATTTTGTACATTATCTATTGGCAGCTATAAGGTTTATCCATTAAAAGTTCAAAAAGTCCTTAAATATTAATATTAATGTTATGATTTTGCATGGCACCCAAAGTGGCTAGAGTTTTCTTAATACGTAGTGCTGTAAGACGAGCAGAGGCTGTATGATACCAACACTCCTGCATTAATTTGCTCATTGTTTGTAAGCACTAAAATATATAAAATATAAATAAAATTAAAAGAAAATAATAAGAATATTTATATTACCGGATAAGCATTCCATCTCTGAGGTATGGATGGGCGTTTCGTTTCTAAACAAACAACTTTACGCATTTCATCAATAGTAGGATCAGATGGTACACTATCATAATAAGGTAATTGGTATTCTTCATGTATATTTCCAATATTACATCTTCGTGTTACTTCCCAAAGTATTAAACCCAAAGCATAAACATCACCTCTTTTAAATGAGTCAAAATGGTTCATATTAATTGTTTCTTCCAAAACCTATTAAATTAAAGCCAAATAATAAATTATTAAACTTTATTTAAACATTGAATTTATTTTAAATAATACCTCAGGAGCCATATAACGTTTAGTGCCAACTCTATGATTTAATGGTATATCAACTGTGTCCATAGAAGTATCATATCTTACAGCAAGTCCTAAATCACCAATAGCACAAGTTCCATTGGATTTCACTAAAATATTTTTTGATTTGAGATCACGATGTGCAATAGCTGGTTTACCTGAAATTTATAAATTGATTTAAATAAAAAAAAAATCTATA
The DNA here is from genome assembly GCA_021307375.1 of Tetraneura akinire. NCBI lineage: Eukaryota > Metazoa > Arthropoda > Insecta > Hemiptera > Aphididae > Tetraneura > Tetraneura akinire. Next base: position 6,113,182 of record JAIUCT010000019.1, on the reverse strand, counting down.
TACTAACATTGAGTATTACCTTGAGTGCCAACAATTTCCATATGTAAATGGGCAAGACCAGTTGCAATGGACAAAGCAATCCGAATCATTCCATTTATATCTACTGTACATCGGTTTAAAAAATCAAATAATGAACCATTTTCATGATAATCAGTTATTAACCATAATTGAGTCCATGTGCCATTATCTAAAATGAATATTTATTATTTCAACTATAAAATTAATATATTAAAATAAAATAAAAAACTTGTAGCCCTAAAAAATTCAAAATATATAATAGTGTTGTACTAAAAAAATCCAAAAACCATAAAAAAATGTTTTATATGTAAAATAAAATTGCATATCTTGCTATAATTAAATATAAAATATAATATTGTCGGTTACACAGAAAAATTTTACAGAAATAAAAAATTGTAATAGTTTTAATTGTCAGATACGAAGTTTTGAATTTTTGTGTTATTACATGAAATTATTACGAAAATATATTATTTCATGGAATAATTCTTTTTCTGGGCTTTTATAGGCCTTTAAGGCTAATCGCCACATCAATATGTTATCTCCATCCCTCTTATCAATTGCACATTCTTTCGCGTTCCTTACATTCAGAAGTTTCCAGTCTTCTTGTACTCTATCCACCCATCTCTGTCTAGGACGTCCTCGAGGTTTCTTTGTGTCGGGTTTTCATTTCATTATTGATCCAATCATTCCCTCTGATCACATAAATGTCTCAACTTATCCTCGTGCTCATCAGGGAACCAATAATGGTAGGTTCCTTATAAAGATTACCCAATTCATCGTTGTTTCTCATTTCATACTCTTTGGACTGAAGATTTTCCTTAATATCTTTCTTTCAAACACTCCTAACTTTCTTTCATCCAATTTTGTTATGGCTCATGTAATATATGCATATAGAGCAATTGGTTTGACTAAGATTTTGTATACCGTTATCTTAGACTTTATTGATAATAATTTTGATTTGAATAGAGGTATTAGATTATAGTTGCATCTGTTTGCTGCCATAAGTCGTTTTTTTAATTTCTTTTTAGCTATTAGCACTTTCATTGATCTCTGCGCAGAACTTGAATCTCTATACCCTTTCAAATTTGTATTCATCCACTTTTAAAAAATTATGTATCATAATTCATCATTCAATACATCTTTCATGGTATTAAAATGTGTATAAAAGTACAGTGTATCCAATAAAAGAAAACATTTTTTTTTAATTTTGACTTAGGTTTTTTGCGTAGCCAATGATATTTATTTCTTATTCAGCTATTCTTGTGACTATGTAAATCAAATGCTCCAAGATTTCTACGCCAATCTTAATATAATTAGATATGTAAAGTGTATAAAAGATTATAGTCCATCAATATCACTTATTTATAAAAACATACAAATACATTAAATATACTTGCACTTATATATTTATCAAGTGCTAATAAAAGAATATAAATTTCAAGCAATTATTATAGTCTTTGTTATGTAATTTCATACTGATAAATATATAAAACCCATAAAATATAGCTTTACTATTATATATAACTTATAAATTAGGTTAGTTATCCTATACTTTAATTTTTCAGAAATATTAATGTATTCCTTTTATTACAAATGATTGAGTCCAATTATTGTAAGTTACATTTAAAAAAAAAAAAAAAAATTATGATGATTAAACCGATTATATGAATTTCATAAAAACTAAAATAACATTTTAATTAATATATAGGTTTCGGTTAAAATTTTACCCTTGTTATCAGCAGCAATAAATCCTAAAATATTATCATGTCTCAGCATAACTGTTTGATATATTTCAGCTTCTCTAAACCATGATCGTTCTTCCCTTGATGAAAATATTTTTACAGCCACTTGTTCACCTCGCCACTTTCCTTGCCATACTTCACCAAAACGCCCTTTACCAATAGGTACTCCAAGTTGAATTTGACGAGCTATGCTTCTTTGAACCAAAAGTGGTAAACCTATGAATAAAAAAATAATTTAAAACCAATAAATAATAAAGTTTAAAACAACAAACCAGATCCCGATCCACTAGTTGTCATTTCAATCATATCTCTCAAAGAAACAGCTGCAGTTAAAATAGGCTGTTGATCTGCAGCCATGTTTCTAGGAGTTGGTAGATATCTAATGTTATGACGTTTAGTTGATCCAGCCCAAAAATTCATAACAAGCATAACTACTAAACATACAACACCAATTGGGCCTGCTATTATAATTGCCAATTCCCATGTACCAAGTCTCTCTTTATGACCATTATCTGTACTATCTAAATTTACACGATATAAATTTATATTAAGTATTAAATAAATATTAAGGAATAAGAATTATAAATTATAGATGAGTATTTCATATTTGCTAATATGAATGACTGTAAATACTAATTTAGAGTTAAATTAATATATTATAGTAATATTATACTATAATTATTAATTACCATAGCAGCAACATAATTAAAACTTGTTTTTATTTTTATTCTTGTGAGGTACTTAAAATTTCCCATACACTAAGAAATTTATACTATAACTGTAATTATTCACACATGGAAATTATACATTATAATATTTAAGTATAATAACAAAACATTACATATCTTAATATTATAAATTATTTATATACATTATAAGAAATTTTTACATTTTATTTATTTATTTATATATTAGTATGTCAAACAGCAATTGACATGATGGTAGGGAAAAAAATATATGTATATATAACAATTAGTGAAAAACAAAAACAAAAAGAACATGTGAGACCATTAATTAATTTAAAGCAATATGGTATAATTAAATACTCTGGTTAAATTAGTAAGAAAAGGAAGGAGAATCATTGGCGATACGCATAAGATGTATTAATGCAAAGTTAAACTGGTAATTTGAATGTGTAAACGGGATGTGAAAATTGGTTAAGATTGATTGGAGCAAGGTGGTATTTTAAAATTGATGAGAAAACTTAAAGTTAAACAATCTATATGGCTAGAAAGATAATTCGATAAAAAATTAAGGTTAGCCTGATGACAACAGTCAGAAGATGCAAAGAGAAAGCGCTTTTTGGACAGAAGAGGAATCATGGGGTGATGGACATTGAATTTGAAGGGCAAAAACAGGAAGATGTAGGAGTTTTCTTTATACTTTTTCCAACATTATTTTGCGTGATGATGTAATTGGGTCCAAATAACTGAGCCATATTTAACAATAGGTTAAACAAGAGTATAATTGGAAGGAGAGATGAAGCCAAACAGTTTAAATGAATTACAGCATAGTCTCAATGTGCTTACCAGAACAGAGGCACAGAACATCCAGATAAAAGTAAAACCAATGTCATAACAAAGCATTTGGAAATGTTCAAGTTAAGGCCAAGGGCCTCGCCCCAATCCACTAAGCGTTGGAGGTCAGTCTGGAGTAAAAAACAGTCTTTTTTTTTTACTTAATCTTAAGAAACAGTTTCCTAAATTCAGTGAAAGCTACTAGCATGCTGTAAGATGGACGAAGCTAAAATAATGAATAAGGAGAAAAGAAGTAGAGAGTACACCTTGTGCACACTAGACTTAAGAATGACGTGATTAGAGGGCCAGCCAAGGATGACATGTTGTTTTCTGTCCACAAGGTAAGAGCGCAACTAAGACGAATTAATATAGTAGTTGACATGAAACAAAAAGGGATATAGCAAAATACAATATTATTTTAATCTATAAAAAGCATTAATAAAACAAAATGTTTAAAAAATATATAAAACTATGAAATATTGTCTATGAACTATTTATTTATTTAAAAAAAAAAATAATCAACACTATTTCTTTAGAATAAAAATAAATAACTTTTCTCAAAACTTTTTTTTTAAACATCACTCTGTTTTTAATTGTCACTGTATGGTAAGAGATAGAAAAATTATATACTAAAAACCTACAAGAAAAAAATGAATAATTACCACAAATAAAAGTTTTTTAAATATGAAAATATTCCTAAAAAATTACTTTAATATTCAAACAACTTAAGATTTTATGGATTTAATTGATTAAAGAATATAAATGTTAATAATAGTGGTAAATAGTAAACTAAAAGACACAAATTTATTTTTTGTGGATTCACATTTTTTATAGTTATTAGTTTATTACTATTATAATATACCATAAGTACATTTTATAAGATAAATATTAATATAAATAAATAGGTAAGTTAGAAATAAAATGCAAAACATGAAACATAAAATTGTTTTGTTCTTCATAATCTATATGGAGACTATGGAGTACTATGATAAAAAGTGTGTTATTAAATAACTCTCCTAATTTTTAAAGTTTAAAATTTCATGAATCTGAATTTTTATTTTGTATTTTTAAATTAATAATTTGTCTACAAATTGAATTTATTTTGAATTATACTTACATTTTATTAAATATTTATGTATTTTATATTCAAACTTTATATATAAAAATATTATTATATTGGTTATAACGTATAATTTCCAAGCCAAATGCCCTAATTATTATGGCTAATAAGGTATTATTTTTTTTAACTCATCTATTAATTGATAATCCCTGAAAAAGTCCGTGCAATTGTTAGAAAGTAAAATAACACACTCTACCTGATAGCTTAATATGTAGTGTCGGTTTAAGATCTTTGTTACAAAAGTCATAATCTTTACAACACTCAGTTACAAAAGAATCATTATATTTGTTAGGGTAGTGACATACCAAGGGTTTATCTCGTGGAATCACAATGTTATTCTCCAAACACCTAAAATAAGTATAGTATTCCAAATTCAAACATGTTAATTAACACAAATATATCCTAGTTGTTAAGCTAATTTTATTAGTCAAAAATTTTTTTGTAAATGTTTAAAAAAAACCATTATAAACGAATAATTCATAATCTAAAAATTATTATAACACTTGTTAAAATATTGATTTACATATGATTACTACCTAAAATATTAATATTAGTTGGGTAAACCAAATAACTTCACAGCAGTTAAAAAGGGCACATATAAATCGTAATAAACCTGTAGATTTAACTTCAACCAGTTTTGGATATAGCCAACGATTGCAATAATCTCGATCTTGGCAACATAAGATTGAGTTTTCATCCATAAATTCTCTTCGAAAACAAAGTTTTGGTTTTTCTGGTGGAAAAAACTGGTACTTGTGCAAACAACTTAAACCCAATCCCCAATATAAATTATTTAAAATATGCCTAATTAGTAATTATACATATACTATAGATGGTATACAACTAGACACGTATACAAGGGGGTTTTAGGAATTCAAACCCATGAATTTTTTTTCAAAAATTATTGTAGCGTTTTAGAATTTATTTACGAAATTACAATGTTATACATGAAAAACGTAGGTATAATATAAATTTATTATTTATGCAATATAAAAAATATTTTTAACTTCCAGGTAGGGATACGCAAAATTTGTTAGTTAATAAATATAAGTATTAAATATTGAGATTTAAAGTAAATTTTATATATAAGTAACTTGATGTAATATATGAACCAACCCCCTGAATTTTTTTTTGTGTACGTGCCTGTTTAATTATAATATCTATATTATTTAGACATGGTTTATAATTTAAAATTTTACTAATAAAATAATTATTGCAGTTTATTTATTTATTGTGTATGACATTATTGTCCCGGAGAGACCTAAAGGTCTGTTGGGACGCCTATTTGGCAGAATTTCTATTAGACACCCTATGGGTTATTGCCATGCTTGGTAAGGGGGGTGGTAATAGTCGAGGAAGTAGCTTGTATCTCACAGCGGCAGTCACCCATCCGCTGTCGAATGCCTGGCTACGTTGCTTAACACCTAAGTAGCTTTCAGCGAATGTTACACCGACTACACCACATGTCTCCCAATCATTTTATTGTAGTAACAATGGAATATGTAATTATGTAAATATTTCAACACTATGTACACATAATTTGATAAATAAACTAAATATACCTACTCTTAATAAACGTTTGTCTTTAATAAACACAAATATTTTTTAATATTTCCATACTTAAATACAGAGCCGGCCTTAGACTATAGCGAGGCCTGGGGCAATATTTTTAGGTTAGGTCTCATATAGTAATTTTTAGGTATTTTGTATAAAGTATTAAATTTTTAACTAAATATATAAACAAGAAGTAATTAATTTTTAAATTGTATGATTAACAATACAGGTACATTAATATTTATAAATTATAATTATAATTATTAGCAGGCTTAAAACATTGTCATAAAAATATCATTAATTAAAGTATGTTACATTAAATTGACTTTTCTTGCTTTATGTTTGGCAAATTCAAAATTTAAAATTTGAATCTTTTGACAACTACAATAAAATAATACGTTCTTTTTTATAAATAATTACTAATTTATAATACAATTATAAATTATACCCAATTATTGATAAAAAAAAAGCAACTTTTCTAACAAAGGTAATTTGTCTATGATAATTAACACTGATTGTAACGGACAATTTTTGACAATATTATAGCAACTACTAACTCTCCAATGCGTGATATAATTTTTAAAATTAATTAGTGATTTGATTATAAATTTTGGGAAAAACAATTATAACAAAAATTGATTTATAATTTGTTTATAAAAATAATTTTTAAGTTTGTTGCATATTATGCAATGTTGCGCATAAACGTAATACATATTTTTATTACATCTGCAATTAATCCTACTTGGAATATACATTTACTAAATGAAAATAAAATAAAATATAAATAACATACTTTAAATATATAATAAATATTTTTATAGTACATTATTACAGTAGATAAATAATAAAAATAAAATGTATGCAATAATTAATAAGATTGTACCACTCGTACGCAATGTTGCATATTATATGCAAAAACGTAATAATGATCAATATATCAATAATATTATAATATAGTCAATTAGTCAAGTATTAAAAGTAATTTAAATAATAAATATGGGTTGTAGTTTTACCATAAAGATACATTTTTTAAACACTAAAATAATATTGAAAAACAAATGCTTAATTATAAAATATTAACAAACATCGTAAGCCTTAACGAGATTGTTTATGAAGATTTCTTCAAATATATTATTTATTAATTTATAATAAATAATAATAATAAAATATGAATATCAAGGAGAATTAATGCTTACAAAAATATTGTTTGAACGTATCCACTCGAGTTTCACAAATTAAATAAAAATAATTTTTATATTGCTAATGGCAGAATATAAGAAATATAATATTATGTTTGGTCAAATGTTAGTATAGTTTTCCATCATACGACACAATAATATATAAACCGGAATTTTAAATTGTTATCTGTAATCGTCTTTTTTATACCTATGGTAGGTATATTAATTATTATTGGTATGGTACATTGGTACCCGCATTATTACTTTAATTTAGTAGTAGAATTTAATTTAAGACGTAATATTCAATTTTATATCAAATTTTCAAAATCCTAAAATTTTAAGCTACATTTATAATATATGATATATTGATATATCTAATAAATATTACAATCGCGAGGCCCAAATATTCAAATACAAGCGCGAGGCCTGGGGCAAGTGCCCCGTTTGCCCCTGCCTAAGGCCGGCACTGCTTAAATATGTAATTGTTATTTACATAATATAATATATAATCAAAATGGTGTTGAAAATATAAACCTACTTATTATAATTTTTATTTTAAACTTCCATAATTTAATCCATAAGTTATTTCAAAATATAATATTTATTTCAAAGTAGTTAATATCATAATTATGGATTTTTCTAAACACAATAAAGGTTATCTTTAATCATATTTATAAAGTGTAGTCCAACCCGCGCCCTCAAAGTCATTCTTATTGGCCGCCAATCATGTACACATATATTTTATAATATAAAAATGTATGATAATATATTTCATAAAATTTATAAAAACCATCAACAAAAAGTAAGGGAAGGGATACACACTGGTGTAAAATAATAGTGTTGAATTTAGATTAACATTTGAATGCAATGATAAATCATTACATTCATGAAAACGATTTTGGGTGAAGTTCATCAGATAATATATGTGCCAATTAAAATTTTTACATACATCAGTCTCCATGTTCAATATAAGTAATTAATCATAAACCTCCTAAAAAGGTCACCTAAATTACCCAAATCTGGCATTACTTCACTCAGAATTGGTTTTAGAATATTATGATTTATCATTGCATTTAAATGTTAATCAAAATTCAACACTAACACCTTTACACCTGTATCCTTTCCACAGCAGTACCTATCGGCTCTTATTTTTATACTTTAAACAGTATCCCTTCCACACCAGTAGTATCCTTTCACTTGCTTTTTATACTTTAAACAGCTGTAAATAAAATATCGTAAATGTAATAATTCACAATTAATTGGAACAGTGTAAAGTAAAATGTATTTAAACTTCAATAAAATTTTCAAATTTTTAAAGAAAATTTTGTCAATTTTATTTAACATTATTGTAAAATATTATAATATACCTAATAAGAAAAATCCATATAAATATTTTCAATTTTGATTTTACTGAAATTTCCAACTTTAAACACCTTTATAAAAAAATTGTAGGGATTTTTGTAATATTTTGATATCATGTTAAGTAATATGTGAGTATACTTCAGTAAAATTTTCAGACCTTAATACCCAAAATTGCTAATTTTAACAAACATTATATTTTATATACAAAAAATGAGAATTTTATGAAATATTTAGTTTTAAATTTTGTAGAAAAATTAACTTAACGGTCCAAGATTTTACCAAATATATATTTTTTTTTTTTATGTCTGAAGACACATTTAATACCTGAAATAATGCTCTGATTTTCACCAATAGCATATGTTACCGGTTGGAAAGTGGATGTAGTTGGTACTTTATTAAAAACATTTTTCAAATTTCTCAAAATTGACCACATGCGACAGAAAAACCGATGAAAAAAAGATATTTTTCCTTCGACGAATTTGACTCGTCATGATTATAATAGTAACTATAGTGATAATATAATTATTATTGAAACTAAAAACAACCATCTATAAACATTTCCAACGTAAATCTAATAATACTGTTTGAGCACCTCCCGGAGTTGGACCCATGCCCATCACCATCACCATAGACCTAATGTATCTCTGTGACTCTGTACCAAATTTCATCGCAATTGTTCCAGCCGTTTAGGAATGAAATATGCAAACAGAAATTTGTTTATATATATATATAATATAAATATATAAATAAACAATATATTTCTATATGTATAAATATTTCAATATCTCAATCTCAAAACTCCATTTTTTTTTTTTTTTTTTTTATAGCTATTTAAAGTTGTAATTTCAGTAAAATTAATATTTAAAGTTTATAATATAAATATATGGATTCTTCCTATTATATTTCAATATTTTACAATGATAAATAAAATTGACAAAATTTAATATGGGCATTTAGGTGACAAGGGATTTTATAAGCATTTATTAATTGAACTTACAAACTTGAAAATTGTATAGGGTGTTCATTTATATACTATATGTGTGATAAAATTTTGCGTTTTAAATACTTAATAAAAAATATCAACAAATTAATCAATACCTACATTGTCTGACTGAACTTCACTCAGAATGGTTATTTTTTAATGCAATGGTTTATCATTTGTTTGTATGAATCACAAAATGTTAATATAAGTTTTTACTATACTTTATACTCATTTAAATTATTTCATTTAAAAGTCTTTTTACAGAAATTGTTTCTTATCAATTTTTAATAACATAAGACATACCATACATAATATATCAAAGCTATAATAAAATTATGGCTTTTATCCATAAAAAAACTGATAGAAATAAATAGATGAAAATATAGGGTTTAAATAATAAATTATAAAATAAACTCAGAATATCTATAATATATATATATTTATTCCAGGTAACTATAATAAAAAAAATTATTAAAATTTATTAAAATTGATGAGAACAATAAGAAATTGTGAAAACTTATAAATATACCTAGTACATATAAATTGAATTAAGAACTTAATTTACTATATTTTAATTAGGTATTTATATACTTTTTTTATATAATAATTATTGAGTTTTGCAATTCTATAGTACCTATTTGAAATTAATTGTAATAATATATTAGATTAATTTATTAATAATATCATTTATTTATTTTATTCATACATTGAAATATATTATTTAATAAATTGAATGTTTCAGTAATTTATTATGTAAGATAAAAAAATTCCTAAGTTATAAATTATTTTTAATTCTCATAATTTTTCACTATAATATCCATAGAAATATAGTTTTTACCACATAAATTAACAAATCGTTATCATTAATAAAATGTTCATGATATATCATGACTTATAAGTAATAGTCAATTTTAAGCAATAAAAAAAAAAGTCAATCTTACCTAGATGAATGATAAACAACACCCGTGTCTTTATTAAGCGATAGGCTTGAAAAACAATATCCATCAGTAAAACAAGTGAATTCTGTATCAGAACATATGTCACAAAAACATTTTAAACCTGTAAATACAAAATAATTAGTGTATGAAATACATTAATCATAATATTGAAAATTATGTGAAAATACCTTCGACAGATTTACAAAAGAAAAACAGTAAGCCTACGGCCAGGAAGCAGGTCCATATGGAAGACATTGAAAAAATATTAATTCTTTGAGTACTTCGACGTTATTTTGATTTTGGTTTTCAATTATATAGTCAGACGACTAAAATCACAAGCGACTACATCTTCTTCTCATCCGATAAGGACACATGGTTTAAAAACTAGTCTGTGAACTATACATAATAAATAAGTGAAATAAATCGAATTGATCTCTATAAATTTTCAAAATTTAAATCATTCAATTCACAAAAATGTAACAAAAGATTTAGTTTAGTGTTTATGATAAAAATAGCATTTTAAATTTTAATGTACACAAATTACAAAAACAAAATGTAAATGAATAATGAATATAATGGAAATGGAATAATAAATAATAATAATGAATTTAGAAATATACATATATATTACTATTATACTAATATATGACAGTAGTTATGCTTATGAGCAGACAGGAAATACTATAATATTACTACTATATTAGTATTACCACAACCACACCAAACTTAATAATTGGTACAATTGTATATGATTTTTCTATATCCATGGAAAAAATTATATTATTGATAAGATAATAAAAAATTCCTTGAGGTAGATAAGAATAATAGAATTATAGCACAGATAACATAAAACTATCTGTGATTATAGCTTAGATCATATACTATGGATGGAGCCATACGTACATTGTTTGAAGCCAACATAATAATAGGACCTGACTGCTATGCGCATGCGCGTTAAAAATAATCTTGTATCATAATATATATAAAATGTAAAGACTTAAAAATAAATTATAAAATTACTATTGACTATTATTATTTATATTGTTATAAATCTATAGTAAAATCCTTTTCTAAAAGTATTCAAAAATTACTACTTTATAATATATTTTCATTCTATTTAATATTTATTTAATTTATACATTTAGCTTAATGTATTTTATGACTATACAGTTATTGGTTGGGTACAATAAACATTTTTACCAATCTTTTAAAGATAATTTTTGATCAACTCTTTCAATTTAGTGTTAAATATACAATACGTCATAATAATATAACATTTAAATATTTTATAAATTAATAATTGATAGGAATTTAAAAGGATGCTAAATACAATATGCATTACCCAGTATACTGATAAAAAATAATTGTTTTTATAATAGGTAAATATATTTATTATTAATTCATTTTCAATAATATTAAATTACATAAGTTGGATAAATACAATTTTCAAATAAAAGCGGTGAAATATACTCGTATTATATAATTATTGTTTCTCATTCTCGAACGAAAATGTGGAAATATCACAATATATAAGAGGTGACATATGTAGAGGTGCGCATATGTAATAGGTCCCATAGTTATGTTGGCTTCTAATTGATATACGAGAAATATACCAGGTGGCTCCATCCATTGTATATGATCTAAGAATTATAGTGAGCCACAGTATATATAATAAATAAATATATCTGTGCAGTGAGCGGACTAGCGGAGAGCATAATTACTGATAAATATTAGTGTTAGGTATATTTTTAAATAAATATTTTCTGTGTTCTATCTTTCATTTTTAGTACTTACTTTAATATTTGAATTGGTAATGTCTATATCGTATGATTTATATTTGAAAGAAAGTTATGGGGGGGGGGATCTATTCTTTATATGTTATATCCCAACATGTGTGTACGCCCCTGGGCCCTGGTTATACTCTTCCACGTTCCACAGCAATATCATCTCTTCTTTTTCTAATTTATTTACTTATTTTATGTGTAACATAATTTCAACTTTTTAATTTTAAAATAAATATTTTTAATCGATAAATATTAAAAATAACTACTATTTACTTTTTGCTTATATACTTATAAAATACATCGTCGTTATGTTATAAATTGTAAAACGTTATATAAGTACCTACATATTTTTAATATTATAAATAAAAAGGACATATAGGTACAACTTACAAGCTTAACAATAACTAAGATACCACCAAAAGCAATATCTATATTTTAGATTCTGAGCGAAGCGAAGAATGTA